>JXCR01139471.1:55491-68065 GCA_002079205.1 Phalaenopsis hybrid cultivar
AATGAACCAATCCCCCTTCACACTTCTTAGTCCGATATCTTTGAAATGTCCTTACCATTTGAACTCCTTGAAGGAAATTTTTCTTGACTTTTATCGAGAGTATTCTTAGGTAACTTCAGTTATCTATGATGTAATTAACTATAGGGGCTTGCCCTTATAAAAAGCTTTTCCCGAACCCAGCAAAATATAAACCCTATTTAATTCCTTATATTAAATAGGGGAACTTGTCGGCCCATACATTGGTTTCGTAGACCAAACGGATGTCATAACTTTCTTTAGTTTATTTGATCGAGCCTCACCCTTAACTCTTGTGTTCATCCTTCGGGATAGATACAGGATTTGAGGTAAAGCGCTCTTTCATTTAAACTATGAAAATTATGGGGTCAGTTTGACTTCATCTTTTTCAAAACTAAAATTTTTTAAAAATGTTCTTTCGAAGCGGGCAACGGGATTTTAATTCTGATGACCGATAGCTTATTACGGGTAAACCCCACACCAAAAATAGTGCCGACAGCAATAGGAGATAGATTTTATGGGAAATCTTTATGTTATTTAGGTGCAAGCATTAACCTTATGCCATTATCAATATTCAAAAGATTGTGATAAGGAGAAAAAACCCCTACTACTGTAACTCTGCAGTTAGCAGATCGTTCGATAACATACCCTAAAAGAGTTATGGAAGATGTTCTAGCGAAAGTGGATCAATTTATCTTTCCTGTTGATTTCATTGTGCTAGATGTGGAGGAAGATAAGAGACACCTATCATTTTAGGGAGACCTTTTCTAGACACAGGAAGAGCAATGATAAATGTGCAGAAAGGGGAATTAACAATGCACGTTAATGATCAAAATGTTACTTTCAATATTTCAAGATCAATTAAATATCCTACAAAAGGTAAAGATGATGAATGTTATAAGATATCTAAGTGAATGCCATTTAAAAACAACTTATGAAGAAAAATCTGAAGAAAAAATTTTGGAACACAAGCAAAAAAGAGGAATTAGATCGATGTGAAGAACTTTTTAAGGAAGATTCAAACTATGTTCGAGAAAGTTTTGAAATTTTGGACACGATAGATAAAGATAAATCATTTTGTTCATCAATTGAAAAACCTCCAGAACTTGATTAGAAGTTACTTCCTGAACATTTAAAATATGCCTTTTTAGGAGATTCCTCTACTTTACCAGTTATAATTTCCTTAAAATTAAAGATGGAAAAAAAAGAAAGGTTGATGAAAATTTTGAAAAATTTTAAGAAAGCCTTTGGATGGACAATTGTTGATATTAAAGCAAGCAATCCTTCAATATGTATGCATAGAATTCATATGGAAGAGAACTGCAAACCCAGGGCTGGTTCTCAAAGGAGAATAAATCCTTTTATGAAAGAAGTTGTTAGGAAATAATTTTTAAAGTGATTAGATGATGGAATTATCTACGATATTTCATATAGTGCATGAGTTAGTCCAATTCACTGTATTCCTAAGAAAGGAGGAGTAACTGTAATTGTGAATGAACATAATGAATTAATACCTACTAGACAAGTTACAGGGTGGCAAATATGCATTGATTGTAGAAAATTAAATCTTGCCACTAGGAAAGATCATTTTCCATTACCCTTCCTAGATCAAATGCGGATAGACTAGTTGGGCATAAATACTTTTATTTTATGGATGGATATATTGGTTATCACCAAATACAAATATGTCTTGAGGATCAAGAGAAAACAACTTTTACCAGTCCTTATGGTTGTTTTGCTTTTAGAAGGATGTCCTTTGGTTTATGTAATGCCCCTACTACATGTCAAAGATGTATTATAATAATTTTTTTGTGATTTAATTGAAAAAGGGATTGAAGTATTCATGGATGATTTTTTAGTGTTTGGAACTTCATTTGAATCATGTTTAGAACAATTATCTAAAGTTCTTAAACATTGTGAAGAAACAAATTTAGTACTTAATTGGGAAAAATAGCAATTTATGGTAGCAGGAGGAATTGTATTAGGTCATCAAATATCAGAAAATGTTATGGAAGTAGATCCTGATAAAATTCAAGTGATCGCTAATTTATCTTATCTAACTAATGTAAGGGAAATTAGGAGTTTTTTAGGACATTCTGGGTTCTATAGGCCATATATTAAAGACTTTTCAAAGATTGCTAAGCCTTTATGCCATTTACTGAAGAAAGATGCAATTTTCAATTTTGATGAGGAATGCCTAAAAATTTTAAATTATTAAAAAAAATTTCGCTACTCCAATTATAGTTTCACCAAACTGCGGAAAACCTTTTGAATTAATGTGAGATGCTAGTGATTATGCTATTGGAGCTGTTTTAGGACGAAGATATGATAAAATTTTCAAAGTAATTTACTATGCTAGTAAAACTCTTAATGAAACTCAAAGTACAACAACTGAAAAAGAGTTATTATCAATAGTATATGCTTCTGATAAATTTAGATCATATTTAATTGGAACTCATTATGTAGGGCATACAAATCATTCTGCTATTAAGTACTAATGAAAAAGAAGGATGCTAAACCTAGACTTATAAGATGGTTTTTTTTTATAAGAATTTGATTTTGAAATAGTAGATAGAAAGGGGACTGAAAATCAAATTTCTGATCATTTGTCTAGGGTTGAGTTAGAAAAAGTACTTTGTTTTGAAAAATAAATTAAATAACATTTTCCAAATGAAAAATTGTTCACTATTAATGAGTGGCGTGTTTTGTGGTTTGCCGACATTGTCAACCTTATTGTTAGCGATATTATATCCTATGGAATGACATACCAATAAAAGAGGAAATTTATTTTTGAAGCTAAGACTTATTTCTTGGATGACCCATTTTTATATAAACAAGGAAAGGATCTAATTATTCAAATTTGTGTACCATTAGAAGAAACTTATGAAATTATCCAAAAATGTCATAATTCTGATTTTTGGGGATATTTTGATGTTGATAAAATACATACCAAATTTTACAATCTGGATTCTTTTGGCCTACAATTTTTAGAGATTTTAATGTTTATATCAAAACTTGTGATAGATGTCAACGAGTAGGCAATATTTCTATAAGAAATGAGATGCCCCTCAATTAAATTCTAAAAGTTAAAATATTTGATGTTTGGGGATTAGATTTCATAGGACCATTTATACCATCTTTCATAAATTTATATATTTTGTTAACAGTGGACTATGTATCCGAATGGATAGAAGTTGTTGCTTTACATCAATGTGATGCTCAAAGTGTCGCAAATTTTTTGAAAACAAACATATTTTGTAGATTTGGGATGCCGAGAGTTATCATTACAGATGGAGGAAGTCATTTCTGAAATGCCATAATGGAGAAGTTATTAATGAAATATCATATAAATTATAGGATTGCTACTGCTTATCATCCTCAGACAAGTGGTTTGATTGAATTATCCAATCGGTAAATTAAAAGAATTATGAAAAAATCTGTGAATCCAACAAAAATGGATTGGTCAGTCAAATTTGATTATGCTTTATGGGTTTATAGGATTGCATATAGAAGTATTATAGGAATGTCCTTAAATTAGCTAATATTTAGGAAAGCTTGTCACTTACCAGTTGAACTTGAGCATAAAGAATACTGGGTGATTAAAGAGTTCAATTATAATTTGAAAGATGCTGGTGAAAAAAGATTATTGCAATTAAAATAATTAAAGAGTTCAATTATAATTTGAAAGATGCTGGTGAGAAAAGATTATTGCAATTAAATGAATTAAAGAGTTCAATTATAATTTGAAAGATGCTAGTGAGAAAAGATTGTTACAATTAAATGAGCTTGAAAAGATAAAGAATGAATCTTATGAGAGTGCCAAGATTTATAAAGAAAAGATGAAGATGTGGCATGATCGAAAAAATCTTATGAGAGTGCCAAGAGTTATAAAGAAAAGATGAAGATGTGGCATGATCGAAGGATTCTTACTAAAAATTTTCAGCCAGGGCAACAAGTTTTTTTATATAATGCAAGGTTAAGATTAGTTCCAGGTAAACTTAAGAGTGATAAAAGTTTATACTTATGGAGCTGTGGATATTAAAGATCCTAAGTCTGAGAAAATATTTTAAGTTAATGGGCATAGACTGAAACCTTATTTTATAGGGGATCAACATAAATTTAATGATGAAATGATGTTGGGTCAATCGGAATAAGCGCTGGTTACGTCAGGCTGACGACGTAAAACTAAGCGCTTTGTGGGAGGCAATCAATAGTTATCGAAGTGATTTTATTTTGATTGTTGTTTTGTGTGTGATTAAGAAAATTGGGGTAGTATTTTTGAAATTATTATGTGCTAGTAAAGATTTTAAGACTTTTTTTAGTGACAGACATGTTAGAATGAGAATTTGGATGTTAAGTTGACTAGAGCAAAAATGTGCATTGGTGCTTAAGCACTAGATCCGGCGCTTAAGCGCAGTAGTTTAAACACATGTGTGAAATTAATATTCTAGAAGGTTTAACTGCCAATTAGTTTGTAAAAATGTGCCAAGACACTTTCTAAACGTGTCTAGGAGTTATTGGAAGGATTTATGCCTATAAAAAGAAGGTTTTTGTAAAGGAATTTCACCCCAAATCATTTCTAGCCCTAAAAGTATAAGAGAAAGTGAGATTTAGAGAAAATGTCTTCATAGGGGATGGATTTGAAGAAGAAGGAAGAAACTCTGAAAAGAGATTCATTAGTCAAAATGCACAAGAGATGCATAACGGTTTCTTAGCCGTTAGTATTGAAGGGATATCAGAGAAGATCAACAAAATTGAGAATACTATGGCTTTACTGAAGACCAAGGTACTTGAGTTGCATACACATCTAGAGCATATTGGATGGCAATTGAAGATGCAATTTAGCCACACAATTTATATAGAGTAAGCGGATAAGGCGATGTTCATAAAGCAGAAGTGGATTGAAGAAGATAATATTAGAGCTCGTCACCACCGTCCGTTTTATCAACTCTATATTCCTGGAGAGACTAATGAAAGACAGGAATTTGTTCCTTCGAATGAAGAATGGAATTAAGTTTAGTGTTATAATGCGTGTGTTAGAAGTTGTTGTTTTCAAGTGGTTTAGTGTTTAAGTTTTATTTTTAGTATTTATGACTTATTATATGTGTTAATTGTGAAAAGATTGTTATAGATTTGTATTTAGAAAAATTTTCTCATTTAAGACTCTTTTGAGTGAGAACTAACTGTTTAAAGGTATTTGTACTTGTTTGTGAGTTAATATAAGTTTGTTTGGGTGAAAATTTGTGTTATTTTTAGCCTCGAATTGAAATAGTTATTATGGAGAATTTTGAAAGAGAGGGGAGTTATAGGGAGTTGAAAAAAGTAATTTAAGTGCTATGAGACCATTTATGGGTGGTTTACTTAGGAAAATAGTGCATTTTACTTTAATTTAAAAATTTTGAAAATCGTGCACTGGTGCCTAAGCGCCACATCTCGCACTTAAGCGTGAGCTAACCCTAGAGGTAGGCGCCTAAGTGCCATTTACCTGCGCTTAAGTGCCGGTTCACGAACCCAGTTCGCAAACGGTTAAAAGTGAAATTTCAGCCCGAAAATCACCATTTTTAACACCACCGTCACCTTCAACCTCTCGAGTTCACAATTTTTTAGGGCTATGACACATCTAAAATGAAGATTTCTTGGTAGAATTAAGTGAAATTTGCTAGATCCAAGTTCCTTGAGGTAAGAGCTTTACTGATATGCAAAAGTTTTGGATTTTCACTATATATTTTGAGCACATTTGGAGAAATACAAAAATTCACTATTCATGGTGAAAAATGAGAAAAAAAATCTATGGAAATTGCATGGGAAGTATAGTTTATACTTTGGAAGTTTAGTTTAGTAATTTAGACTTGATTTTTGAAGTTATTTTTGGAATTTATAAAATTTGTAGAATGGCACCAAGAATGAAAAGGAATAAAGGAAAGAGTGCTTTCAATTCAAGTAAATTTGCTAGTTCGAAGGCTCAGGATCGGTACACTTATGCATTGCAATCACAGAAACTGATTCAGGAGCGGTGTTTTAGGAATCCAGGTGGAGACGTAGAGGATTTGATCATTTGCCGATAGTAGGAATGATTCTGTTGTTTCTCTCATGTGGCGATTATTTTTGTTGTTAGGGAGTTCTAAGCAAACCTCCCTGAGGCTGAAGACAATAGAGTTATGGTTCGAGCAAAGTTGGTACCTTTTTTTACTAGAGGTAATCAACTTATTTAGTCATCTGTCACCTGATACGTTATGTTTTTATGCAAATTATAGTTCGACTGAAGCGGATTTAGATAAGATTATTTCTTACTTGATAGTTAGAAGAGGACTTTGGAAGATCACTAATGAGAGGAAAGTCAACTTCCCAACTTCAAAGTTATGTGCACCTTCAAAGGCCTAGAACTATTTTATTTCTGCTCGTCTACTACCAACAAATCATATCAGTGAAGTGACCAGAGAGAGACGTTAAAATATTGTATCCAGGAAGGAAAGCTCATGAACATAGGAGTTTTGATTTATTAGACTATCATCAATTCTGCCACTGCCATTACTACTACAAGTTTGGGATTTGCTTCCTTGATCTTTTCTTTGTGTGAGTAGACTAGAGTTAAATATGATAGCTGATAGGAAGTGTTGTTACCTCTAAAGCCCATCACTAAGTTAAACGTGAAGACTTATTCTTAGCATTCTTTTTATGGATAGAGAGGAGGATTTTTTAGGAGTTATGAAATAGAAACGACCGCTGCTTCTACATCTGGACCATCTACCTCATGTGCTTCTACATCTATAGGTGAGTCTACTGAGACCCAAGATCAATTATTGCAGAGGATGATGGATCATATTAATTTTACTGCTGATAAAGTTCAAAATTTAGAGCCTTTTGCAGAGGATACAAATAGGTATAGTAGTCAAAAGAGTGACTATGAAGAGAAATTTCACTCATCTCTGAAGAACCTAATTAGGCGCAACCCAAGAGTTAAATTTTCTCCATATCCTTGATATCCTGATTATGAGCCTGCAGAAAAGTGGTATAGTAGTGATTCAGAAGATGAGGAGTAGAATTGAGAGATTTTTATGTTTGTAATATTTGTTAAACTATGTGCTTTGGACTTGAGATTTGTGATGTGTTGTTTATTTTTATGTTGTGGACTATGTGGTGTGGTACTGCTATATTTGTATCTTTGTGATGATATGTACTATGTATTGTATTTTGTACTTTTGCATTTTATTGTTATTGTGATGTTTGTGTTAGTTAGTAGTTTATTTTAAAATTTAAGGGTAGTAACTGTTATGAGTTTTGTGATTTAGGTAATTTAGAACTTAACTTAATTCTATGTCTTTTGAAAAGACGAAAATCTTGCTAACTTAGGTCTTAAATACTAAATTTCAGAAACTGTTACTCTGTATTTTTCTTTTATCATGTTTGTGAGTTTATTTTTGTGTTGAGATTGTGAAGTCAAGTTAGTGTGTTAGTTTGCTTTTATGTTTATACCCACTATTTAGAAGTATATCGAATCTCTACATGTTGAATTGAAATGAAAATATTAGAAAATTTGATCAAAATTAATTTTACTCCTGTTTTTAGCTTTATACTTGTATCATTAGCGTATAAAAATTCCTGTTAGTAGTTATTTTAATTTTCCTTCCTGCTTATATATATTTGATGTTAAAATGTTTAATCTCTTAAAAATTTTGAGTTTGGGGGGGATGAAAAATATTTTCAAAACTTGAATTTTATTTGTTCTCAAATGAACTACAAGTGAATTTGATTTGAAAAGAAAAATTGATCATGTATATGAAGTTATATTAGGGAAGTAAAATTTGATTTTAGAAATGAGTAAGAGAATTTAGTTGAAATTTGAGTAATGAAGAAAAACTTTAAGCTAAAAGTTTTTAGTGTAGAAAATGAGTAATATAAGTAACTATCTTTAGTAAGAAACATTTTATTTTTAAAAATTTTAGAAATTTAGACTATTATTTTAAATACTTAAATTTATTTTATTAAAAATAATTTTCAAACCTATTATTATATTTATAAGTAAAGGTTTTGTATCAAGACTTTGCTTTAGGAAAGGAAAACTAGAATTTAAAATTATTAAAGGCTTATCCATGTATAGTAATCCTTGCCTAAGAAAAAAAGAATAAAAAGAAAAAGAAAAGAAAAATTAAAATAAAAAGAAAAAAGAAGAAGAAGAAGAAAAAGTGAGGGAGGAGAAGCTTGAGGATTAGTGTCTAATCAAAAATTGGTTCTACATTTGTTCTTTTTAAATTATAAGACTTGAGAAAATCTTAAGCTTATAGATATAACATAGTAAGTAAAATTATTCTTAATAAAAATTTTTAAGTGGAGATAATAAAATAATTAAATTCTAAATTTGGAAGACTTATAATATTTTTGAATTAGATAGGAACTCATATTTTCATCTTTCTTAACATTAAAAATTTTTAAACATTAAGCTGGTCTCATTTACTAAATATTTTTTCTAAAATGAACTGCTATATTTCTACAAAAAATCAAGTTATCTTCTTAAGTTTGTCTTGTTTTTGTCAAAATATTAAAATTACCAAAAATATTTAAACTTTCTTTACTACAATAACATTTTTAGTTTAAATAATTGTCTTTTTAAAAATAGAAAGTTTTCCAAAAAGTGCATCTTGCATATCTTCCCCGTGGGTTCGATATTCAAGTCTTAATAAAAAAAGTCTTATATTACTTGATAACGTTACATATACTTGCGTAGTATCCCAATATATATAAATTAAAAGTTAAATTCTTATTTTCTTCAAGATCAAGTTTTTGGTTTTGTTGTGAAATAATGAAATATAAGTGATGCATATAATCATAATTATTGTTATACTTTTGCATATAAGTAATTTTGGGATCATCTCATATGAAGGGTATTGTGGATATGAAGGAAATACCACACTCTGGTCACCCCAGATAAGGTTCTCCAGAGATGAGTGATAATTTTTTTCATAGTCTCTATGTCTCTTCATATAACCATCAATATGATCTACATAGTTATCTAAATTTGGTACCTTATCTGCAGTATAGTTGATGTTATCTAAAATCCTTTGCAAGAATTTTCCCTGTGTATGAGAACTAGTAGACTGACCTTACAATGTAGACGCTCGTGAAGTAGAACCACGAGATGTAGAAGCACCTGAAACTTTAGAAAATCCTCCTCTCCAACCAAATATAGAATGTTCTGAATAAGATTTCACATTGACACTTGTGATAGGATTTAGAGGCTGTAGAACATCCTCCCACTATCAAATTTAATACCAGCCTGCTCACATTAGGAAAAGATTAAGGATGCAAATCCCAAACTTGTAGTGGTGGCAGCTATAGCAGAACTAGTGATTGTCCGATATATCAAGGATCCAATATCAATTGGCTTGAACTACTAAATATAATAGTTCAAAATAACTCCATCTCATATAACTTCACAAAGGTGTTTTTTGGGGGTAGACGAGCAGAAAGAAAATAGTGTCATGCATTTGTCAATGGACTTTGACATAAGGAAGTATGCTCTCCTTTTATTTGCTATTTTCTATAAACCTCTTCGTGCAGTCAATGGAGATATAATCTTATCTTACACCTCAGCCGGATAATAATTTGAATAAAAACCCAAATCCCTATGGGGCAGTTGGTAAAACAAATTTATTACCTCAAGGAAAATTGCTTCTGATCTTCCTCGAACCATAACTTGATCTTCCTCTACCTTAGAGAGATTAGCATAGAATTCCCAAACCACATAAATGACAACTACAACAGAAAAACAACAGAATTGTTCCCACTATTGATGAACTATTAAATCTTCAACGGTTCCACCCGAATTTTTGAAACAATGTTCAGGAATCAAATTCCTTGATTGCATCTCTTCAGTATATCTATCCTGAGCTTTCAAACTAACAAACTTACTAGAATAGAAACTAGACTTCCCCTTATTCCTATTCATTCTTGGTGCCATTTCTAAAAAATACATAAAATTTACAATAAATACTAAACTCAAGTTTAAAATACTAAAATTAACTTCCAAAAGCTTAAACTATCAAATCCATGAATTTTATATAGAATTTTCTCAAAATTTCTCCATGATAGTGATTTTTGTTTAAATCTCCAATGCACTCAAAATATATGGTGAAAATAAAAAATTTTTACACAAAAGTGAAGCTCTTACATAGAGAAGATAAAATCTAGCAAATTTGACTTAATTCCACCAAGAAATCTTCAGTTTAGAAGGAACCCTAGGTCCCAAAATCGTAAAATCATGAAGAAGAAGATGACGGCCAGAGGCATTTTTGGCTCAAATTTTCACTTTTAACCATTTGCAAGCCAATTTAAGTTAACCAACACTTAAGCATGACTGGTTTGGCACTTAGGCGTCTATCTCTTGGGTAATCCAGTGCTTAAGCGTGGGGTTTTGGCGCTTAGGCACCAATACACAAATTTTGATATTTTAGATTTTAAGTAAAATGCACATCTAGCCTAAGTCAACCACCCCTAAATTGTGTTATAAATTTTAATAACTATTTTCTTCCCCTTTCAATTCTCCTCTTCGTCTATAATTCATCAATTTTCATAAATTTAATTCAACACAAAATAACACAAAATTTCACATGCAAACAAATACTTCATTAATTCACAAACTAATACAAACACTTGTGACACATAATTTCTCAATTTAAATAGCCTTGGATCAGATAACTCCTAAAGATATTCCTCAAATACTAAACAAAATTAACATTAAAACACCTAAAATAAACTTAAAACTAACATGAGGACATCTAACAAACATACATTAGCATCAAACAAATAATTAGACTATAGAACATAATTCCACTCTCCTTTCGGTGGACCATATCCTAGCCTTTCACTTATTTCTTCTAGGGTGGTTGGAATATAAATCTGATAGAATAGACGGAGGTGAAGAACTCTAGTTGAGTCTTCCTCAATCCATTTGTTTTTCAAGTACATAGCTGATAAACCTAAAATATATAGTTTTTATATACACATTTTTATACATATTTTTGAGATATTGCATTTTAATGAAAGGTATTTGTGTGTTTTTCTTTTTAAGTAAAGTCAAAAAGATGAAAAATGGTGAAAGGAGTGAAAAAAGATCAAATTTGGAGCAAAAATTAAGGTGTGAAATTGAACTGAGGCACCTAAGTGCGCCGGAAACAGAGAGAGTCTCACCTAAGTTCCTAGTACCCCACACTTATATGCCATAAGTAGTTACTTAATGATTCAATAAATTTGGACAAATTTTTGAAGAGGTGTTTGAAGCAACCCCTGGTGAAAATGTGGAAAATAGTTAATGTACACAAAAATTCATTCAATTAGCTTTTGAAAGTAGGCAACTTCTAGAGGATTCATTGAATATTGACACATTTTGAAGAGACACCAATGAACCTTTTGGAAAATTATAAAAGAAGACTAGGATTGAAGGAGGAAATCCATCCATCCATTGAGAGACAACCCCTATTTTAGTCACCATACGCCGCCGCCGCCACCCACAGCCTCCATTGCCGCCACTTTTCTTTTTATTTTAAGTTGTAGTTTTTATTGTAAGTGAAACTTCAAGACTTCGGTAGTGAAGATTTCAAATAATTTTTTATCTTTTTGACTATAATTGGTTTTAATTTAAACTTCTATTTGTTTGCATGAATTCTAATTTCAAACTTAAGTTTGGTTGTGTTTTCTCCATGCATTCTGAGTAATTTTCTTTATCTTTTTTCCTAAAAATGATAAGTGATTAAATAATGGATGAAAGTTGTGTGAAGTATTAGTCTTTAATGTTGGAAGAAGTTGTGATGATTTTAAGCTTTGTACTTCATGTACTTCTTGATTTTGCCAACTAAGATGTTAATTGCTATTGTGAGAATATGTACGATCCAAGATGGTATTGTTTCAGTCAAAAAGTGGTAACAATCACGTGAAATTACATGAATGAGAAATTAATTCATATGTTTGAGAGCAAATAAATAGTGAAATAAAATTTAAAGGCTGTAGAATTAGAGGACTTTAGAGTGACAAGCTAAAGCCCTCAATTTGATTTATAGTTTTAGGTTTTGATACAAGATGTTAGCCCCCAGGTGGAGGGAGAAGAGGAAACTCTAGAGTGAGCTAGTTTCTTCTTGACCTAACCCATCTTAAAGACTATTCAAATTGTATATTAGCCAATGTTTTTTATAGCATCTCTTGTCAAGGTAAATAAGATTATTGTTCCTATTTGGCATAACACAATTTGAATACTTCCACAACAGAATTCCTATACTTGTTACTGATTCATGATAAGGAAAAAGATATTTTATTTATAATGCCTTCATCTTACAAATATCTAGCTAAGTTAGTTAAGATTTTATTTTATTTTCAATTATTAAAAAATATAAAAAGAATCTAATTTTCATTCCTATTATAGCATCTAGAGTTTAAGTAAGAATATTTTGCTAAGTAGAATTTGTTATCCAATTTCTTCGGTATTCGAGGCTTAATAAAAAAGTCCCATATTTTTTTATAACAATAATATACTTGCGTAGTATCCCATATTTATATATATATATATATATAT
>JXCR01139471.1:68620-129920 GCA_002079205.1 Phalaenopsis hybrid cultivar
AAATTTGTGCATAGTTGTTGTTGGTGTTCAAGTTTTTGGCATCATTGGAAAGTAAGAATTATAAGTAAGGAAAAATTAAGAATATAATTGCATACATCACATTAATATATAAAGACCATTGGGATCAAGTTTTTGGTGTTGTTACTATGGAAAAATACAAAATTATTGAAGAAATTTTTAGAAAACAAATTTTTATTTTTATAAAGTCTTATTTAAACTTTTTGATTTATTATTAAAATACTGTAGTGTTGTTTTTATATAAAGTTCTTGTTTGAGTACTTTTATTTTATATGTTTTGTAGTAATGTATGTGTAGTTCAGGCTCTACAGGACTAGTTCCCTACGATTCTGAATTAGAGAGAACTATTAGAAAAATTAAAAATTTTAAAATTAATGAAAAAAATAAAAAATTTCAAGAAATGAAAAATCAAAATAATCAAAATGCTGAAATTATTCAAGAGTTTAGACATTTAAGAGATTATGCAAACCCTACGATGCTTGAACTTCATTGTAGTATTCAAAAACATATTGTAGTGGCCAATTCATTTGAACTTAAACCTGCTATTTCCAAATGGTATCGAATAAACTGTTTGGGGGAGCACGGACTGAAGATCCAAATTTACATCTTATCAATTTTTTAGAATTGTGTGCTACATTTAAATATGATGGTGTATCAGGTGATGTTATAAGACTTAGACTTTTTCGTTTCTCACTGAGGGATAAGGCTAAGTTATTGTTATATTTGTTAGCACTTAGATCTATCAGAACTTGGGGTGATTTAGCGCAGAAATTCCTTGCTAAGTATTTTCCACCATAACAAACTACAAAGTTTAGAGCTGATATTACAACTTTTTTTTAATTTCAATGGGAATTTATTTATGAAGCATGAGAACAATTTAAAGAACTACTAAGAATGTGTCCACACCTTGCTATACCGGATTAGTTAATAATTAAAACTTTTGACAATGGATTAGCTAGATCTCTTAAAATTATTATCAATGCCGCTGCTGGTGCTTCATTGATGTCAAAACCATTTCATGACACTTATATTTTAATTAAGGAGGTGGCTACTAATAATTTCCAATGGCCTTGTAAAAGGGTAAATCTTAAGAAAGTGGCCAATATTCATGAATCTGATGCTTTTGCAATGTTAGCAAATCAAGTTGTCGCAATTTTAAGGAAGTTAGACCAATTTGGATTAAATTTTTCTTAACTAATTTCAATGATTGAAGAGAGTTCATTAGGCCAAATGGTAGGTTCTCAAGCATCATTAGAAACTTTGAATGCGATAAAAAAACAAGCAGAATAACCTATATTCAAACTATTATAACCTAGGTTGGAAGAACCATCCCAACTTTAACTGGAATAATACTTTGGGTGGTAATAATCAGAAATGGGGGAACAACTAAGTAAACTCGTTGGGAAACTAGAACAACAAAGGGAATAGTAATTATATACCTATTTATCCTCCATGTTTTAAGTGTAATCCACAATTTAAGGATAAAAAAATTTCTATAGAAGAAGTGGTGTTATAAATGAGAAATGTTACAATACTAAGAAGCTACAATTAAAAATATTGAGAATCAATTGGGATAAATAGTAAATTCATTAAGTAACATATCTCATGGAACACTTCCTAGTAATATAGAAGTAAATCCAAAAGACTAGAATAAAAACTTAGAAGCGGAAGAGAGTTGGGAGGTAGAGTTCAAATAAAGACTGAAGTAGAGAGAAAAGAAATTTAAAAGCCTGAAGTGGATGCTCAGAAAGGTTTTGAGGGACCTATTTCTCCACTTAAAGTTAACTTGGAAAACCCACCACCTCCATTTCCTCAAATACTTCTTCAACAAAAGTTAGATAAATATTTATTAAAATTTCTGAAAGTTTTTAAGAAGCTTACAATTAATACTCCATTTGTTGAAGACTTAGAACAAATGACAAGCTATGTGAAGTTTATGAAGGATGTTCTTATTGGGAAAAAAAAGTTCAAAGATAATAAGACTGTTACACTTAGTGAGGAGTGCAGTGCTATAGTTCAGAAAAAGCTTCTTGAAAAGCTTAAAGATCTTGGTAACTTCACAATTCCATGTGCAATAGGAGACAAATTTTATGGGAAAGCTTTATGTGAATTAGGTGCAAGCATTAACCTTTTGCTATTATTAATATTTAAAAGATTGAGATTAGTAGAAATATCCCCCATTACTGTAACTCTGCAGTTAGCAGATTGTTCAATAACATATCCTAAAGGAGTTATAGAAGATGTCTTAGTGAAAGTGAACCAATTTATCTTTCTTAGTTATTTTATTGTGCTAGAAAATTTAGCTTTTTGAAGATTTCTATAAATTATGAAATTTGTTTATCCAAATTTTGTTGACTAGGTCTCTGAGGAAATGGAGGTGGTGGTTTTTTCAAGTCAATTTTTAGTGAAGGAATACGTCCCTCTAAACCTTTCAGAGCATCCTCTTTAGGCTCTTCAATTTATTCTCTCTCTACCTCAATCTTTTTTTGAACTCTACCTTCCAACTCTCTTCTGCTCATAAGTTGAAGGGCTTTTACTTGGTCTTTATTCTGGTCTTTTAGATTTATATCTATATTACTAAAAAGTGTTCCTTAGGATCTATTACTTAATGAACTGGCTATTTATTTCAATTGATTCTCAATATTTCTAATTATAACAACTTGACTTTGTAACTGATTTCACTTTTTTAACACCACTTCTTCTATAGACAACATTTTCTCCTTAAATTATGGATTATTACTAAAACCTGAAGGATAAGTAGATCTATAATTATTATTACCTTGGTTATTGCTGTTTCCTAATGGGTTTACTTGGTTATTCACCCTTTACTGATTATTATCACCCAAAGTATTGTTATTCCAGTTAAATTTGGGATGTTTTTTCCAACATGGGTTATAATAGTTTCAATTTGGGTTATTTTACTTATTATTTATGGCATTCAATTTTTTTAATGATGTTTGAGAATCTATCAATTGGCCTAATGAATTCTCATCAATAATTGGAATTGGTTAAGAAAAATTCATTCCAAATTGGTGTAACTTCCTTGAAATTGAAGCAACATGATTTGCTAACATTGCAGAAACATCAGATTCATTAATATTGGATACTATCCTAGGATTTACCCACTCATAAGGCCATTGAAAATTAATAGTAGCCATCTTTTCAATTAAAGCTTAGGCATCATGAAATGGTTTTGAGATTAATGAACCACCAACAGCGGAATTGATTATAGATCTAAGAGATCCAATTAATAAATTATAAAACTTTTGAATTATTAACCAATCTGGTATAGCATGGTGTGGACACTTTCTCAGTAGTTCTTTAAATCATTACAACGCTTCATAAATTGACTCCCCTTCAAACTGAAAAAAAAAGATGTAATATCATTTCTTAGTTTTGTACTAAATCACCTAAAGTTCTGATAGATCTAGGTGCTAAAAAATTTTAACCATATCTTAGCCTTATCCCTCAGTGAGAATGGAAAAAGTATAAGTCTTATAGCATCATCTAAAACACCATCATATTTAAATGTAGCGCACAATTCTAGTAAATTGAGAAGATGTAAATTTGGATCTTCAGTTGGTGCTCCCCTAAACTAATTATTTGATATCATTTAGATGATAACAAATTTAAGTTTAAATGAATTAGCCACTACTGTAAGTTTTTAAATACTACAATGAAGTTCATCTACTGTAGGATTTATGTAATCTCTTAAAGATGTAAATTCTTGATTAATTTCAATATTTTGATTATTTTGATCTGCCATTTCTTGAAAATTTTTTATTTTTTTTATTCTTGATTTTTAAAATTTTCTAATAGTTCTTTCTAACTCAAAATGAAAGGGCACTAGTCATTTAGAACCTGAACCATACATACATTACTTTAAAATGACATAAAATAAAATCACACAAATAAGAACTTATATAAAAACAAAACAACAATATTCCTATAATAAATCTAAAAGTTTAAATAAGATTTTCAAAAATAGAAAATTCCTCTCCTAAAAATTCATTCAGAAAATTTTTAACATCCCCAATAATGTTGGTGGGGAATATGTTATTTGCATCTTTGAAGTAATTTATATGTAATTTTATATACATATAAAGTTGATTTTTAGAAAATTAATATTTTAATTTTGAAAAAGTAATATTTTAATTTTTAAAAATAGGATACTGAACCGATCTCTTATAAATAATAGTTTAAATGAACGAGCACAACACTACAAGTGACATACCTACCCTGAGGAATAGAGATATCACTTACTAGGGAGGCTTGATTAAATAAATTAAAGAATTTAAGACATCTGTTTAGTTTGTGAACCATTTATACATAAGCTGGCAAGTTCCCCTATCTAATATGGAGGATTAGGTAATTTGGATTCTTAAAGTTTCCTATAAGGGCAAGCCCTTATAACTAATTACATCTTAAATGACTGAAGCCACTTAAAAAAACTCTCATTTTACAATAGCTTCTATCCATTTGGATACATAATCTACTACTAATAGTATGTATAAATTTTTGAAAGATTGTATAAATGGTCCCATGAAATCTAATCCCCAAACATCTAATATTTGAACTTCTAGCATATTATTGTGGGGCATCTCATTCATTCTAGAAATATTGCTTACTCGTTAAAATCTATCACAAGTTTTAATATAAGCATTAACATTTCTAAATATAGTAGGCCAATAGAATCCAGATGTAAAATTTTGTATCCTATTTTATTAACACCAAAATGTCCCCAAAATCAGAATTATGACATTTTTGGATAATTTCATAATTTTCTTCTAAAGGTACACATCTTCAAAAAATCAGGTCCTTCCCTTATTTTTATAAAAATGGGTCATCCCAAAGCTAAGTCTTAGCTTCAGAAATAAATTTCCTTTTTTGTTGGTATGTCACTCCATAGAGTATAATATCATTAAGAAGAAAGTTCACAACGTTCATGGAACACGCCACTCATTAATATTGAACAGTTCTTCATCAAGAAATTGTTCACTAATTTATTTTTTAAAACAGATTGGTTTTTCTAACTCAAGTCTGGATAAATGATCAGCAATTTGATTTTTAGTTCTCTTCCGATCTACCATTTCAAAGTCAAATTCTTGGAAAAGAAGAATCCATCTTATAAGTCTAGGTTTAACATCCTTCTTTTTCACTAAGTACTTAATAGCAGAATGATCTGTATGCACTACGCATTGAGTCCCAATTAAATATGATCTAAATTTATTAAAGGCATATACTATTGCTAATAACTCTTTTTCAGTTTTTGTATAATTAATTTTAGTTTCATTAAGAGTTTTACCAGCATAGTAAAATAGTTTAAAAATGTTATCATATCTTTGTCGTAAAACAACTCCAATTGCATAATCACTAGCATCACACATCAATTCAAAAGGTTTTGCCAATTTGGTGAAACTATAATTGGTGCAGTGACTAATTTTTCTTTTAACAACTCAAAACCTTTTATGCACTCTTCATCAAAATTGAAATTGCATCTTTCTCGAGTAAATGACATAAATGCTTAACAATTTTTAAAAATTCTTTAATATATCGCCTGTAGAATCCAGCATGTCCTAAAAAACTTCTAATTTCCCTTACATTTTTTGGATAAGGTAAACTAACGATAACTTAAATTTTAGCAGGATCTACTTCCATACCATTTTCTGATATTTTATGTTTAATACATTTTCTACTGTTACCATGAATTAGCATTTTTCCCAATTAAGGACAAAATTTTTTTCTTCACAGTGCTTAAAAAATTTTGATACATGTTCTAAAAATGAGTAAAATGAAGTTCCAAACACTAAAAAATCATCCATAAATTCTTCAATCCCTCTTTCAATTAAATCACAAAAAATTGCCATCATACATCTTTGAAATGTAGCAGGGGCATGGTCTGACTTTTTTGTTGCGATAGATTGTGTAAAATTTAATTAAATATAATCAATTAATATTTGATTTCTAAGAATGTATACATATCATTATCAAGTAATAATGGAGTTTCTATTTAAGCCCCAAGTATTGATCCTACGGGGAAGATTTAAATTGGAAATGACAAATTTGCTAGGAAATTCACAAAAAGTCAATTGAAATCTTCAATTGTTGAGATGTAATCAAAATTAAATCTCTAAACTATTATCAAATCAAATATGTAAAATTTAAAACAGTAAATACTAATTTATTAACTATGTTTATGTAACAGAGATTTTTATGTGAAAAAAACATCCTTCTTACTATAATGAGACTATGGTAAAATGAGATGAGATAATTGTTCATAATATGTATTGTGCCAAATAGGAGCAATTTTAATTCTCTACTCTGATACAGTTCATAGAAAATCATTGGCTAATCTCAGTGTTTAGTCCCTTAATTCATGGCGAGGATAGGAGGATACTGGCTCCCACTCTAGATCTCCCACTTCCCTTCACCTAAAGGCTAGCTCTCGCTTCAGTTTTTAAGCACTAAGACTGAATTGAAGAGTTTAGTCTGTCACCCTAAAGGTTCTCCAATTCTACACCCAACAAAGAATATTTCCCTATTTATTTGCACTTAATTCCATAAATGATGTTATTATTCATGGAATCAAATGTGATCTTTACTCTATTGTAGAACTCATACTCCATTTCTTGGATCATATGTTTCACAACACATTTTAACAGTTCACCTGGCCAGATAAAAATTAAATTATGTTTAGAGTTAAGAAAATAATCACAATTTATTTTACAATTCAATATTGGCACATTCATATTATCTCTTGATTTCACCATATCTCAGAGTAGGGAGAAAGATAGAGGGAACTACATAGACTTCAAGAGAAAGAAATAACAAAACACAAATTTCATATATAAAAGAAAGTTCATACAATACTAATAAACAAACAATACTTATCTGAAAACTCTTTCTCAAAGCAAATCCTTTGTAGCCTTTTTTTAAAACTGCAAGAGAAGATATCTCTCACTTTTCTCCTTCTCCAACAGTCTTACAGAATGTTTCACACAAAATCTCACAACAAAAACTCTAAACTATGAAAATAAAATCACTAATTGACTCCAATATGGAAGTGGAATGGAATGATGTTGTGTAAAAAATGAAAATAGAGGAGCCTATTTTTTGATGAAATTCGACCCCAAATAGAGCCAAAGGCCTGTTCTCCAAGAGGTGCCTCCAAAAATTCTTGAAAAAGTCATCCAAATACATCAAACCTTCTAAAAATGGGGTCTGCACCACCTTTGGCGCCATCAATCCTGGTCTGGCACTATCGGTGCTAAGTAAAAATCTCCACGTTAATTTGTTCTGTGCCGTCAGCATTGTCGGCGCTGAGCATTTCTTTAAAAACATCATTTTGACTCCAAATTTCATCCTTTTTGCTTTTTTTTTTCTTTAACCCATAAAAATCAACAACCTACAAGAAAACATCAAAATACCTTCCATTAAAGTACAATATCATTAAAAATAGGTATAAAATATGGGTCTAAAAATGCATATATTTTTGGTGTATCATCAAACTTACATGGTATAAAATATGGGTCTAAAAATGCATATATTTTTAGTGTATCAAAATCCCCCAAACTTACATGTTACTTGTCCTCAAGGTAACTCCTGTACTACATAAAAAATATGACTTACGATAAAGATCTTAACTTTTAAACTTCCATATTTTAGTTTTACAAATATAATAGTATAACTTAGGAAAAATTCAAAATAACTCCAGTTAATAGTAAAGGTGTAAAGATATTCAATAATTAAGTCTAAGGTTTCTGATCCTCAATTTCTTTCAAGAAAAATTGCAATTTGTTATATTAAAGTCACTTAGCAAATTCATATGAAAAGATCCTCTATTTCTTTTAAGAAAAATTGCAATTTGTTATATTAAAGTCACTTAGCAAATTCATATGAAAAAGAACTTCATAAAATATTAATAATAATTATGCTAACATTCAAATAGAAAGTTTAGAAAATGTGTTCAAGTCTTTTCCCTTAAGTTGATTCAAATGAAGCCAATTTTTAATTAGGCATCTCCTCAAGCAAAGTCTTTTTCCTTAAGTTGATTCAAGTGAAGCCAATTTTTAATTAGGCATCTCCTCAAGCTTTCTCCCCGTATATATATTTTTTTCTTTTTCTTTTTCTTTCCTTTTCAGGATCATTTTTAATCCCCTTTTTCTTTGCTTTCTTTCTTTTCTTTCTTTCTTTTCTTCTCTCTCTCTTTATATGTCAGGATTACTATATCTGGATAGCCTTTAATGATTTTGAACTTCACTATCTTCTTCTTAAAGTTAAAAACTTTTTACATTTCTTCACTTGACAAATTTATATTAACTTAAAAATTACATATTTAAATCTTTTCTTTTTACATGAACCTTTAAGATTTTTAATATTTCAAAAGTACAATTTTCTTTACTTTTAAAGTTAAAAACTTTTTACATTTTTTTCTCTATCCTCTTTTTAAAGTTAAACTTTTTACATTTTTTTCACTTAACAAATTTATATTAACTTAAAGATTTCATAAAGTTTAAAAACTTTTACATTTCTTCACTTAACAAATTTATATTAACTTAAAGATTTCATAAAGTTTAATTCTTTAAAAACTTATTACATTTCTTCACTTAACAAATTTATATTAACTTAAAGATTTCATAAACTTTAATTCTTTTTCTTTTTTACATGAATCTTTTAAGATTTTAAATAGTTCAAAAATACAAATTTTCTTTACTTAAAATAGAAAAACATACTCTTATTCTCTTTTACCAAATATCTTAGCCCCTGGAATTAACCTTTATTATTGAAAATTTTTACTTAAATTCACTGTATATTTAGAAACATAAATATAGTCATCTAAAGTTAACCTCTAATACCAAAGGTCATATTAAATTTTAAATTTTGAAAAAATAATTAAGGGCGGACAAATAAAATTAAGTTCTTTCCCTCTTTCTAAAAATGATTTTTCTTCTTCTCCCCCCAAACTTAAATTTTTAAAAGATTTTTACATGAAGAGCTCTAAAAATGAAGGGTAAATAAAAGCATTAAATACAAAAAAAAAAAAATTATACCTGTTGGAGATTCTGATTTTTTAGCATAAATTTTGAAAGTACTGCAAGTGCTAAAATGAAAACTATAAGGCTAAAAACATTAAATTGCACATAATACAAATAAAATTTGCTGAAAAAGAGCTAATCACAAAACAAAATAAAATGTTGAAAATAACAACATAACTAAACTAAATTCTAAAAATGAAAACAATTTTCAACATTACATTTTCACATAACATAACAACAAAGTCTAAACAACATCAAAACACAAACAATACAATCACACAGTACAAACACAAACAAACAAACAAAATAGATTACCAGTCATCATCTTTCTCATTATTGACATCTAACTTCTGCTGCTGATATGGAGTATAAGTAGGGTGAATAGGGAATTGAACTGTATGGTCACCCCTCACGTATCTCACTAAAGCATCATCATAAGCAGCATCATACTCAAATTTCTGGTGAATCAGATCATCAGTGTGAGCATTTCTGGCCTCTATATTCTGCATCCTATGATCCATCCTCAAAATATCTCCCTATTGTATCATCATCTGATCCAACAACTCTTTATTGTTGGGGTCACTTGAAGTAGGCTCACTAGGGGTTCTAAAAGTAGAAGGAATATCCTTGGACTATCTTCCCGATCTCCAATCAACATGGGACTCATAAGTCTTGATGTTGGCAAGCCTAATGGGCCTCTGAGGCTCAATCCTCTCCTCATTAGGTCTGAAATCAACTCCTTCTTGTGTAAATAAGAGCAAGGTATGCCAATCCACCAGTTGTCTCTCCCAGAGCAATAGATCGAATGTTCATATACAGTAGTTCAGGATGGCTCTATCCTTGGTCACTTCACTATGATGATTTGTTGGAATCATCCCCTAAGAAATAAAATTGTGGCAGGCTTTAGATACTACATTTAACATAGATAGGGGAAATTTAACTTTAACTCCATTTTTTATTTTCCAAGCCCCTTTCTCACTAGTCAGAAAAGAAATAACTTCATCTAAAGCCTGACCTATAACAGAAAAAGAATGATACTGGCATCTATACACATCTTCTACAGAATAAAACTCATTCATTTTCTTTGGAGTAAATTCTACACTTTTTCCACGAACAAATACATAATCATCAGAAGTTTCTCCTCTCGGATTTTTAAAACCTCGATCCTGAATTACTTTCTTATTTTCACAAATGCTATGAAATCGAGCACTGGCTCTAAAGCTAACAAATCTCTGCTCGTCATATTCTACTTTCCTTTTGCTCGATCTAGGTGCCATAGAAAATCTAGAATATTTTGAAAAATCTGAATAAATTCCATTACAATCCCAGCTATCACATCGGCAGTAAAATAGCAAAAATTTTCCCACTGTCGAGCAATAATCAAACGATCAACTTCTCCTCTTAGATTTTTAAAACCTCGATCTTGAATTACTTTCTTATTTTCACAAATGTTATGAAATTGAGCACTGGCTCTAAAGCTAACAAATCTCTGCTCGTCAAATTCTACTTTCCTTTTGCTCAATCTAGGTGCCATAAAAAATCTAAAAAATTTTGAAAAATCTGAATAAATTCTAAAATTCCAAAAATCAAAATGTAAAACATTTTAAATTTTAAATCACTAAATAAGAGTTCATCACCAAAGGACTTTCTCAAAAAATTTCCATATTTTTGGATCCGTGCAATGTGAGATAAATCCTTGGTGAAAATAAAAAATTTTTGGTTTAAAGTGTAGCTCTTACCTACAGAAGATGAAATTCGAAGTCTTTTAGCCTTTAAATCGCCTCAAATCTGCCCAAAATCAAGCCCTAACTGCCCAAATCAAAGGTTGAAGATGACTTAACGTAAAAATGGTGGCCACAGTAAAAATTGTGAATTCATAAAGGTTAAAATTTTTTGTCGGGTTGAGGGCCCCGTTGGCGCCGATTCTAGCGTTGTTGGCACTGAAGGCTCGAAAATTTGATATTTTGAATTTTCTTAATTTTCAATTTCCTATGGACTTACTCCAAAATTTTTTAGTTTTTTAAACACAAATTTTTATCTAACAATAATTTATAAAACAAAACATTTCACTAACACAAATTTTCACAAACAACAACAAACTAACTTTTATATATGAAAGTACACTTTTTCAAACACAATTTTTAATTGCACAATCACACATATTAAACAAACTAGTTATAAATGGACATCAAAATCAAGCCACAAAACTAAACGCTGTCACAAAACTATGCACACAATCAAATTTCAGAATTCTAAAGAAAAAAGCAACAAAAAAAACAAACCAAATTAAATCCACACAATTACACTAAATATATTTAATGTTCTAAAATAGATAGAGAATTACAGTCTTCAATTATTACGCCTCTTCTTCAGTGTTTTCTCCTCCTCTGATATCTCTTATAGATTGGTAATGAACATATATGTTGTAGAAGGATCGGTACGGGAATTGATCTTTCAAATTTTCTTTGATCCACCCTTTTTCTTTAAACATCCAAACTAATCATGCTTCAAAAGTTTTAGTGTGATCAAAATTTTCTTTCTTTCTCCAATCTAGGTGATCAAAAAGGTTTTTAAGATCTCCTAATGCATTCATAATATTCTGAAGTTCCCTTTCAATTTTATTTAATTTCTTTTCCACAGCAAGCGAACTTCCAACTGTTGGTGGTATTCATGAAGTTGAAGCATGTGAAGATTGATCTATGATGGCTTCTAATACTTTATTTCCATTTCCATAATAATTCTCATCTATAGGATTCATTGGCTCCCAAGGTAATAAAGTATTTTCCCAACTTTCATATGGAACTTGGGCTTGACTACAAATCAAAAAGATGGTATATGGATGCCCAAGTCCATAAATTGGTCCATTAGTAAGGATACCCATAATAGATTTAAATATAACAGACCCTATATCAATGGGTTTTTCCATTTGACTACAGTAATTTAAAATAGCACATTCTTTGGTAACTCTACTAATTTTCATAGTATGGAGTAATTTTGCAGCAAGAAAGAAATGTAATTGCTTAAAAATTGGATTAAGTAATGAAGTGGAGAAACTAACATATCCTTCATCTTATATCTCCCACATATCACTTTCATCCATCAGAAGATTATACACGTCTTGCATCAAATCTCGTGTAGGAATTAAATTTGTATAATGACATATTAGAATGTTGTCTATCATATACAATGCATTAATCCTCACAGGAGTAAATAGTACAACCGTACCTCATTTGAAGACAACACCTTGAGTATTTCCAGGTAAGTTTGCATAAAACTCTTTCACCACAAGTACGACAACCGCAGACGTAGTGTAACACAGAACTTCCCAACGCCTTTGCAGAATTATTTTATCAATCGGACCAGTAGGATTGATCACTCCATGATTAACAAATCCTCTTTCCTTGATCAATCTCCTCTTCATAATAACTTTATCGTATAATTGCTGCGCGTCAAAACTAATAAACTTTCTTTTGTAGAAAACTCCATACCTCAAAGTATTTCTGGAATTTGAAGCCATGGAATCCAAAAAAAGGAGGTTACTAGGCATCCAAGGATGTTTCTAGGGCTTTTTAAACTCGTCCCGGTAGTTATTATGAAGTGAAATCATGTCAAAACCAGCCAAAAGTCATCTAAAACTGTCCAACCGCACTCGGCACCGTCGGGGCTCCCAATTGGCACTGCTGGCGCTGATGTCCGTTATCTAGGGTGCTGTCGATGCCCATTCTAGCGTCATCGGCGCTAGTGGACAAAATTGCAATTTTCATTTTTTTTATTCAATTCGACTCCAAATTTTCCTCCAATACCAATATTTGACTTAATTTATAATAAATGCAATTGTGTAGGATTATTATCTACTCATATATAAGACACTTAACAAACTAAATAGTAATTCATAGCAATATAAGTATGGGTTGCCTTCCACAAAGCGCTTGGTTTAACATCGTCAGCCTGACATTCCATTTGTTTAGTTGGGTTGACTTAACACTAAAACTTCTTTAAATTTAGGTATGAGCCCTTCATAATATCGTTTCAAACGATGCCCATTAACTTTAAATATCTTTCTAGTGTTAGGATTTTTAATAACAATAATTCCATAATGATAGACTTTAATCACTTTAAATGGTCCTAACCATCTGGATTTTAGTTTTCCTGAAAATAATCTTAATCTTGTATTATATAGTAGAACTTTTTGTCCAGGTTCAAATTTCTTCTTAACAATCTGCTGATTATGCCATATTTTCATTTTCTCTTTATAAATTTTTGCATTATCATATGCTTCATTTCTAATCTACTCAAGTTCATTGAGTTGCAAAAACCTTTTCTCACCAGCATCCTTTAAATTAAAATTAAACTCTTTAATAGCCCAAAATGCTTTAGTTCATTGAGTTTCAAAATCCTTTTCTCACCAACATCCTTTAGATTAAAATTAAATTCCTTAATATCCCAAAATACTTTATGCTCTAATTCTACAGGTAAGTGGCATGTTTTTCCAAATACCAGTCGTTGTGGGGACATTCCTATAAAAGACTTATAAGCAGTTCTGTATGCCCATAATGCTGTATCAAGTATAGTAGACCAATCCAATTTATAAGGATTTAAAGCTTTTTCTAAAATGTGTTTAATTTCATGATTCGATATTTTTGCTAGACCACTAGTTTGAGGATGATAAGCAGTAGAGAATCTATGCATTATATCATATTTCTTGATTAATTTTTTGATTCTCTTATTCCTGAAATGAGATCCTCCATCAGTAATGATTACTCTCGACATTACATATCTTGTAAAAATATTTTTAATTAAAAATTTAGAAACACTTCGAGCGTCACATCTAAGCACAGCAATAGCTTCAATCCACTTAGACATATAATCAACAGTAAGTAATATATAGAAATTTCCAAATGAAGGCATAAATGGTCCCATAAAGTCTAATCCCCACACATCAAAAATTTCAACTTCTAATGTGCAATTTAGAGGCAATTCATCTCTTCTAGAAATATTTCCTACTCGTTGACATCCATCACATGTTTTAATATATTCATTAACATCTCTAAAAATAGTAAGCCAATAAAATCCAGCTTGCAAAATTTTATATACAATTCTATTTATTCCAAAATATCCTCCAAATTCATAATCATGGAATCTTTCAATTATCTGTTGAGTTTCTTCATAAGGCACAGATTTTCTAATAATTAAATCTTTACATTGTTTATATAAATATGGGTCATCCCAAAAATAGTCTTTCGAATCATAGATAATTTTTTTTAATTTTGGATTCTTGATATCAGGTGGTAGAATGTCAATTACAATATAGTTTACTATATCAGCATACCACAGTACATCCATTTCATCAATACTATATAAATGTTCATCAGGGAAATTTTGTAAAATTTCATTTGCAAAATTAGTTAATATTTCTATTTCTATTCTAGACAAATGTTCATCTATTTGATTATCATTTTTCTTTTTATCTACCACGGTAAAATCAAACTCTTGCAATAGAAGTATCCATCTAATTAATCTTGATTTATATCTACCATGGTAAAATCAATCTCTTGCAATAGAAGTATCCATCTAATTAATCTTGGTTTAGCATCCTTCTTTTTTATCAAGTATTTAACAGCAGAATGATCTGTATGCACTTTACATTTAGTTCCAATTAAATAAGATCTAATATTATTAAAGGCATAAATAATGGCTAATAACTCTCTTTCAGTAGTAGTATAATTAATTTGAGCATTATTTAGAGTTTTACTAGCATAATATATAACTTTAAAACCGTTATCATATCTTTACCCTAATACAGCCCCTTTGGCATAATCACTAGCATCACACATTATTTCAAATGGTTTCTCCCTGTCAGGTGGTACTATTATAGGTGCAGTGATTAATTTTTTCTTTAATAATTCAAAGGCTGTTATGCATTCCTCATTAAATTCAAATTTCATATCTTTTTCTAAGAGTTGGCATAGGGGTTTAGTTATTTTTGAAAAATTTTTTATCTAGCGCCTGTAAAAACCAGCATGTCCTAGAAAACTTCTCAACCTTTAACATTATTAGGAGGTGATAAATTTTCTATAAATTGGATTTTTACAGGATCTACTTCCATACCTTTTTCAGAAGTTTTATGCCCAAGAACAATACCTCCTGCAACCATAAATTGAAATTTTTCTCAATTTAAGACTTGGTTGATTTTTTTACATATCTTCAAAACTTTTCAAAATTATTAAGGCATAACTCAAACGAAGTCCCAAATACAGAAAAATCATCCATATATACTTCCATTTCATGCTCTATAAAATTGCTAAAAACTGACATCATGAATTTTTGAAATGTTGCAGGTGCATTGCATAGTCCAAAAGGCATTCTACGAAAAGCAAATGTTTCATATGGGATTGTAAACGTTGTTTTATCTTGATCCTTTGGAGCAATTGGAATTTGATGATATCATGTATATCCATCTAAAAAGAAATAGTGTTTATTTCCAACCAATCTATCCATCATTTGATCTAGAAAGGGCAAACAAAAGTGATCTTTTCTATTGGTCATATTTATTTTTCTATAGTCAATACAAATTTGCCTACCAGTTACTTTTCTTATTGGTATTAATTCATTTTTCTCATTTTCTTCAACAGTCACTCCTCCTTTCTTTGGAACACAGTGAATTAGGATTACCCAAGCACTATCTGAAATAGGATATATAATTTCAGCATCTAACCACTTTAAAATCTCTTTTTTAACAACTTCTTTCATTATTGGGTTTAATCTTCTCTGAGGATTTGCTTTAGGTTCATACTGTTCATCTAATAAAATTTTGTGCACACACATTGAAGGATTAATTCCTTTAAAATATACTAAAGTCCATCCGAAACCCTTTTTACTTTTTCAACATCTCTATCAACTTTTGTTCCTAAATTTTAGTTAACTCAAAAGATATAATAACAGACAATGTAGATGACTCTCCTAAAAATACATATTTTAAATGGGTAGGTAATATCTTCAATTCAAGTTTAGGTGGTTTAATACGTGAAGGAATAAGATTTTTACTATCATCTTCCAGCAAGTCTAATGCTTTAAATTTGCCCTGAATATAATCTAAATCCTCTTCTTTTACTTCATTTTCAATATAAAAAATTTCTCCTTGCTTTAATTTATCTTAAAATTCATTCTTAGACTACTCATTACTTAGATAATCAACTACTTCCATCCTGAAACATTCATTATCTTTTTTATTGCAAGATATTTCATAGCTTTTGCTATATTAAATTTCACTTCTTGATCATTAACTCTCATCATTAATTCACCTTTTTGTAGCTTTTGTAATATTAAATTTTACTTCTTGATCATTAACTCTCATTATTAATTCTCCTTTTTGTACATCTATTACAGCTCTCCCTATTTCAAGAAATGGTCTCCCTAAAATAATAGGAATCTCTTTATCTTCCTCCATATCTAACTATTGCGAGCAATGTTCTCACTAAAATAATGGGAATCCCTTTATCTTCCTGCATATCCAACACGATAAAGTCTATAAAGAAAATAACTTTATCGACTTTTACTAGCACATCTTCTATAACTCCTTTTGGATAAGTTATTGATCGATCAACTAACTGGTAGTAGGAAAAATTTCTCCCAAATCTAAATGTTTAAAAATTGATAAAGGCATAAGATTGATACTCACTCCTAAATCTTTTCTGTAAAACTTTTCTCCAATTGGACAAGGTATAGTAAAACTATCAGGATCTTTTAATTTTTCAGGAAGCTTTTTCTGTATAAAAGCACTACACTCTTCACTAAGTGCAACGGTCTCATGATCTGTAAACTTCCTTTTCTTGTTTAATACATCCTTCATAAATTTAACATAACTTGGCATTTGTTCCAAAGCTTCAACAAAAGGAATATTTATCATTAACTTCTTAAAAATTTCCAAAAATTTTGTAAATTATTTATCTTTATTCTTCTGTTTTAGTCTTTCAGGAAACAAATGTAATGGTTTTTCTACAGGGCTCTGTGTTTGTTTATTTTCCTATTCATTATTTTCCATTTCTTCCTTTTCTTCATCAACTTCAGTTTTTATTTGGATCCTTGTTTCAACTTCTTTTCCACTTCATAATTGAATAGCTTTAATCTGTTCTTTATTTTGATCTTTTGGATTAACTTCCACAGTACTTGGAAGAATTCCAGAAGATCAATTATTAAGTGCAGTTGCAATATGTCCTAACTGATTTTTAAAATTTCTAATAGCAACCCCTTTATTCCGTATTTGATTTCCCATATTCAACATTACTTCTTCCATTGTCAACTTCTTTTCCTTAACTTGTGGGTTAGGGTTGGAGTTATATCCCAAAGGATAATAAGGTAAAAAATTAGGATTTCCTTGATTGTTTAGATTTCCGGATGGATTCACCAAATTATTATAATTGTTCCAGTCATGGTTAAAATAGTTAGAGTAGGGATTGTTATTTTGATTATTTATAGCGTTTAAAGTTTCATAAGATGATTGCGTATCAATAATCTGTCCTAATGAATTCTCCTCTAATACTGGGGGTACTTGAGCATAATTCATTCCCATTTGATCAATCTTTTTAGAAATAGCAGCAATTTGAGATGCCAAAATAGACATTGCATCAGAATCATGAATACATCTACTCTCTTAGGATTTACCCTTTCAGTAGGCCATTGAAAATTATTAGTAGTCATTTCTTCAATTAAAGAAAATGCTTCATCAAAAGGTTTTGACATTAATGAACCACCCGCAACAGCATCTATAATAGATCTCAGTCGTCCTACTAATCCATTGAAAAATATTTGAATTATTAACCAATCTGGTAAAGCATGATGTGGACATTTCCTAAGAAGATCTTTAAATCTTTCCCAGGCTTCATTAATCGATTCCCCTTCAAACTGACAAAAACGTGTAATATTATCTCTATGCTTAGCGGTTTTCGAGGGTGGAAAATATTTAGCCAAGAATTTTTGTGATAGTTCTTCCCAAGTTCTAATATATCTAGGTGCTAATAAATTTAACCACGTCTTGGCTTTATCTCTTAATGAAAAAAGAAAAAGTCTAAGCCTAACAATATCATTAGAGACTGTCATATTTAAATGTAGCAAAATTTTCAAAAAAGCTAGCAAGATGTAAGTAAGGATTTTCAGTAGGTGATCCTCCAAACAGATTATTTTGTATCATTTTGATAATAGCAGGTTTAAGCTGGAATGAATTAGCAGCAATATCAGGATTTTGAATAGTCAAGTGAAGTTCATCTGCTGTCAGATTTGCATAATCTCTTAGAGGTCTTTGTCAATTTTCATTTATTGACTTTTCTAAGTTATTCGCCATTTCTTGTAAATTTTTAATTTCTCTTTTTTGTTTTCAAATTTTTCTAATAGTACGCTCTAATTCTGAATCGTAAGGTACTAAACCTTCAGATCCACTATTTTGCATAAACAAATAAAACAAGCAAAGTAAAACACTCTAATAAAAAAATTTCTTTTTGGATTTTTTATTTTTAAATATATATATNATATATATATATATATATATATATATATATAATAATAATAATAATATCAATTTTTATGATATATATATTATCTCTAAATTTCCTCATTTTTCAAAACTATTTAATTCAACCGTTACCTTACCTACGGAACGACGCTAATAACTTGGTCCGACTTTTTTGTTGTGATAGATTGTGTAAAATTTAATTAAATATAATCAATTATTATTTAGATTCTATGCAAGTATACGTATCTTTATCAAGTAATAATGAACTTTCTGTTTAAGCCCCAAGTATTGATCCTACGGGGAAGGTTTAAATTGGAAATGACAAATTTGATAGGAAATTCATAGAAAGTTAATTGAAATCACTGTCACTAATTTAAATTATTGAGATGTCTTCAAAATTAAATTTCAAAACTATTATCAAATCAAATATGCAAAATTTAAAACAGTAAATACTAATCTATTAACTATGTTTATGTAACGAAGATTCTTATGTGAAAAAAGCATCCTTCCCACTACAATGAGGCTATGGTAAAATGAGATGAGATAAATGTTCATAATATGTATTATGTCAAATAAGAGTAATTTTAATTCTCTACCATAATATAGTGCATAGAAAATCATTGGCTAATCTCAGTGTTTAGTCCTTAAATTCATGGCTAGGCTAGGAGGATACCGACTCCCACTCTAAAGCTCCCACTTCCCTTCACCTGAAGGCTAGCTCTCGCTTTAGTTTTTAAACACTAAGATTGAATTGAAGATTTTAGTCTATCACCCTAAAGGTTCTTCAATTCTACACCCAACAAAGAATATTTCTCTATTTATTTGCACTTAATTCCATAAATGATGTTCTCCAACATGGAATCAAATGCGATCTATGTTGACCTCATTTTTGGTTGAGGTCTAGTGTTTCATCTTTAGTAGCCTAGGGTTTAGCCATAGGTCTTTCCTATTGACTACTCCTATAAAACTAGAAAAGGAACCCTCACCATTAGAAATTCTAAACTCCTTACTCGACTCTAAGCTCTACATATTGGCCCTAACCTCTAGTACTTAGTAGGTGGGGTCATTATGAGGGAGCTCAAGGAGAGTTCCTATAGGACTATTGGACCTTAGGGTTGACCCTGAGTGTTGGTTTAGAGCTAAAGCACTCACCAGCAATCACCTCACTCACAACCACTCACAAGCACAAACTAATTTTTTTTTACTCTGATCCCTTAATCTTTTGGGATATTCATGTAAATGGTCCCCTAAACCCACTAGCCCTAGATTAGGGTTTAGCTAAGATCAGAACATAGAGGACCCAAAAATGGGGTTTTCATTGGTCCATGACTTATTTATGATGGTTGGCACCCCAACTCTACCAAAATGCCCAACTTAACATTTTGCCCTAAACTCCCCCAAATTACCTAGATACCCTTGAGACCATAAATTTGGCCAAATTTCCCAAATTTACCCAAAATACCCAAATTTATTCAAAAATCATTTCAAACCTTTTGAAAACATCCAAATTATCCAAAATCAACAAAAAATTGCCAAATTACCAAAATACCCCTCCTTAGCCCAAAATTCCAAAAATTCAAAAAACTCCAAAAAATCTCAAAAATTCCCAAAATACTCCAAATATTTCTAATTTGACTTTTCTCAACTACCACATAACCCAATTTGGCCAATTTGACCATATTTGACAAAAACTCCCAAATTGCCTTTAAAGGCCCAATTTCCCCAAATCCACTTCAAATGTCCATCAAATTGGTCACAATTTCCCCATTTAATCATAAACTCAAATTAACCTTTAATATGACCAATATAAACCAAATCCAAGATCAATTGCCCCATGCTTTGAGCCCAATTTTAAACCAAATCAAAAGCCCCAATTTTGGCCACATGACCTAATCTCCCCCAATTAAACTTATAGATCACTCAATTTGCCACAAATGATGTTTTGAACTCTTCATAAAATTCCAAAAAACGAAACTTGACCTTCAATTGGCGTTGGTGAAGCCTCAATTGCACTCAATTTTGACCAGTCCAAAAAATCCCCAAATTTGCCCCAAATTGACTGTCTTTAAATTTCACCAAATTGAATACCTTAGCTCCAAAATTGGCACCCAATTCATGTTGTAAACTCTTCTTGGAATTCCTATTGACCATTCTAAATAATAAATTTGGACTTAGCCCAAGGCTATCCCAAACTAGACCCAAGTCTAGCCCAACATGCCCAAATTAACCAAATTCCAAAAATCCTCCAAATTGACCCTCATATTGAACACAAAATCCTTTCAATTCTTCACCAAAAATTTTCATTACAATCATATAAATCAAATGAATTAATCAATTGGGTCAATTGATACGGCTAACCTAGCCCAAATCCAAGTTTTGGTCATTTGAACCCACATTGGACCCATGCACAAAAATTAGCCTACCACCCCAAAGTCACCAAATTAATGAATCCACAGCCATTAGTTGGACCCTAACGACCAAGCTAAACTCCATAAAACCACCTAAGCTAAGTTATGGACAAAAGCTCCCCTAAATTAAGGGATTTTTATTCCATATTTGCTTAATCCCTGGATTTTTTTGCCAAAACTAAACCTCAACTCATTTAATTGTTGTGACATATTCCCATGGCTCACCTGACCACCTAGTCACCTCCCCTGGCCTGGCCGGCCGGCCTAGTGGCCGAAAAACAACAAAACTATGAGTCACCTCCTCCAAATTAAACCCATTTCACACCTAGAGGCCACCTCATCCAAATCAAATGTTAGAGCCTCTCTGCCCTCCAGATAAGCATCTCTTTTTGCCCCCTAATTGCCATGATAGCCATCTCAAGTCCAATTTTATAAAAGCTCCCCTCCATGGCAATGAAAGGAGAGTTGAAATTTTCATAGAGAGAGCCCTCCAAATTGCTCGCAGATACTCTTTGAGACCTCCTCAGCTCATGCCAACCACTTTCCCCCACTGATTCCCACTGTGGAAGCTCAATTTTGAGCTCAAACTTCTGCTTAAAACTAGGACAAAGCTCAATACACCTCCACAGTCCACCGAACTCAAATTAAACTTACCCACACCTTCACTACAATGAAACAAGGAGAAGCCCCATCAAATCCCGCTTCCACAGAGACCCTAGCATAGCTCTTGACCAACACCTGAAATTGAGCTTAGTCGAATTCATACCTAGACCTTTCACCATAGTAAGAGGCTCAATCTCTAGCCTCCTTGAACGTCAACGAACATGTCGAGCCCCTATGATTGAAGCTTCCATTCTCAGAGCAAAGGTATTGAACTCCCTCTTTTCCTGAGCCTAATTTGATTCTCCATTTGATTAGGCTTAATTTCATGGCATCTTAACCATATAGATATGTTCCTCTAGTCTAGACTAGCATTTTAAAAAAACATTCAATTTGGTTGAGAAATGAGGGAGATATCAAGGCTTGAAGATGGACAGTTCTCGGGCTAGGCCATTGGGGACGATGACGGAGAGCCATCTGATCGCGAATTTATCTCATCAATGGATGAGATAAAGTCAGACAACGCTCCCTTACATGAACCGTGGGCCTAGTCACCGCTGAGGTGGATGGTGGCGTCAAATATGAGCGTGTTGCGTGGTGCTTTGGAGTTTCCTAGAATGAGGTGGTGCCGCATGTTTAAAAAGATAAATAGGGAATTACATAAATCAGAAAATGCCCCCTAACTTCTAAAATTCATATCTTGATGTAGAAAAATTACAAAAATAAAATAAAAATACTTTCTTGCTCAGTGAAAAAATTTGTAGTCCATTTGATGCATATTTTATTTTTAATTAATTAAATACTATTTTTAGTCTTTTAATTCTCCATGCTTGTAGACATTTCATAATGGCTTGCAATTTTAGCGTGTTGTTGACTCTGTCTTAGGGAGCATTCCCTGATTTTTCCAAAGTCAGAGGAGATCTCTAGATAGAGATCCATATTTTTCAAGTTTATGTCTATTATTTGCATAAATTAATCATAATATTAGCATGTTGCTTAGAAAAATCTAGGAAAATTTTCGTAGGTCTATTATGACTAGGGAACTATTTGAAAAATCTTTCATGAGCGAAGTCATTCAAAATGCACCTAATCTTCAGAAACCCTAAAACACAAAGATAATTAATGTTGGAAAATACAAACATCAAAATGACTTGATTTTTTATCTCCACTGTCGTTTAAGCCTCATAGAACTCCCCATAAAAATTTCAAAACATTTAGAGCTCATTTAATAAATCAAAATGATTTTCTAAGTTAAATGACATTTTTGACACCAAAATGATTTTAAATAATCAAAATTATAACTTACAAAATTATAAAAATGAGTTTTTAGAGTTCTCTATGATCAGAGAGATTTTCTAAAAATAAAATGGTGTTTAAAATAAAAACTTCTTTTTTAGCCTATTCTTAAATATTTTAGATAATGAAAAATGATAAAAAATCACAAAAATAATTAAATTCATGGAAATGTTCTAAATTGTTTCCTAAGCACTTAAGAATAATTTGAATATTTTTATTTATTTTCTAAATGAAGATATTGAATTTTAAAGCTTAAAATAATTTTTGAATGCTAAAAATGGATTTTCACCAAAATAATTCGAATAAATAAAAAAAAATAGAAAAATATGAAATTTACCTCTTTAGGTTCTTTGACCTCAAGGAGATTTTTTTAAAATATAAAACTTAATTTTCCACAATTGAAATATTTTAAAATTAATAAATGCTCCAAAATTTAGAATAATTATAATAGTTCACCAAAAACTCAATAAATCATGAAATTTGTTCTAAATGGTTCTCTGATCTAAGTCTACCTCCAATAAAAATTTCAAGGGAATAGACTTTGTCTTGGTCAAGTTATGGAATTTTCTTTGAAAAACCCTATTTTTAGATAAAAATAATTATGTAAATTAAATTAGATTTTGAAAAATCACATTTTCTCCTTTGATGTCTTAATTGGCCCATGAGTGAGGTGGGATGAAAAATCCAAAGTCATTTGGATTAAATTTGATAAATTATGAAGTGATAGAGCCTTAGGGGCAAAAATGTAATTTTGGAAATTTAGCCTTAACTAACATTTAGGCTTAATTTAAAGAGGGAAAAGGGTAAACTCTAATTTTAACCAACTTATTTGGATGATTTAAACATAAGAAAATTAATTGGTAGAAACCAATCTAAATTTTAAAAGATAAAATGGTAATTTCCTAAAATTATTAAAGTTTAGAAGTTCATTAAATTAAATAACCTTAGACTTAGGGGTATGACTTTAGAAGTTGATAACTCACTAATTTAATACCCCTACTTGATGTTAAAATAACATTTAAGTGCTTTGAAAATAAATAATCATCATCACTTAAAAATTTTAACCTCTTCCAAAATATATACTATGACATCCACCAAAACCTTAAAGGCTTAGAAATGACATAGGCTAAATCCAATATGATTAAATGAGGATTAGAAAAATGAACATAATTAAAATTGAACATCTTTAAAACACTACAAGCCAAAATTAAAAAGTTGGCTAAATGTCTTTGATAGCACTAACTTGCCTCTTCAAGGGTTTTCATTCACATAATTTACAAATTAAATCACAAATGATATTTACCCTACTCATAGGGATAATTGAAACATCAATGTTCACTCAGCATTATTAGTATTTTTATAGGCTGAATTTATCAAGTAGCGTAATAATTTTAAATGAGCTCGAGATTTTTCAGCAGGCGGTGAGAGGGAGGCATGGACCTGCTTCTTCCTCTAGACCTGTTAGATACCTCGGAGGTCTACTAAATTTTATATGTTCTGCTTAAAAAAAATCATCCTTAATCAAACTAATAAGGACCCACCAAGAAATGACCTAGGGTTAGGTAGGTCGCCAAAACTTCATTTTCTTGCTTCATATAAAATGCCCTGACATGCATTTTGAGTTTCAGGTGGTGGAACGAGAAGACTCACCAGGTACACTTCTACAGTTAACAGCGCCGTCTTTCTTGTACTATCATACGGTACTTTTGATACTAACACAAACTTGCATGCTAAAGAATAATGTCACCCTACATGCAAACTAAAACTGTTAGGATAGCCACAAAAACAAAACCAAAACCAAAATTAAAATCAACCAACATAAAATTCATCGCCACAACATTCAGATTATAAAACAACTCAAAATTTAATCACAAACATCACAAAAACAACAACTTCAGCTAAATTAAGACGTCTCTATTGAATGATCGGGAATCCCTTGAAGGAGGTAACCTACAGTTGCTAACGAGGCTTCCCACAGTTTAAATGAATATAGGAAACTCATTAAGTTGGGTTTAATAAATTTATTTGTACTAAGTGAATCTAGTAGAAAATAATGGTGCCCAAATGAGGGAACCGTAAGATCCTAACCTGTGCCGCTCTAATCAACTTTAACATCCTCCATAAAATTTAAAGAACTACAACCATAGGGCCACCTGATTTGACATCATAACTGGACACCCTAAAAAACTTAAACTCGTCCCAGTAAGGAGCTTGAAGCTAGCATTGTGGGCAGCAAAGCCATCTTCAACAGCAAAACACATCTACATCTGCTAAACAAATTTCCTTCCTTAGAATGAAACAACTAAGCCATAAAACTTTGAGGTTGTCTGCTTATGCAACATAAATCCTCACATCATCTTTAGGCCTTTGTATTGCTTTGTTGTACAATATAAGCCCTAACTCGTCTTAGGATTCTGAGGTTGGCGTTTGTCACGACCTAAATCCCCACATCTTCCAGGCTATTTGTATGATCGTTTCAAACAAATGTAAGACCTAGCAAATAAAATCTATAGGATGAAACACTTAAATAACTTTTAGTCAAAACTGAAGCCAAGTAATAGAATAGACTGGGAAGTCACCGAGGTTCTCCACTGGATCCATGCCATCCCCTTGTTCTTCCTCCTTTGGATTCCAAATATAATATGCTCCAAATTTGAGCCAATCCCCTTTCACACCTCTGTGCCCAATCTTGTTGAACAGCTCTATCCTTTTGAAATCCTTGAAGATAATATTTCTTGATTTTTATTGAGAGTTTTCTTAGGTGACTTCGATTATCTAAGATGTAATTAACATTAGGGGCTTGCCCTTATAGGAAGCTTTTTTGAACCCAGCTTAATATAAACCCTATTTAATTTTTCATATTAAATAGAGGAAATTGTAGGAAAATAAAATGGTTTCATAGATCAAATGGACGTCATACATTTCTTAGTTTATTTGATCAAGCCTCATCCTCAACTCTTGTGTTTACCCTTCGGGATAGATACCAGGTTTGAGGTATAGTTCTCTTTCATTTAAACTACAAAAAATATGAGGTTAGTTTCATTTCATATTTTTCTAAACTTAAACATCCTTCCGAAGCGAGCGATGAGATTTTGATTCTAGTGACCGACAGCTTCCTACGGGCAACTTCCCAAACCAAAATAGTGCTGACAACTTCTGGTGACTCCGCTGGGGAATAGCTTCTCTCTCCATATTAATCAGGAAATATTGTCTTCAAACATCGGTAATGTGTTCATGTCCCTTATGAACTAAATTACCCTTCTTCCATTGACCTACTTTATCCATTTTTGTCTTAGAAAAGTATGATCAACTCTTTGGACTTCAGGACTTTCTGTTCAATCACTTTTGAACAGAGGGGTTCAGAAGGCCATAAGGACTCTTTAAATCTTCAAATGGGGTCGAACCGCAATAGGTGTGTTGGTGGACTAGTTCCACCTGGGCATTGTGTGTTGTGAAATAGGTCCCGCACTGGGTCCTAAACACTTCACATCTCCCTTTCAACTTTAATTTGCTGTTTTACAAACTAAATCAAATTATGTTGTGATGCGTGCACTTTAAAATTAAATAATTTTTTTACTTTTAAATTACCTTTTTATTAAAAGTTTTAAAATTCCCGCAAACTAAGACTTACCCGGTCTACAGACCAACCTCTGTAAACTTTCAGTGCTAGCATTAAAGATTACAAGGTTTTGGCCATATATCTAACCCCAATACTTTCTGTTTTAAAGCTTCTGCAAAGGACTACCTAACGCTGACCTTTTCGTTCAACTTGCCGACAAGCCACGAAGCCCACAATGTTGCTCCCATCATTAAGTTCGAAGCTGGATTTGAAGACCTCGACGTTATCTTCATAAAGGCTATGTTCGTCATAATGAAAGTCACCGCTCCAAAAGATCGGGAGCCGTCTGCTGAGTTCAACCTGAAATGTCTTCAGGACTTCCCTTCCAACTAGAAAGCCAAGACTACTGCTGTCGTGGCACTCCTTAAGCCTGCTTTCCCCACTGCTGCTAAGGGGGAAAAAGTAATGATCATTGAAGATTCGACTGAGGGATTAGCTGTCCCTCCATCAGTGTTAAAAATCAGGTCGGGTTCAAAGATTGCTCCACTAACCCGAACTCAAAGAAAAAATTGCAATAGGAGAGTTCGGAGGGCCACTAATGCTCAGGCTCCCAAGGAAGTACCTACTAATCAGGAGCCTCACCTAGAGGATTTAAAATTACTGGAAACATATCCACTTCTACACGGAAGTAGATTCCATTCTTTCATGGATACCAATGGGTACAAAATTATCCAAAAGATCACCGTTGCATTACCATCATTTCATGGACAGGGTGTGGAGAGAAAGAAATGTACTCCTATCAATTTAAGTTAGTTTAATTTTTCGGAGGCTAGCCGCCAAAGAAGGTTGTTCAGTGAGTGAACTACTAAAACGAGTGGAACATGCAATATCCCCTGGTGTGAAGAAAGAAATTTTAAAGAACGTCAGATCCGCCAAATGATCTCAAAGGTTAACTGAGAATTTGTCTACTCGCATCCCCGTCTGGTTTTTCTTGAGGAGCAGAGTTGATACCACCATAGTCACCACCAAATCTGCCGTCGCTAGGACCGCAGGTCATCGACCAGCCAAGTCACGACTGGGTCTAAGAATCCTATCAATCTCCCACTACAAGGATGTTCTTAAAATTGTAAAGGAAAAGACAAAGAGATTTCCCGATACTGTAGCTGGTCTGCACCATTGGGAACATACTCTTCCATGACATACCGATGTTTCTGCTAGGACACTTTATCCTGAGACATCATCGCCAAAGAGAAAGTTATGGATACCCAAGGTCGTTGTACCAATACAGTCTAATAAGCCTGCAAGGCAAGATCATGGATGAAGCCAGGGTTCAAAGTATCTGATATTGTCGCAGCAATTGCCAGTGAAATGGAAGAACAAGAGGAGGAGGTCCGGTAGGGTCCTCCATATCTTAAAATAATCAAAGAATCAATGATTGAAGAAAAAGTTGAAAAGTTCAGTGCTGAGATTTTTGAGTTGGCTCGGGAACACAGAGTTTCCATCGACCATGACGATGAAGATTTTGACTTTAATGATTACCTCAAAGAGGATTTCATGGATGTCCATGTCATTGAAACCAGAGCCACTACATCAAAGTGCGAGGCTCAACCTCTCATCGAAGAGAAAAACCTGGATGACCTGTGCAGGGCTATCTTCATAAGGGATGAACAATTCAGTCAACTGGAGAAAAGGATAGAAGAGATGGCCGCAGCTATGACCGCTATGGCCACCATTCAAGGGAAATCACAAGCACCGCAACTAGCATCTTCAGATATCAACCAACTAGAGAAAATACACATTACAAATGAAAGAAGGGAAGTCACTTTGGCAAACAGAGATGAGCTACCAAAGAAGGATTTTCCATCGGGCGCCATACGCTAGAAAGAATTTAAGCAAATGGTCGAGCATGTTCGGGAGGCCTTAACCCAATCTAAGGACGGTGCATTGATTCTAAAGGTTAGACCTTACCTGGAATAATTTGATGTTGTATGCTTCCCCAAGGTTTTCGTGGCCCTAAACTTTAAAATATTTGATGGAACTAGAAATCCCAGACAACATCTAGCACACTTCTAAGTCAGTTGTGGCAACACAAGAAACAATGAGGCTTTACTCTTCCAATAGTTCATCAGCAGCCTGTTAGGAATCACCTTCGATTGGTATGTCGATTTGCCCAACAGATTAGCAAAGAAATTTGCCGAGCTGGAACAATTATTTGTGAAAAGATTTGCCAGAGCGCAACATCATGTGTCTATAGGAGAGCTCATGATGGAAAAGCAAAAGCCCAATGAGCCTTTGGTGGATTACATCTTGAGGTGGAGAAAACTTAGCATGAAATGTGAACCTTAGCTGTAGGAACATCATGGAATTGAGATTTTACTCAAAAGCATTCATGACTTAATAGTTTTCATGCTCAAGGGACTCACCATCAAATCCTTCAGAACCTACTCAGTAAAGCCAGCAGTCTTCAAGAAGAAATCAAACATATGGATTCACACGAGAAGTCCAAAGCAACCAGAGTGTTTGAGTAAAAATCAGGAACAGTAGGAACTATCAACAAAGGAAAATAGCTAATGAAGATATATGTAGAAAATCCTCATCAGTCTTCATCACAGCAGCCTTAGAGACAGAATAGCCAGTCCAACCAGCGACCACCTCAAAAAGGGTCACCTCGAACAAGGATCAAAAGAATATCTCTAAAAGAATGGTAGAAAATGGTGTATTGTTTGAAAGATGAAGTTGTATCCAAAATGTTCAAAAGTCTGATGAAGAAGCCTGAGTTCAGACTACCAGAGCCAAAGAAACCCGAGGAAGTTGACAAGAAAGATCAACCAAATTATTGCTTGTATCACCGATTGCTCGGACACACTATAGAAGAATGCTTCATCTTTAAGGATTGGCTCGAAAAGAGTCTTAAAGAAGGGAATATAACGATCTTGAAAGAATATTTAAAAGAACTTGAAAAAGGTTTTATAAATATGATTTTGGTCGAACTACTCTCTCCGATTGATCTATATACCAAAGAAGAGGGATGGAGTACGACTTGGGACAAACTCAATAGGGTCCTAAATCAAATCCAGAATTCATCGAAAAAATATTCCACATACACTGGAAAAGATGGATGGAGTGAAGTTTGGAGAAAATCATCCAAGAAAATTTTAAATTAAATCCAGAATGCATCAAAGCAAGCTTCTCATCAGAGCCTTCAGCCTGTCAAGCCTAAGATGAAGATTTCACCACAAGAGCCATCATCGTCAAAGAAAAAGAAGAAGAAGAACACTACCATGAAGTATGATAGCACGTAGAGTAGGATAGGGGCTGCCTTTACTAGTTGGTTGTCTCAATTCCTCGAACCCTTGACTTTGTATGATTATCTTTTTTCCCCTACGGGATTTTATGAATATAATGATCATGATTTCGGCTACGTTTAACTGTTTGTAGTGATGACGTAATTGATTATGACAAATCCAACTTTGAACTCAATCCCCAAAGTGATCCTCAAATCGTACTTGAGTCTTACAAACTCGCTAACAATACTGAAGAAGACATCAACGATAACAGCTACGACAGCATCAGATGTGAGGTGCCTATCCTCGAGCACCATGATACACCGCTTTCCATCAACTTATATTTTTCCGACAATGAAGAAACACCAAAAAATTCAACAAAGGTACTCAAGAAGAAGAAATTACAAAAATAAACTTAAGGAGTAGGAAAGTGTTACCCCCGAGAACAGCTCCAGTGGATAAAGGAAAACAAATAGTAACTCGAGAAGAATTCCCTCCACCTCCACCAGTGGAAGAAACACATAACCAAGAGAAAATTGGAGGACCATACAAAGCGGATTACAACATGCTAGCTCATATTAGGAAGTTTTCAGCCCAATTAAGCATCTATGACGCTCTAATACTATCAAAGGAGATGAGAGAGTCTCTGGTTATAGCCTTGCTTGACCCAGAGATTTGCTTAGCTCAGTTGGCCAACACATCCTCAAATGAAGTTTGCTCATTGAAAGAACAGCCTGAGGTGACCTTCACAGATGAAGATTTGCTGCTCAGTATCGCCAACCATAACCGACCACTCTACATCTCCGTTAACATCGACAGATTTGAGTTGTCTAGAGTTTTAGTAGATCCTAGAGCATCCCTCAACTTAATAAGTTTATGGAGATTGGCTTATTTGGACATCGATGATCAAGAGCATACGATCGATAAAATGATGCTAAGAGGATTCAACTAAAAGTGAGAAAGATCCTTTGGATCCATTACATTGTTTATGAAGGTTGGAGAACTAGCAACAACCGCTAAATTTCATATCATCGACGCCGAGACCTCTTTCAATGCTCTACTTGGTGGACCATGGATTCATGAACACAACATGGTTCCATCATTTCTACACCATTGAATCAAGTACTATAAAGAAGGACAAGAACACTACATCAAAGGAGATCTACAACTATTTTCAATTAATGAAGTTGGAATTCATGAAGATGCTGCCTACTACGCCCCTCTAAAGAAAATTGTTTTCTCTCGCGAAATTGCAACAAACAAAAGTAAGGATCCAGAAGAAGTACAATGACAGGGCTATTCAAATCCGCTTCAGCGATCTTCCACTACTCTCTTACAACAAGTTTGTGGAGGTTCTTTTAATTCGCGCACCTAAGGTTGAGGCCGGGGACGTGGACGAGCAAGAACCAACTTAATCGTTGAACGGACTAGGCCAACCATCAACCTCGGTGATGAAGATAGTTCCAAAGATGAAATAATGATGACAAAATAGAGAAAACGTTAATACAATATATCCTTAGAAGATGCGGAGAAAAGTGAATATGAGACGATGCATGATCGAATAAACCACTATGTGAATACTATGACCCTTGCTCTGATCCTCCCTCAAAAGGTCGAGAGTTTTGAAGTTAAGGAAGTCCATAGTGTTGGTTCAAAGCTGATCAAATTTTATTGTGCTTCTACCTTTACTGGTCTTGGAAATGATGTAAATTTTGATGAGAATTCTAATGAATTAATGGAATTACCTTTTGGTTACTTCTCTCCTTGTGTGTAAAAGTTAATTCAGCAAGGACATTTGCTAAAACAAATGCTAAAAGATAAGTTACAACTTTTTGAAAAGTTATGAAGTGTTAAAAGTCAAACTCCAAACTCAAAAGAGGGTCTCAAATTTGGTAAAGTCCGACCAGTCGATAATTTAGAATTTTGTATGGTTGTTACTAGTGAATCAGGAGAGGATTGCCTCGATATTGAGGATGACTCTACTGATCAACTGATAGAAGATGCTCCGCCAGAATTTGAGGAGGAAATCAAATCAACGGTTAATGAGTTGAAAGAAATTAACCTCGGGACTGAAGAGGAACCCGGACCTATAAGTTCTTATCTTAACGATGAAGAATCTCTACGATTGATCAAATTATTAACATAATTTAAAGATTGCTTCAAATTGAGCTATGATGAAATGTCAGGACTGTCAACTGAGGTTGCAGTTCATAAACTTGGGGTAGATAAAAATATAACCCCAGTAAAAAAAGCTCCGAAATAGAGCAACAAGTCACTGCCGAGGTGAAGAAATTAATAGACGCTAACTTTGTAAAAGAAGATCAATACCTCACATGGTTAGCCAATATTGTACCTGTCAAGAAGAAAAATGGACAAATCTGTGTTTGTGTTGATATCAGAGCTCTAAACAAAGCATGTCCGAAAGATGAGTTTACACTACAAATACTAGAAATGATGGTGGATATCGCTTCTACACATGAAATATTCTCTTTTATGGACGGATCATCAGGATACAACCAAATCAAGGTGGCTCCCAATGATGCAGCACTTACAGCCTTCAGAATACCAATCAGAATTTTTTGCTACACAATGATATCGTTAGGGTTAAATAACACTAGAGCAACATATCAATGTGCAATGATGAAAATTTTGAAGACCTCATTCACAATCAAGTAGAATGCTACGTGGATAATTTGCTCATTAAAAGCAAACGAAAAGTAGACCATTTGTGCAATTTGAGGATCATGTTCGAACGGTTACGATATGACCTTAAAATGAATCCCTTAAAGTGCACCTTTGGAGTAACCTCTAGGAAGTTTCTAGGATTTGTTATTTGTCATCGCGGAATCAAGATTGACCTAGATAAGATTAAAGCTAACTTGGAAATGCCTCCTCCTAAAACCGTAAAACAACAACATTTCTTCCAGGGGAAGTTGGCATGTCTGAGACGCTTTATTTCTAATCTCTCAGGTAGGTGCCAGCCCTTCTCAACATTAGTTAAAAAGGATGCAAAATTCATTTGGGAAGAGAAATGCCAACGGGCTTTTGAGGACATTAAAATGTATTTAATGGCACCTCCTGTTTTGGCAGCCCCTATTCCATGGAAGCATTTGTTACTTTATACTGCGGCCTTAGACGACTCTCTCGGAGCCCTGTTAGATCAGGTCAATGATGAGGATAAAGAAAAAAGCATTGTACTACTTAAGTTGACGTCAAATACCGACGGAAGTAAAGTATCCACCAATTGAGAAGCATTGTCTAGCTTTGATTTTTGCCGCCCAAAAGCTTAGACACTACATGCTTTCTCATAGGATAACCCTGATTTCAAAGGTCAATCCATTGCAATATTTGATGACCCGACCAACACTTACCAGATGTTTAGCAAGATGGTCGATGATTTTATTACAATTTAATATAACTTTTGTTCCCCTTCGCGCTATCACGGGACTGGATTTAGCAGGCTTTCTCGTTGCACACCCACTATCAGCTGGGTCCCCTCTAGATAACAAACTACCAAACGAGCAAGTGTTACAAATGGAATTCTCCAGTGGACAATGTTGGGAGGTGTACTTTGACGGTGCTTCATCAACCAGAAAAGACAAAGGATCAGGCACATACATACCAGGCAAAGCAGGAATCGGTCTGTTCTTTATCACACCATATAAGGGTATGTTGAGGTTCTCATACCACCTAACAGAGCCGTGCACCAACAACAAAGTTGAGTATGAAGCCTTGATCACCATATTAGAATTGGCAATCTCGATGGACATAATAGACATTGTCATCTACGGTGACTCTCAACTCATCATCCAGCAAGTCATCGGACAATACAAAATTCTGAAATCAAGACTAGCAAAATATCACTGATACCCGATGAAGCTATTGGAGCAAATCCCTTAAGTGACTTTCTACCAAATTTCTAAGCGAGATAATGCCCGTGCTGATGCTCTAGTAAAACTCGCTAAGGAGCTGGCATGTCCCCCTGAGGATTCTATTGAAATATCAGTACAAGGAAGACAAGTTTTGTCTCGAGTCGACCTTGAAACACTCACAAGCTCGGAAAAGAAGAAACAACGATTGCAGTTGCGGATATCAATGAAGATTGGCATAAGCTAGTAATAGAATTTTTGCATACTAGAAAGCTGCCAGAAGAAAAGTCTGAGGCACATGACATTACAAAGAGAGCTATGTCGTATGCCCTAGTTGGAAACTTTCTCTACAAAAGATCATTCAACCAAATGTGGCTACGATGCCTAAGCAAAGCTGAAGCACAGAGTATTGTCAAAGAATTACATTCCAGATTGTTTGGCTCTCACCAGTCAAAGCCAAAAATGAAAAAGAAGATCAAGAGGCTCAGATATTATTGGCTAGCAATGAAGTCCGACTGCATGGATACAGTCAAAAAATGTCACCAGTGTCAAGTGTATGGGGTGGTCTTGCACTAACATCCGAATGTGCTACACCCAATTGTTGTCTTGTGGTCATTTGAGTGTTGGGGCACGGACCTAATAGGTCTGATAGACCCTCCATCTTCCAAAGGACACAGGTTTATACTTGCTACTATGGATTACTTCTCCAAATGGGCAGAGGCAGTGCCTTAATGAGAGGTTATGACACAACACATTCATCAATTCTTGAAAAGCCAAATAGTCTACCGTTTCGGAGTACCGCAAAGAATAATTTATGACAATGGGATAACCTCCAAAAGTCCCAAAATCAGCAATTTTGTCAAAAGACACGGAATAGATTAGAGATACTCTATAATTTACTATCCCAGAGAAAATGGATTGGCTGAGGCCTTCAACAAGATGCAGGTACAAATTTTGTAAAAAATACTAAATGAAAATAAAAGGGATTGGCACAACAATTTGCTAGAAGCTTTGTGGGCCTACCGACCGACGTTCAGGACTCCCACTAAATGTACACCTTACATGCTCATGTACGGGTCCAAGGCCGTGCTACCATTAGAAATTAAGATAAATTGTTCCGCCCAAGGACATTCAATGTTGGTGACCTCGTCCTCGTGCTCAAAAGGCCTATTCTTGCACGCCGCAAGATAGGTGAGAAATTCGAGCCAACTTGGGAGGGACCATTTGTCGTTGAAAAGGTCTACACAGGAGGTTCCTACCAGTTAGTACATTCTTGGGGTGAAAGACGCATGCTACCAATCAATGGACGATACTTAACGACATACTATGAAACCTGACATTGCTTTAAAATTTTAAAATTTTGATTGTTTTGGGGTTATCTATGTGGCCAAATGACCGCGACTTTATATATGCTTAAAAATATAAGATAAATATGGACGTAATAAATATTCAATAATTCTAAAGTCACAATTATCAACGTAAGTATACGTATCGCTCAAGTAATATAAGGCTCTAATGGAGTCCTAGATATTGATCCCACAGGGAGTAGGATTAGATCTACGAACTAAGATTTTAGAAAAAGAAATACTTTAATCACAACAACCAAGTTCAATTTGCTTATCTGTCACTAATAGAAAATTGCAATAAATATGTAATTTTAATAACTATTAAATAACGAATGATACTAATGAAGGTTTAAATGTGTTATTCAATAATACACTGAAAACATCATTCTCTTTGTCAAGAAATTATAGTGAATTGATAAAGTGAATCAGTTCAATTTAATCCTTCTCCTTGTCAAGAAATTATAGTGAATAGATAAAGTGAATTAGTTCAATTTATATTGTGCCAAATAGGAGCTTACCTATTCTTTACCCTTTGGTCCAGGCATAAAGAACATTGGCTAATCCTACGCTTATTTACTGAATATGCGGCTCGACTAGGAGGATACCAGCTCTCACTTCGGAGCTCCCACGTTCCCCTTGCCTAAATGCTAACATCTACACTTCAGCACCCAAACGATAGGACTGAATTGAGGATTTTAGTTTGTCACTCTAAACTCTCCAATTCTACGCCCGATAATATTATTTCCCTATTTATTTGCACCCAACTTCCAAGGGCTTTGACCTCCCTGAATCTTGGATGTAATCCTCACTTTAGTTGTAAAACTCAACATATTTTAACAAATCAATTGGCCAAATTGAAAGTAAATTAAGATCGAAGTGAAAAGATCATCACAATTTCTTAAATATTTTCATGGCTTCACCAATTCAAATCACTATTTCACAAATCTCCAAACAAGGAGAAAGACAGAGAAAACTACTCAGATCTCATGGGGAAAACATAACAAAACTCAGAATTTATATATAAAATAAAAGTCATACAAACTACGACAAGTAAATAACTTATCTCTAATTTCTCCCCAAAAACACTCCTCGAAGTTCCTCTGAATCTCTTCCTTTCTTTACAACACATAGAATTCCTCTTCGAAAACTCCTCGAAGTTCCTCTGAATCTCTTCCTTTCTTTACAACACACGGCAAGGAGGAAGAAATCTCTCACTTTCCCTCTACTCTTACAATCTCTCAAAGAATTCCTCACACTCCTCGAAGTTCCTCTGAATCTCTTCCTTTCTTTACAACACACAGAATTCCTCTTCAAAACTCCTCGAAGTTCCTCTGAATCTCTTCCTTTCTTTACAACACACGGCAAGGAGGAAGAAATCTCTCACTTTCCCTCTACTCTTACAATCTCTCAAAGAATTCCTCACACTCCTCGAAGTTCCTCTGAATCTCTTCCTTTCTTTACAACACACAGAATTCCTCTTCAAAGTAGCAAGGGAGAAGAAATCTCTCACTTTCTCTCCACTCTTACAATTTCTCGAAGAATTCCTCACAATTATACAAAAAAATCTCTCACTTTCCCTCCACTCTTACAATCTCTCAAAGAATTCCTCACAATCTAACCGCTCTTACAATCTCTCAAAGAATTCCTCACATTTTTTACACACTATTGAAACCTTTCTAACCTCCAGGAACTCTCTCTAACTTCTAGCCCTTCAATTTTAGGCCAAAACATTCTTTTAAAGTTGTGGATGAGCTTTCGCAAGAGTTGCCTAAGCATCCCTTCAAAATTTGACCTTATCCAAAGCCTGATTGGGCATAACTGTCGAGCTCGCTGTCGGCGGCTTCGAGGGCGCCGTCGGCAGACCTTCTTAATGAATTAATTCTGGAGTTTTGTGAAAATCTCACCGAAGGCGCCCTAGTTCAATTCTGCACATTTTGGCCCTTTTCATACCAAATTTGCTTCTTTTTGCATCTTTTTGCTCCAATGACCCTAATTCATTATTCCTGCAACAAAAAATCAAAAGTACCTTTCTTTAAAGTACAATATGATCAAAAACAATATAAAATAGGTATGAAAATCTCAACATATTTTTCTCTAGTCAAAATCCACCAAATTTAACTATTACATGTCCTCAAGTAATTTTAGTACTATATAAAAGTTATGATCTACTGTAGTAAAGTTTTAAATCAGAAATACTATAAGTTTGATTTAAATATATATCATAGTGAGATTTTCAGAAAAAAATCAAGTAATTAAATTAACTCTATGGCTGCAAGATTATCTAGTCATCAAGTTTAAGAGTTCTAGTCTTCTATTCATTTCAAGAATGACTATATGTTGCAATATTAAGTCACTTAGAATATTCAAAACATAGAAACTTCATGAGAACTCTACTATTAAAAGATCTTTTCCATAAATATAAGTTCAGGAATATATTTAGGTTTTCCCTTTAGGTAGGTCCACTGAAGCCAATTTTAGAATAGGCATACCCTCAAGTTTCTCCTCACTTCCATAATTTTTTCTTTCCTTCTTTTCTTTTTTTCATTTGGATTGCTTTCAATCTTATATATTTTTCTTTTCTTTTCAGGGATTGTTTTCAATCCTTTCTTTTTCCTTTTTCAAGTGCGAAATCTGGATAGTCTTTAATGATTTTGAACTTCACTTTTCTTTTCCTAAGTTTGAAACTCAAAGCATTCCTTTACTTTATAAATATTTCATAGTTTTTACATCATTAAGCCCCAATCTTTTCTTCTCAAATAAATTTCTAGATTCTTAATACTTCAAAATATAGTTTCCTTTACTTTAAATAGTTAACTATAATCTTATTCTTTTATAATAAATATCTTAAGTTACAAAATTAATTTTCATTACAAAAATATTTCTTTAAATCTACCATAATATTTAAATAGTTACAAAAATATAGTTACCTGAATTAAATTCACTACATAAAATCATATAAATAATTTTTGAAAATATTGAAATAGAGGACATCTAATAGTTAATCTTTTCTTCCCTCCCCCAAACTTAAATATTTCAATATAAAATAATACAGGTGGAAAGAAAAACTCTAAATATAAATCATACCTTAGTATTTTAGGCATTTTCATCATTCTGAAATTTTTGCAGGCCTTCTCAACAATTCTACTTCACCTGGTCTGTAATTTTAGGAGCTTTCTACACATATAAATCATTAGAGGAATTTATAGGCAATTAAATTTTTAAAAAAGTATAAAACTTAAACATTATACAAGCATAATATTTCCTAACACAAACACAAAACTAAATAAAACAATTACAATTAAAATGCGAAAAAAAAATCAAATTACATTACAATCCACAAAATACTACTCAACATTTATTAAACTGCATATGCACATTTAACTATAACACTAACTTAATAAAAAAATTTAAAATTATCCAAGTAAAACGTAATACTAAAAATGAAAGTCCAAATACACAAATATCCATTTCTATTACAAACAAAATCACAAAAATAAAAGTACAACTATAAGTACATCAATTACATTCAAATATCAAAATCCCAAGCTATATCTTCATCGCCTTGATCAGCAGGTGAATTGGGATGATACTGAGTATATCAGGGGCACTCAGGAAAAGTAACATCAGGCTCACCTCTGTAGTGTCGGGTCTGAGCTTCATAATATCTCAAAATCTGAATGCATCTGAAGGTACTCACTATCATAATTGTGTCAACGTTCTAAACCTCCAATCCTTTCATTTATCAATTCTATGCTCTTCNGACGTGGAGCCATTTCAATCTAATAAAATTATAGAAAAATTTAAAAAATTACTTCAAATATGCAAATCATGGCTTCCAATAGTAATTCTAAGAGTTCAACACTAAGATCCATGAATTTCTTCTCAAATTTTCTTCACATTCTCAAATTTTTCGGATCTCCTCATTGTTGAAGAAATCCATGGTGAAAATCAAATATTTTTGGTTTGGAGTGACGCTCTTACCTAGAGATGATCAAATCTGGTGTAAAAAAGCCTTGAAATCACCTCCCAATCCAAGATCTTTCAAGCCCTAGGTCAAAAATGGCATTTTTAGGAGGAGTGGGATGATGAATAGTGGCGGTTGACTGGTCAAAATCACAGTTAAAGGTGTTTTTTTCATGAACCCGCCGTTGGCGGGGTCGATGGCGTCGTTGGCGCGCTTTATTGGAATTAAATCCTAAGTCTCTGGAAAAATTCGCCGTTGGCAGCGTCAAGGGCTTTTGGTTAAAATCCCGAATTTTTGCAATTTCAATCAATTTCAAGCCTTAACGACATCTTTTCAATCATTATAGATATAATTTTAAGTGACTAAAGTATGTACTTAGCACATATAAACTTTCACAACACAAAACAACACATTTATATATAAATTCCAAGGGGTACAATATACATTACATAACACACCTAAGTTTGGTATTTCCAACCTCAATACATTAATTTAGCATCGTAATCCATGCCACAACACTCAAAACACTGAAAACAAAACATCCTATGCTTAGTCTCAACTATACAGAGATCTAAAAGCAAAATTCTAAAGCAAAGCAAATACAAAGTTCAAATCAAAATACATAGATAGACAGATAGGTTCATCTTTCTAAAGAAAAGCAAATACAAAGTTCAAATCAAAATACATTGATAGAAAGATAGGTAGTAATATAAATCTACTAATCTTCAGACTCAGTACTAGATTCTCCTCTGAGATCTATAGATAGAAAGATAGGTAGTAATATAAATCTACTAATCTTCAGACTCAGTACTCGATTCTCCTCTGAGATCACATTGCGCAAGAACGAAGAGGTTGTAGAAGGCCGGAATGGAAACTCTTCAGTGGAATCCTCTTCTATTAACTTCATCCTCCTCATCAATCGTATCAAGCTATCTTCTAGATGTCCAGAGGGATCAAAATGTTCCTTCATCCTCCGGTCTAGATGATCGAAGAAATCAGAGATATTATTAATCACATTCATGACATTTTGTACATCCTTTTCCAATTTCTTGATTCGGCGCAGGATCACTAGAGACTTATCAGGAATTAAGGGTTGAACTGGCAGTGAATTTTAAGATGATTAATTTATTATAGTGGCCATGTCATTTTCATTTTCAAAAACTAGGAATCTCTCAGTTGGATCTAAAGTCTTCCAAGTTAAAAGTACCTTTTCTCATTTTTTTAGGACACTTGGACTTGACTGGAAAGTGAGAAAAGTGTGGAGGGGTGTCCAAGCCCATAAGTTGATCCATGAACGATCAGCCCAAAACTGACTTCACAATTATTGATCCAATGTCGATCTGCAGTCCGCTTTGGATGCAGTAATTCAAAATAACACTTTCTTTAGAAACCTTACCGATCTTCATTTTCGGTAACAGTTTCGCAGAAATGAAAAAGTTGCAATGTTTTGAAACAAAATTTAGGAGTGTCGCAGGAAAACTAACATACCCATTTTCTATTGTTTCCCTTTGGTTAGTTTCGTCCATTAAATATTGGTAAATTTCATTCATCTGGTTTCTCGTTGGGACGTAATTGTAATAGTGGCAGACAAGAACATTTTTTATCATGTATAATTCATTGATCCGTGCAGGAGTGAAAGTGATCCATCTTCCTCGCACATAAACAACTCCCTGGTTGATTCCAGGTAAATTTACATAAAATTCTTTCACCACAGGAACCACCACGGTGGCGGTAGTGTATCACATCACTTTCCATCTTCGCCGCACTATCGTTTCTTCAATTGCCGTTGTGGGATTATTCAATCCGTGATTTCCAAATCCTCGTTCCTTGATCAATCTTTTCTTTGTCAGTAACTTGTTGAAGATTCGCTGATCTTCCGCACTAAGAAACGTTCGCAGATTGAAAACTCGCATTCTTGGATTATCAGGGGAATTGGACGCCATATGAATGAAATTGGTGGAGTTTCACTTTTTGTGGGGGGGGGGAAATATGAACTAGGAATCAAAATTCAGAGTTTAAAAGGACAATTCCCGCCCAAAAACCGCCATTTGAACCCAAGTAACTGTCATTTCACAGGTCTCGCCGTCGGTGGGGTTGAGGGCACCGTCAATGAGCCTCTATATTAATTTTTCCTGGAATCTTGGGAAAAACCCGCCATTGGCAGCGTCGAGGGCTCCGTCGGTGCCCAAAGCAAAATTTTCACAGCTTTGCTCTGGTCCGCATGCATTTCAATTTTTCACTATGGATCCAATTTTTATGATGATTCAAGGGTAAAAAAGAGTAGTAGAGCTTAATACTACCACAAACTACTATAATTTCAAATAAAAACTAATATAATTGTGTTAAAAGTAAAGATAAATATGGGTTGCCTCCCATAAAGACCTTGGTTTATAGTCGTCAGCCCGACCTATTCAGGTGTCATTCAGGTTGACTAATCATTAAAACCTCTTTAAAATTTGGTCTTTTACCCTTAAAATATGGTTTTAATCTGTGTCCATTTACTTTAAATCTATTTCCTGTCTTCTAATCTTCAATTTCAACAGCTCCGTAAGTATAAACTTGAGTCACAGTAAAGGGTCCTAACCAATGAGACTTCAATTTTCCAGGAAATAACTTCAGCTTAGAGTTGTAAAGTAAAACTTTTTATCCTGGTTCAAAGTTCTTTTGGTTAATTTTTCGATCATGCCATAACTTTAATTTTTCCTTATAAAATCTCTCGTTATCATAAGACTCATTTCTTAATTCTTCCAATTCATTTAGTTGTAACAATCTCTTCTTACCAGCATATTTCAAATTATAATTGAATTATTTAATTGCCCAATATGCTTTATGCTCCAATTCTACTGGTAAGTGGCAAGTCTTTCCAAAAATCAGTCTGTAAGGAGTCATTCTAATAAGAGTTTTATAAGCAGTCTTGTAAGCCCATAATGTGGTATCCAGTCTAGTGGACCAATCTACTCTACTAGAGTTTACAGTCTTTTCGACTATTTGTTTAATCTCTCTATTAGAAACTTCAGCTAACCCATTGGTTTGAGGATGAAAGACAGTAGAGGTTTGATGAATAATATTAAATTTTTATGTCAAACTCTGAATATATTTATTTTTAAAATAGGATCCTCCGTCAGTGATAATCATTCTAGGCATTCCGTATCTAGTGAAAATATTTTTCATTAAAAATCTTGAAACACTATTAGTGTAACAACGAGGTAAAGCTTGTGCTTCAATTCACTTAGAAACATAGTCCACTGCAATTAATATATATATAAGTTCCCAAATGAAGGAATAAATGGTCCCATAAAATGTAATCCCCAAACGTCAAGGATCTCAACTTCTAACATGAAATTCAGAGGCATTTCATTTCTTCTAGATATATTGCTTACTCATTGACATCGATCACAAGTTTTTATGTATTTATAAACATCTCTTAAGAGAGTAGGCTAATAAAATCTAGCTTGTAAAATTTTACAAATAGTTTTATCAATCCCAAAATGTAATCTAAATTTAGAATCATGACATTCTGAATGATTAGCTCAGTTTCTTCATAAGGTACACATATTCTCATAATCAGATCTTTACANGACTATTTGTTTAATCTCTCTATTAGAAACTTCAGCTAACCCATTGGTTTGAGGATGAAAGACAGTAGAGGTTTGATGAATAATATTAAATTTTTATGTCAAACTCTGAATATATTTATTTTTAAAATAGGATCCTCCGTCAGTGATAATCATTCTAGGCATTCCGTATCTAGTGAAAATATTTTTCATTAAAAATCTTGAAACACTATTAGTGTAACAACGAGGTAAAGCTTGTGCTTCAATTCACTTAGAAACATAGTCCACTGCAATTAATATATATATAAGTTCCCAAATGAAGGAATAAATGGTCCCATAAAATGTAATCCCCAAACGTCAAGGATCTCAACTTCTAACATGAAATTCAGAGGCATTTCATTTCTTCTAGATATATTGCTTACTCATTGACATCGATCACAAGTTTTTATGTATTTATAAACATCTCTTAAGAGAGTAGGCTAATAAAATCTAGCTTGTAAAATTTTACAAATAGTTTTATCAATCCCAAAATGTAATCTAAATTTAGAATCATGACATTCTGAATGATTAGCTCAGTTTCTTCATAAGGTACACATATTCTCATAATCAGATCTTTACATTGTTTATATAAATAAGGCTCATCCCAAAAATATGCTTTCACATCATGAATGAATTTCCTTTGTTGTTGCAATGCCAGCAAGGTGGCAAAATATCACTTACAATATAATTAACAATATCAGCATACCTTGGTATTTTCCACTCATTAATATTATAAAGTTATTCATCAGGGAAACTATCTGTAATTTCATTGTCAGTGCCAGATGTTTAATGGTTTTCTAATCTTGACAAATGACCAGCAATTTGATTATCAGTTCCTTTTCTATCAATAACCACAAGATCAAATTCTTGCATCAAAGAATCCATCTAATCAACCTTGGTTTTGCATCCTTCTTTTGCATTAGATATTTAATAGCAGAGTGATCAGTATGCACAACACATAAAATTTGATTATCAGTTCCCTTTCTATCAATAACCACAAGATCAAATTTTTGCATCAAAAGTATAATCAATCTTAGTTTGACATCCTTCTTTTGCATAAGATATTTAATAGCAGAGCGATCAGTATGCACAACACATTTAGCTCCAATTAAATAAGATTTGAATTTATCTAAAGCATACACAGTAGCTAGTAACTCTTTTTCAGTGACAGTATAATTAATTTGTGCATCATTAAGATTTTTACTAGCATAGTATATAACTCTAAAAATCTTTTCATACCTTTGTCCAAGAATAGCTCCAATAGCATAATCACTAGCATCACACATCAGTTCAAATGGTTTCTCCCAGTTAGGTGAAACTATAATAGGGGCTGTGATTAATTTTTCCTTTAATAACTCAAAGGCATTTAAACAGCTTTCGGTAAATTCAAATTTCTTGTCCTTTTCTAAAAGTTGGCATAGAGGTTTGGTAATTTTTGAAAAGTCTTTAATAAAATGCCTGTAAAATCCAACATGTCCAAGAAAATTCCTAACCTCTCTTACATTAGTAGGAGGTGCTAGTTTAGATATAACTTGAATTTTTTAGGGTCTGCTTCCATACCATCTTCCAAAATTTTATGCCCTAACACAATTCCTTCTGCAACAATAAGTTGACATTTCTCCCAATTCAGAACTAAATTAGTTCTTTCACATAACTCTAAAACTTTTACCAGGTAATTTAAGCATGCGTCAAATGATGTTCCAAATACAGAGAAATTATCCATAAATATTTTCAATCCATCATCAATTAACTTACCAAATATGGACATCATACATCTTTGGAATGTTGTAAGTGCATTACATAATCCGAAAGACATTCTTCGAAAAGCAAAAGTTCCAAAATGACTAGTAAATGTTGTTTTTTCTTGATCCTCAGGAGCAATAGGAATTTGATGGTAACCGGTACATCCATCTAAAAAATAAAAATATTTGTGCCCAGCAAGTTTATCTACTGTTTGATCTAAAAAGGGTAAAGGGAAGTGATCTTTCCTGGTGGCAGTGTTTAATTTTCTATAATCAATAAATACGCCACCTCAGTAACTTGTCTAATAGGTATTAATTCATTATTTTCTTTTGTTTCAACAGTCACTCTCCTCAAGTAACTTGTCTGATAGGTATTAATTCATTATTTTCTTTTGTTTCAACAGTCACTCCTCCTTACGTAACTTGTCTGATAGGTATTAATTCATTATTTTCTTTTGTTTCAACAGTCACTCCTCCTTTCTTAGGAACAAATGAATTGGACTTACCCACGCGCTATCTGAAATAGGATATATAATTCCAGTGTCTAACCATTTTAAAATTCAAAATTTCCTTCTTAACTACTTGTTTCATCATCGGATTTAATCTCCTTTGTGGATTAACTCTTGGTTTATATTGTTCATCTAATATAATTCTGTGCATAGAGATTGAAGGATTGATTTCCTTAATATCAGCTAAGGTCTAACCAAAAGCTTTCTTATATCTTTTCAATGTATCTAACAGTATTTGCTCTTGCAAATCATTTAATTCCGAAGATATAATAACATGTAATGTAGATGAGTCTCCCAGAAGCTCTTGCAATTAATTTAATTCTAAAGATATAATAACATGTAATGTAGATGAGTCTCCCAAAAACACATATTTCAACAAATCATTTATGAAGATATAATAACATGTAATGTAAATGAGTCTCCTAAAAATACATACTTCAAGTGACTAGGCAGAAGATATAATAATAGGTAATGTAGATGAGTCTCCTAAAAATACATACTTCAAGTGGCTAGGAAAAGATATAATAACAGGTAATGTAGATGAGTCTCCTAAAAACACATACTAGGCAAAATTTTCTACTCAAGTTCAGGTGGTTTTATAATTGACGGAAATAGATTCCTATCGGCATTTTCCGTAATATCCAACATCTCAAATATTTCCTGAACATAATCTAATTCTTCATTTTCTAATTTATCCATAATAACTTCATCACTCTCTTCAAAGTTCTTTCTCTTCAAAATGTTATTTGAAATGTTCTTTCAATAGATGTTCACTAATTTCCATGCAAAAACATTCATTATCTCTTTCAACAGTATGGTATTTCATAGATTTCACAATGTTAAAAGTCACTTCTTGATCATTAACTCTCATAGTTAGAGTATTTCACAATGTTAAGAGTTACCTCTTTATCTTTAACTCTCATAGTTAATTCTCCTTTTTGAACACCTATCATAGCTTTTCGAGTAGCTAGAAATGTTCTCCCTAAAATGATAGGTATTTCTTTATCTTCCTCCATATCTAAAATAATGAAATCCACAAAAAAGATAAATTTGTCAACTTTTACTAACACATCTTCTATAACTCCCTTAGGATATGTAACGAAAGATAAATTTTTTTTACTAACACATCTTCTATGCATCAGAATCATGGATACTAGCTACTCTTTTAGGATTTACCCGTTCAGAGGGCCATTGAAAATTGTTGGTAGCCATCTCTTCTATTAATGAATAAGCCTCATCAAAAGGTTTTGACCTTAACGAACCACCAGCCTCAGCATCTATAATCGACCTGAGAGATCCCACTAATCCATTATAAAAAAATTGCATTATCAACCAATCTGATAACTAATGATGAGGGCATTTCCTAAGAAGATCTTTAAATCTCTCCCAAGCTTCATATATTCACTCTCCATCAATTTGACAGAACGATGTTATGTCATTTCTATGTTTAGCAGTTTGGATGGAGGGAAATATTTATATAGAAATTTCTGTGAAAGTTCTTCCCAAGTTCTAATAGATCCTGGTGCTAACGAATTTAACCACATCTTAGCCTTATCCCTCGGTGAAAAAGGAAAAAGCCTAAGTCTAACAGCATAGTTTGAGGCTCTATCATATTTAAAAGTAGCACACAGTTCCAAAAAACTAGCGACGTGTAAGTTAGGATCTTCATTTGGTGTACCTCTGAATTGATTGTTTTGTACCATTTGGATAATAGCAGGACAAATGAATTAGTGGCTACATCAGGATTTTGGATAGATAAGTGAATTTCATCTGCTGTAGGATTTGCATAGTCTCTTAGGGGTCTACTAGCAGCTACATCAGGATTTTGGATAGATAAGTGAATTTCATCTACTATAGGATTTGCATAATGGTTGGTGTTCATTCTTTATTCCTTGATTGTTCATGTTGTTTTCCATTATATCATAATTTCTAGGTTCTCTTCTCAATCTTCTAATCCTTCTAACAGTGCGTTCTAATTCTGAATCATAGGGTATAAGATTTTCAGGTCCAAATTTATTTATACAATCTGAAATCAGTACACACTAATATAATTAACTAAATATGAAAATAAGTTGCAATTCAAGTAAAAATTTTTAATAATCCTAATTTGTCTGTTACTCACTCACTCACTTCCCGATAATGACGCCAAAAACTTGACCGCAACTTTATATATGCTTAAAAATATAAGATAAATATGGACGTAATAAATATTCAATAATTGTAAAGTCACACTTATCAACGCAAGTATACGTATCGCTAAAGTAATATAGGGCTCTAATGGAGTCCTAGATATCAATTCCACAGGGAGTAGGATTAGATCTACGAACTAAGATTTTAGAAAAAGTAATACTTTAATCACAACAACAAAGTTCAATTTGCTTACTTGTCACAAATAGGAAATTGCAATAAATATGTAATTTTAATAACTATTAAATAACGAATGATACTAATGAAGGTTTAAATGTGATATTCAATATATAAGAAAGCTTCCTTCTCCTTGTCAAGAAATTATAGTGAATGGATAAAGTGAATTAGTTCAATTTATATTGTGTCAAATTTAAGCATACCTATTCATTACCCTTTGGTCTAGACATAAAAAACATTGACTAATCCTATGCTTATTTACTGAATCTGCGGCTAGGCTGGGAGGATACCGGCTGTCACTTAGGAGCTCCCACGTTCCCCTCACCTGAGAGCTAACATCTATACTTCAGCACTCAAACGATAGGAACGAATTGGAGATTTTAGTCCATCACTCTAAAATCTCCAATTCTATGCCCGATAATATTATTTCCCTATTTATTTGCACCCAACTTTCAAGGACTTTGACCTCCCTAAATCTTGGATGTAATCTTCACCTTAGTTGTAAAACTATATTTATTTGCACCCAATTTCCAAGGGCTTTGACCTCCTTGAATCTTGGATGTAATCTTCACTTTAGTTGTAAAACTCAACCATATCAAGGGCTTTGACCTCCCCGAATCTTGGATGTAATCTTCACTTTAGTTGTAAAACTCAACATATAAAGGCTTTGACCTCCCTGAATCTTCGATGTAATCTTCACTTTAGTTGTAAAACTCAACATATTGAGGGCTTTGACCTCCCTGAATCTTGGATGTAATCTTCACTTTAGTTGTAAAACTCAACTTATTTTAACAAAAGCTTTGACCTCCCTAAATCTTGGATGTAATCTTCACTTTAGTTGTAAAACTCAACATATTTAAGGACCTCCCTGAATCTTGGATGTAATCTTCACTTTAGTTGTAAAACTCAACATATTTTAACGAATACCTCCCTGAATCTTGGATGTAATCTTCACTTTAGTTGTAAAACTCAACATATTTTAAAAAATTCTCTCTGAATCTTGGATGTAATCTTCACTTTAGTTGTAAAACTCAACATATTTTAACAAATTATTTTAATCTTGGATGTAATCTTCACTTTAGTTGTAAAACTCAACATATTTTAACAAATCAATTCAATCACCAAGTTTACGCCTGATAATTTTATTTCCCTATTTATTTGCACCCAACTTTCAAGGACTTTGACCTCCCCACCCGATAATAATATTTCCCTATTTATTTGCACCCAACTTCCAAGGGCTTTGACCTCCCTGAATCTGATAATATTATTTCCCTATTTATTTGCACCCAACCATGGATGTAATCCTCACTTTAGTTGTAAAACTCAACATTTTTTAACAAATCAATTGGCCTGATTTAAAGTAAATTAAGATCGAAGTGAAAAGATCATCACAATTTCTTAAACATTTTCATGGCTTCACCAATTCAAATCAGCATTTCACAAATCTCCAGAAAAAGAGAAAGACAGAGAAAACTACTCAGATCTCATGGGAAAAACATAACAAAACTCAGAATTAATATATAAAAATAAAGTCATACAAACTACAACAACTAAATAACTTATCTCTAATTTCTCCCCAAGAACATTCAAAGTTTCTCTGAATCTCTTCCTTTCCTTACAACACACAGAATTCCTCTTTGAAGCAGCAAGGAAGAAGAAATCTCTCACTTTCCCTCCACTCCTACAATCTCTCAAAGAATTCCTCATAATTTTTACACACTATTGAAACCTTTCTAACCTACAGAAACTCTCTCTCTGACTTCTAGCACTTCAATTTTCAGCCAAAACATTCTTTTAAAGTTGTGGATGAGCTTTACCAAGAGTTGCCTAAGCATCCCTTCAAAATTTGGCCTTATCCAAAGCTTGATTGGGCATAACCATTGAGCTCGCCGTCGACGGCCTNTTGATTGGGCATAACCGCCGAGCTCGCTGTTTGTGGCCTCGAGGGCGCCGTCGGCAGACCTTCTTAATGAATTAATTCTGGAGTCTTGGGAAAATCTCACCGTCGGTGCCCTAGTTCAATTCTGCACATTTTGGTCCTTTTAGCTCCAAATTCGATCCTTTTTACATCTTTTTGCTCCAATGACGCTAATTCATCATTCCTGCAACAAAACATCAAAAATACCTTTATTTAAAGTGAAATATCATAAAAAATAATATAAAATAGGTAGGAAAATCTAAACATATTTTCTTTGGTCGCTAAACATCTATAACCGAGTCCAAATTTTTTTAACAAAATTAAGCTCAACATAATAAAAAAATTTTTGAAAATTACACACTTCAATCTCCTCTTTTGAAACTTAATACGCTACTAAATTGAACAAAATTCACACATAAATAAATGATCTCTTTACCAAAATAAACTAAAATTTCCTTTAATAAATACTCTGTTTTGTTCTTGTTCATGCTAAGTTTCAACCCGTTGACATTTTTCCTGTCATTTGCAAACAAATTTCAGGTCAGAGGCTGATCTTCGCCTTTAAAGATGGTTGAAATATCACACTAAATGAAGAAATGGCATCACAAAGTGGCACTATAGATTTTGACATGGAATTTATCCAAATCGGCATGGATTACGAAGGGCCTTTAATGAATTTCGTCAGTCGACGGGAAAAGGAAGGGTTGCCTTCACAACTAAGGGTGGCCACCAAAGACAGTGTGTCACTGAAAGGAAAGAACGTGATGGTACAACAGGACCCGATGGAGGGTCCCAGCCGTTTACCATCCATGATAGCTATGCCGACTAGGGGCCTAGTTGCTGCTGATAATGAAAGGATATCGTTTTCTCCACTACGAAGAACACAACGAAGAAACGCCTGCCAATGCAAATAAAGATCTTTCTTACGAGAAGAGAAAAGATGCCAGAAAGAGGCAGACAACTTGCTCGCTCCTATTCCTGAGGGACACATTTATGATCCGGGCATGAAAGAGACCTTCTCTAGCCAGCCCACTACAGATGAGGAGCCCGAGTTTGCTACAAAGCTTAAGATACTACTAGTTTCAGATGTTCTGTGTAACAGTTGCCCTACCTGTGATTCTGAAATACTTGCACGAGCGTTAGCTATAAGGGAATTCATGGAGTGCCCGGACTGCAATGTCCTACATCTACAACACTACAATACATTAGAGGAATATGTCTATCGATGATGGATGTCAGACCCCTAATTACCTGATAGAGGTAGAGCCATATGTTCCAATGGATGCAGAGTCATATGTTCCGAGGGGTACAGAGCCAAACGTCCTGACAGAAGTAGAATCATACATTCCGTTAGAGCTAGAGACAACACCAACTTAGGTTCCCGCTAAGATTCAAATGTGGGAATACCTGCAACAACTATCGACCCCCAATAAAGTGAAATATTATAAAATGAGCAAAGTAAACAAAAGAGACTTCGAGTTCTACAAAGAAGTACAGGGAAAATTCATCAACATACTGGAGGGATTAGAATTGTATACCAGATTCTTCTAAGAGATTGATGAACAAAGTATTATTGACTACATTTTTAACTTAAGGGATAGAGGTTGAGCAGGTTTACTTATGGAAAGGACCTATTCTGAGCCGAAGAAATGGATGCAAGGAAAAGGGAGGATTACTATCCAGTGTGGCTGCTGCTACAACTTCACAAATGATAGACAGTGGAATCCTTAAATACGATCAAGTAGATCCACTACCGCCAATGATAAAGTAGATGATCAAAAGAATGGTCAGATGGAGTATTCTGCCCACTACCTACATTCCAAATAGTTGTGTTATCAACATCTATGACAAGGGTGATTGCATTCCTCCCCACATCGATCACCATGACTTCGTGAGGCCTTTTTGTACGGTCTCATTCATGAGTAAAAGTAACATTTTATTTGGGAAAGAAATGGACATCATCGGCCCTGGTGAGTTCAGAGGCACTGTGGAGATTCCCCTACCAGTTGGCTCAGTGCTTGTTCTTAAAGGCAACAATGCAAATGTTGCTAAGCATTACATTCCAGGAGTACAACACCGTAGGGTGTCTGTAACCTTCCGACGGATGGATGACAACAAGGTGCCGCACAGATTTTAACCAGATCCAGAACTGGAGGAACTTCTACCTTACAAGCTGTGAAAGGGTTGCACCTCTGAGCACATGCAAAGGGAACTCTTGTCCTGAAGCATGGCTTAGAAGGTCAACTCCATCAGGAGCTCATCACAATAGAAGCAGACAATCAGGGGATTCTTTTCTACTTTACTACATTACAACAATATGATATGTATAAGAGATGTTCAACCTATGATGTGTACTTGGCGTGAGTTATTTTATATGTACTTTGATGCATTTTGCATATTATACCTTTTGAGGCGTTAGCCTACACTTGATCTGTAACATTTTGTTGGAGGAGATTAATGAAGTTTCTTTTAAAAATGTGCCTTTTTTTGTCAATTTCCTTTTGTGCAATGGATGGAAACCACGAACCACACGTTGGCTCAAAATTACAATATACAAAGAACAAAATGAAAAACAAAAAAAATTAACGATAATAAAATTTAAACAAAAATAACCAAAAAACAACAACAAAACAACTCTCTTTTGAAAAAAAAAAATTTTAACCAACTAAAACCAAATTTTGAAAATATATTTTGAAAAATTAAATGTGATAAAAACAACAAGAAAAGAAAATAAATCTGTTGAGTGGATTCTCTCGATTTCCGGGTTTCTTACTCTTTCCTTGTGTAGCACAACTATCTTTGTCTGCACTAATTCTCTTCACATCCAAGTGGAATTTCACATTCTGTGCACACTCGCAAATTTTCATAAATCCTCTTCAACAATGTCAAACTTTGCATACAACACATGTATTTAAATTAAACACTACAAACTCTGTAGATTTCTCATTTTCGAAAATCTGTCTCTAATTTCTAGTTCACTACTTTTGAGGTCGGTCCTTACCTTCTGAAACTCTCTTTTGAAGATTGATTCTTACCTTTCAATTATCATTTTTGAATAAGTCCGTAATTTCTGATTCACTACTTTCGAGGTCGGTCCTTACCTTCTGATGCTCTCTTTTTTATATTGATCCTTACCATTCAATCCTCATTTCAAATTAGTCCCTGATTTCTAATTACTACTTTTGAGGTCGGTCCTTACCTTCCGGCGCTCTCTTTTTGAGATTGATCCTTACCTTTCAATTCTCTTTTTTGAAACAGTCCCTAATTTCCGATTCACCCTTTTGCGGTCAGTCCTTACCTTCCGACGCTCTCTTTTTGAGATTGATCACTACCTTTCAATTCTCATTTTGGAATCAGTCCCTAATTTCTGATTCACTACTTTCGAGGTCGGTCCTTACCTTCTGACGCTCTCTTTTTGAGATTGATCCTTACCTTTCAATTCTCATTTTTGAATCAGTCCCAAATTTTAGATTCACTACTTTTGAGGTCAGTCCTTAACTTCTGAAGCTCTCTTTTTGAGTTTGATCCTTACCTTCCAATCCTCATTTCAAATCAGTCCCTAATTTCTAATTCACTACTTTCGAGGTTGGTCCTTACCTTCCGACGCTCTCTTTTTGAGATTGATTTTTACCTTTCAATTCTCATTTTTGAACCAGTCCCTAATTTTTTATTCACCCTTTTGAGGTCGGTCCTTACCTTCTAGCGCTCTCTTTTTGAGATTGACCCTTACCTTTCAATTCTCATTTTCGAATCAGTCCCTAATTTCTAATTCACCCTTTTGAGGTCGCTCCTTACCTTCCAACGCTCTCTTCTGAGATTGATCCTTACCTTTCAATTCTCATTTTTGAATCAGTCCCTAGTTATTTATTCACCCATTTGAGGTCAGACCCTACCTTCTGACGCTCTCTCTTATGACTGTTCCTTAACTTTCAATCCTTATCCTGGAATCAGTCCCTAACTTCTGATTCCTCTCTTTTCATGATTGGTCCTTAAATTTTGACCATTAATACCTGAATCTTAAATCCCACCTTGAGTTCAACACTTACATACTGATTCTCATCTACTATAAATTGTTGAAATTTCATAACTCAAAATCGACTCGCCAATCCCCAGCGAGAGTCCCTACTTTTTGTCTTTGATCAAATATTCACATGTTATATTCCCCAGTGGAAACAAATAGCACTCATAATCCCACACTCCTTCTATGTTCCTTGACTTAAGAGTTTGTATTGGTTTTATCAATCTCGTCGATCAACGCCAATATGTGCGGTGTGCTTTGCCCAACACACCACACCTATTGAGGGTCCATTTGTTGACCTCATTTTTTGTTGAGGTCTAGATTTTCCACTTTAGTATCCTAGGGTCTAGCCATAGGTCATTCCTATTGGCTATTCTTAGAAAACTAGAAAAGGAACCCTCACCATTAGAAATTCTAAACTCCTCTTTACTCAACTTGAAGCTCTACATATTGGTCCTAACCTCTAGTACTTAGTAGGTGGGGTCATTATGAGGGAGCTCAAGGAGAGTTTCCATGGGACTATTGGACCTTAGGTTTGACCCTAGGTGTTGGTTTAGAGCTAAAGCACTCACTAGCAATCACATCACTCACAACCACTCACAAGCACAAACCAAAATTTCTTGACTCTGATCCCTTAATCTTTTGGGATACTCATGTAGATGGCCCCTAAACCCACTAACCCTAGGCTAAGTTTTAGCTAAGACCAGTACATAGATGACCCAAAATGGGGTTTCCATTGGTCCATGGCTTATTTATGGTGGTTGGTACCCCAACTCTACCAAAATGCCCAACTTAACCTTTTGCCCCTAAACTCCCCCAAATTACCTAGATACCCCTAAGACCCTAAATTTTGCTAAAATTCCCAAATTTACCCAAAAACCCCAAATTTATTAAAAAAAATTTCAAACCTTTTGAAAACACCCAAATTATCCAAAATCACCAAAAGTTGTCAAATTACCAAAATACCCCTCCTTAGCCCAAATATCCAAAAATTCCAGACAATTCCCAAAATACTCCAAATAATCTCAATTTTACTTTTCTAAACTACCACATAACCCAATTTGCCAATTTTCCATCTTTGACCAAAACCCCCAAATTGTCTTTAAAGGCCTAATTTCCCCAAATCCACTTCAAATGTCCAGCAAATGGGTCCCAATTTCACGTAATTTCAATACTAAACTCAAATTCACCTTTAATATAACCAATATAAACCAAATCCAAGCTCAATTAGACCATTCTTTGAGCCCAATTTTGATCCAAATTGAAAGACCCAATTTTGGCCACATGACCTAATCTCACCCAATTAAACTTATAGCCCACTCAATTTGCCACAATTGATGTTGTAAACTCTTCATAACATTCATAAACATCAAACTTGACATTCAATTAACCTTGTTGAAGCCTCAATTGCACTCAATTTTGACCCAAGTCCAAAAAATCCCCAAATTTGCCCAAAACTGACTATATCTTTAAATTTCACCAAATTGAATACTTTATCCCCAAAATTGGCCCCAAATTCATGTTGAAAACTATTCATGGAATTCTGATTGACTATTCTCAATAATAAATTTGGACTTAGCCTAAGGCTAGCCCAATCTAGACCCAAGTCTAGCCCAATATGCCCAAATTGACCAAATTCCAAAAATCCTCCAAATTGACTCTCCAACTGAACTGAAAATCCTTTCAATCCTTCACCAAAAATATTCATTACAATCATCTACATCAAATGCATTAATAAATTGGCTCAATTGATATGGCTAGCCTAGCCCAAACCCAAGTTTTGGTTATTTGAACCCACATTGGACCCATGCACAAAAATTAGCCTAACCACCCCAAAGTCACCAAATTAATGACTCCACACCCATTAGTTGGACTCTAGTGACCAATCTAAACCCCATAAAACCACCTAAGCTAAGCCATGGACCAAAGGTCCTCTAAATCAAGGGATTTTGATTCCATATATGCTTAAGCCTTACATTTTTTTGCTAAAACTAAACCTCAACTCATTTAATTGTTGTGACATATTCCTTTGGCTCACCTGACCACCTAGCCACCTCCCTTAGCCTGGCCGGCCAGCCTAGTGGACGGAAAACACCAAAACTGTGAGCCACCTCCTCTAAATGAAACCCATTTCAAACTTAGAGGCCACCTCATCCAAAACAAATGTTAGAGCCTCTCTGCCCTTCACCTAAGCATCACTTTTCACCCCTTAATTGGCCATGACAACCATCCCAAGCTCATTTTTATAAAAGCTCCCCTCCATGGCCATGGAAGGAGAGTTGAAATTTTCTCAGAGAGAGCCCTCCAAATTGCTCACATAGACCCTAGCATAGCTCTAGACCAACATCTGAAATCGAGCTTTTTTGAATTCATACCTAAACTTTCAAAACAACAAGAGTCTCAATTCATAGCCTCCTTGGACCTCAAAGAAAATACTGAGCTCTTCTAGTTGAAGCTTCCCTTCTCAGAGCAAAGGTATTGAATTCCCTCTCTTCCCGAGCCTATTTTGATTCTCCATTTGAGTAGACTTAATTTTATGGAACCTTAACCATATAGATATGTTCCTCTAGTATGGAGGAGCATTTAAAAAAAATCATTCAATTTGGTTGAGAAATGAGGGAGATATCAAGACTTGTAAATGAACGGTTCTCAAGCTAGGCCATTGGGGATGATGACGGAGAGCTGTTTGATCGCGCGTTCTCTCATCAACGGATGAGATCAAGCTGGACAACGCTCCCTTACATGAACCGTGGCCCTAGTCACCACTAAGGTGGATGGCGGTGTCAAATAGGAGTGTGCCGCGTGGAGCTTTCGAGTTGCCTAGGATGAGGTGGCGCTGCACGTTTAAATATATAAATAGGAAATTAAATAAATCAGAAAATGCCCCCTAACTTCAAAAATTCATATCTTGATGTTAAAAATCACAAAAATAAAATAAAAATACCCTTTTGCTCAGTGAATAGAGGAAAATAATGTGGAAATAATTAGAAGTCCGTTTGTGGAATATTTTATTTTTCATTAATTAAATACTTTTTGAGTCTTTTGATTTTCCATGCATGTAGACATTTCACCATGGCTTGCAATTTAGTATGTTGTTGCCTCTGTCTTAGAGAGCATTCCCTATTTTCTTCAAAGTCAGAGGAGATCTCTAGACAGAGATCCATATTTTTCAAGTTTATATCTATTATTTGCATAAATTAATCATAATAATTAGCACGTTGCTTAGAAAAATCCAAGAAAATTTTTGTAGGTCTACTATCACTAGAGAACTATTTGAAAAATCTTTCAAAAGCCAAGTCATTCAAAATGCACCTAATCTTCACAAACCCTAAAACACAAAGATAAATAATTTTGAGAAATACAAACATCAAAATGAATATATTTTTTATTTCTACTGCTTTCTAAGACTCATAAAACTCTCCATAAAAATTTAAAAACATTTGGAGTTCATTTAAAAACTCAAATTGATTTTCTAAGTTAAATAACATTTTTGACACCAAAATAATTTTTAATAATCAAAATTATAACTTAAATAATTATAAAAATGAGTTTTTGGAGTTCTCTATGATTAGAGGGATTTTTTAAAAATAAAATGGTGTTTAAAATAAAAACATCATTTTTAGTTTATTCTTAAATATTTTAGAAAATAAAAAATGATAAAAATCACAAAAATAATAAAATTCATGAAAATATTCTAAATTTTTTCCCAAGAACTTAGGAGCAATTGGAATATTTTGATTTATTTTCTAAGTGAAGATATTGAATTTTAAAGCTTAAAATAATTTTTAAAGGCTAAAAATGGATTTTCACCAAAATAATTCCAGTAAATCAAAGAAAAATTAGAAAAATGTGAAATTTGCTTCTCTAGGCTCTTTGACTATTGGGTAATTTTTCAAAAATATAAAACTTAATTTTACACCCTTGAAATATTTTATAATTAATAAATTCTACAAAACTTAAAATAATTCTAATAGTTCACCAAAAACTCAATAAATAATGAAATTTGTTCCAAATGGTTCTTTGACCTAAGTCTACTCCCAATAAAAAATTCAATAGATTAGACTTTATCTTGGTTAAGTTAAGGATATTTCTTTGAAAACCCCTATTTTTGCATAAAAATAATTATGTAAATTTAATTAAATTTTGAAAAAACGCATTTTCTCCTTTGATGTCTTAATTGACCATTGAGTGAGGTGGGATGGAAATTCCAAAGTCATTTGGAATAAATTTGATAAATTATGAAGTGATAGAGCCTTAGGGGCAAAAATGTAGTTTTCAAAATTTAGCCTTAATTAACATTTAGGCTTAAATCAAAGAGGGAAAAGGGTAATCTCTGATTTTAACTAACTTATTTAGATGATTGAAACATAAGAAAATTAATTACTAGAAACCAATCTCACTTTTAAAAGGTAAAATGATAATTTCCTAAAATTATTACAGTTTGGAAGTTCATTAAATCAAATAACCTTAGACTTAGAGGTATGACTTTGGAAGTTGATAACTCACTAATTTAAAACCCCTACTTGATGTTCAAATAACATTTAAGTGCTTTGAAAATAAATAATTATCATCACTTAAAAATTTTAATCTCGTCCAAAATATATACTAAGAGATCCACTAGAGCCTTAAGGGTTTAGTAGTGACCTAGGCTAAATCAAATATGACTAAATGAGGATTAGAAAAATGAACATAATTAAAATTGAACATCTTTAAAACACAACAAACCCAAATTAAAAAGTTGGCTAAATGTCTTTGATAGCACTAACTTGCCTCTTCAAGGGTTTTCATCCACATAATTTACAAATTAGATCACAAATGATAATTACCTTACTCATAGGGATAATTGAAACATCAATGTTCACTGAGCATTAGAAGTATTTTTATAGGGTGAATTTATCAAGCACCATAATAAGTTTAAATGAGCTCGAGACTTTTCTCCAGGCGGTGAGAGGGAAGCATGATCCTGCTTCTTCCTCAAGACCTGTTGGATACCTCAAAGGTCTACAAAATTTAATATGTTTTGCTTAACAAAAATAATCTTAATCAAACTAATAAGGACCCACCAAGATATGACCAAGGGTTATGTAGTTCGCCAAAACTTTACTTTCATGCTTCATATAAAAATGCCCTGACATGGATTTTGAGTTTCAGGTGGTGGAACAAGAAGACTCGTTAGGTACACTTTTACAGTTTACAGCCCCGTTTTTCTTATACTTTCAAACTGTACTTTTGATGCTAACACAAACTTGCATGCTAAACAATGTTGTCACCCTGCATGAATACTAAAACTGTTAGGATAGCCACAAAACCAAAATTAAAATCAACCAAGATAAAATTCACCGCCACAACAATCAAAATATAAAACAACTCAAAATTTAATCACAAACATCACAAAAACAACAACTACAACTAAATTAAGATGTCTTTATTGGATGATCGGGACTCCCATGGAGGAGGTAACCTACGGTTGCTAACGAGGCTTCCCATGGTCTAAATGAAATTATGAAACTCATTAAGTTAAGTTTAGTAAATTCATTTGGACTAAGTGAATCTAATAGAAAATAATGGTGTCGGAACAAGGGAAATGTAGGATCCTCACTGGTGTCATTCTAATCAACTTTAACATTCCCCATAAAATTTAAGAACTACAACCACAGGACCACCTGATTTGACATCATAACTGGACACCCTAGAAAATTTAAACTCATCACGACAAGGAGCTTGGAGCTAGCAATGTGGGCAGAGCGGCCATCTTCAACAGCAAAACACGTCTACATGAACTAAACCAACTTCCTTCCTTAGAATTAAGCAACTAAGCCATCAGACTTTGAGGTTGTCTACTTATGCAACATAAATCCTCACCTCATCTTTGGCATTTGTGTAGCTCTGCTATACAATATAAACCCTAACTCATCTTAGGATTCTGAGGTTCTCATTCGTCACGACCTAAATCCTCACATATTTCAGGCTATTTGTGTGATCGTTTCACACAAATGTAAGCCGTAACAAATAAAATTTGCAAGATGAAACACTTAAATAACTTCTCCTCAAAACTGAATCCAAACTATAGGATAGACTGGGAAGTCATCGGGGTTCTCCACCGGATCCATGTCATCCCCTAGTTCTTCCTCCTTTGGATTTTAAAAACAAAATGCTCCAAATTTGAGCTAATCCCATTTCAAACCTCTCTGTTTGATCTTTTTGAACATCCCTATCCTTTCGAAATCCTTGAAGATAATATTTCCTGATTTTTATCGAGAGTTTTCTTAAGTGACTTCGATTATCTAAGATGTAATTAACTATAGGGGCTTGCCCTTATAGGAAGCTTTTCTGAACCCAACTTAATATAAACCCTATTTAATTCTCCATATTAAATAGGGAAATTGTCGGCAAATAAAATTATTTCGCAGACAAAATGGACGTCATATATTTCTTAGTTTATTTGATCAAGCCTCATCCTCAATTCTTTTGTTTATCCTTTGGGATATATACAGGGTTTGAGGTATAGTGCTCTTTCATTAAACTACAAAAAATATGAGGTCAGTTTGATTTCATATTTTTTTAAACTTAAACATCTTTTCGAAGCGGGCGATGGGATTTCGATTCCGGTGACTGATAGCTTCTTACGAGCAACTCACCAAACCAAAATAGTGCCCACAGATCCTTACTCTATTGTAGAACTCATACTCCATTTCTCGGATCATATGTTTCACAACACATTTTAACAATTCAATTGGACCAAATATAAAATTAAATTAAGTTTGGAGTTAAAAAATCATCACAATTTATTTTACAATTTAATATTGGCACATTCATATTATCTCTTCATTTCACCATATCTCAGAGTATGGAGATAGATAGAGGGAACTACTCAGAATTCATGAGAAAGAAATAACAAAACACAAATTTCATACATATAAGAAAGTTCATACAACACTAATAAACAAACAATACTTATCTAAAAACTCTTTCTCAAAGCAAATCCTTTGTAGCCTTTCCTTAGAAATGCAGGAAGAAGATATCTCACACTTTTCTCCTTCTCCAATACTCTTACAGAAAGCTTCACACTAAATCTCACCACAAAAACTCTAAATTATGAAAAAAAAATCACTAATTGACTCCAATATGGAAGTGTAATGGAATGATGTGGTGCGAAAAATGAAAGTAGAGGAGTGAAAAACGTAGAGGAGCCCATTTTCTGATAAAATTCAGCCTAAATATAGCCCAAGCTCGGTTCTCCAGAGGTGCCTCCAAAAACTCTTTAAAAATTCATCCAAATACATCGAACCTTCCAAAAATGGGGTCTGCACCGCCTTTAGCGTCGTCGGTACTGAGTAAAAAATCTCCACTTTAATTTGTTATGCGCTGACAGCACTGCCCTCGGCGCTGCCAACGTTGAGCATTTCTTCAAAAACGTCATTTTGACTCCAAATTTCATCCTTTTTGCTTTAAGCCCTAAGAATCAACAACCTCCAAGAAAACATCAAAATACCTTCCATTAAAGTGCAATATCATCAAAATTAGGTATAAAATATGGGTATAAAAATGCGTATATTTTTGGTGTATCAGGGCGTTACATATATCAAAGGCATTCTTTTAAAAGAAAATGTACTATACAGACTAGTAAAAGTTATTTTCTCTTGATCCTCAGGAGTTATTTGTATTTGGTGATAATCAGTATATCCATCCAGAAAATAAAAGTATTTATGCTCTGCTAGTCTATCTAATATTTGTTCTACAAAGGGTAGTGGAAAATGATCTTTCATAGTGGCAAGATTTATTTTTTTATAATCAATGCATATTTGCCACCCTGTGACTTGTCTAGCACGTATTAACTCATTATGTTCATTCATAGTCACAGTTACTCCTCCTTTCTTTGGAACGCAGTGAATTGAACTAACTCATGCATTATCTGAAATGGGGTAGATAGTTCCAGCATCTAACAACTTTAAAATTTCTTTCTTTACAACTTCTTTCATAACAGGATTCAGTCTATTCTGAGGATTAGTCCTGGGTTTGCAGTTCTCTTCCATATGAATTTTATGCATACAAATTGAAGGACTAATTTCTTTAATATCAGCTACTATCCATCCAAACGCTTTCTTAAAATTTTTTAAAATTTTCATCAATCTTTCTTCTTCTTCCATCGTTAACTTTAAGAAAATTATAAAGTAGATGAATCTCCTAAAAATGCATATTTGTCGGCACTATTTTTGGTGTGGGGTTTGCCCGTAAGAAGCTGTCGGTCATCGGAATTGAAATCCCGTTGCCC
>JXCR01139471.1:131725-155843 GCA_002079205.1 Phalaenopsis hybrid cultivar
ATTTGAAAAGATTTAAAACTTTAAATGATCATTATCAAGATCATTTAAATATCATTTTGACNGTACATAAGACTTTTTGTAATAAAGTTGTCACGATTAGGCCCAGAGCTTGGAGTTAACTAAGATAGGAACAAACGAACGGACGATGAAAATCAATTCACTATTATTTCTTTTAAAGCAGTAACAATTTAATATTCAAATAATACATGAAAGAGTCACTAAAGAAAACAATTAATAACAAATTAAAATTTTAACATTTTTTTTTGTTGATCTCATCTTCTATACACATTTGCTCATCTTGTTCAAATGTTTAAAACTTAAAAAAATATTAAAGCAACATAATGAGTTATCTAAAGATAACTTAGGAGTAATTACATTTTTAAACTACAATAATTCAAGGAAAAGAGTTTAATATGCATGCTTGTCTATAAGAAATCTTATAATATGTTGGTCATTCATATTTTTATAAGAAATTTAATATACACAAATACGCGTACCAATAACATTTTTCTAAATGAACATAAACTAATCTTCTATATGCATTTATCATAATTTTTTTTTTTTATTTTACACTCTTTACACACATTCTTGTCTCTGTGAGAATCACCGTCAACGAACCTAACATACTCTTGGGCGATATTGCCCCATCGGCTCACGTCGGCGCAGCAGTTAGCGATCTGCACATCGCAATTGTCTAGGGTGCAAAAACCCTTACCTGCCTCTGGCCGATATTACAGCGTCAGTGCAGCAGTTAGTAATGTAAGCATTACAATTATCTGGAAAGGTAAACTCTAGTCTACTAGCCCCTGACCGATATTATCCCGTCAACATAACGGTTAGTGAACTAACCATCACGATTGTCTAGGGTGACTAAAAAAACTCTGTGCGTCGGTAACTAGTGTTCTCTGTCTGAACCATTAGAGGGTGAAATTCTCCTTTAAACATGCACATACAAGCATTCATATATAAACAATTTCATTCTTCATTACATAAATTATTCTGAAATGTCTTTATGCATTTACTAACATGCATTTTTACTATGTTAAGCAACTATTCGTCATACATAACTCTCATATCATGTATATCTATCTCATGCATATCTTTTAATTATATCATCTTCTATCTTTCTTATATGTCTATCTTACATGTAATGTTTATCTAAATATCATTCATCTCATGCATGCATGTTTTTTTCCTATTATGTTTATCATGCATATATTTTTTATCTAATAATATGAAGATCTGATTAAATTAGAGCATACATTGAGTCAAACATACAATCTTAAATATAGAAGATTACTAAAATTTAGAAACATTCTTACTCAACTTAGTTGTCATGCTAAAGCCTTAATCTTCGATGGCTAGTTGTAGGCTGCGGTGACTTATGTGTTGAGCTAATAACCTATAAAACATAATATTAAACCTTAAGATTCAAGTTATTTCTATAAATTGAATTATTCTTACATGAAAATTACGGAGTTTTTTACTACAATCCTCTATACACTTGTCTCGAACTTCCCACCTCAAGTAAACAGCCTTAAATCTATAAAGATCTTAACATTTTATAAATGTTCAGCTCATAAAGTAATTAAACCCAAAAAGTAACATTCTTACCTCAAAATAGGTTTCTCGTCACAAATTAACCTTTTCCAAGCAGCCAAATTTACAATCACCTCCAACCATACCTCTCCTACACTGATATCGTGCTAGAACCCTTATGAAAGCTCGCAAAAGACTTTCAACGCTTCCAGCACATAATCGGTGCCTGCAAAGCCTATCGGAAAGGAAAAATATACGAAAAATGAGACAAAAAATCAAAATCAAAGGGTGAGGAAGGAAATGAAAGCTTCAAATATCATAAAAGATGGATTTGTGCTTACAAAAAATGCCACGGAGCCCCCTAAATTGTCAGTTGCGGCCTTCCTAGGTGCCGCTCGATTCATGCCTGATAGCAACCCTTGACTATAACAGTCCTTCTGTGTCGCGCGAACCAAATAGGGAGAGGGAGAGAGCGAGAGGGAGGAGGGAACGGAAGTAAGAGAAGAATCGGGAGAGAAAATCGAAGCTCGGGACACTTTAGACCGAACAAATGGAAATAAAAGGGGCGTAAGTCGGTGGAGAAGAGTGACAAAGTGATTAGGGAAACGATTAAGAAATAATTAAGGTTAATTAAATTAATTAAATTTATAAATTTAAATTTTCGCATCTCTCAATCTATTCATAATTAATATATATTGTTTTATATCAAATTGTTCAATTTAACACGTACAATTTTATAAAATTGATTTAATCAAACTCAGAAGAGATGAAAATTTTGAGGTCATTTGTATGTCACCAAAAATTTTATCTGATTTCTCAAAAATTGGTTATTACACAGGCACAATATTATTTTTTTAATGTGTACAGGCTAAATGTGTCAAAAAAAAATGCGCTTAGCGCATACACTGCGCAACCCGCACAAATGTGGGTGACCTTGCACTCAACAATACTCCAGGAACAAAGTGCGGGGAATTCTAGTGCCTAAAAGGGCTGCAGCGGCGCTCGGATCATTCCTGAAGCAGAGCATATGGAAAAGGGCACCCAAAAAGGGTAGCCACACCAGGATCTCCCTGGGCCCGAGCACCTGAAAACTAGACACTCATGACTGGCGCTCCAGCATCAGAAATTGTTTCAAACAGTTAAAGCATTTAAGCCAGCTGCGAAATTTGGAAACGAGAGTTTATGTGGTGTGTGAATGCAGGCGATAGAATAAGTAGTGCATGAAAAAGATGAAGTGAGTTCTGTGGATGGATTTCAGCGATCTCTTATGTGAAAGAGAGAGAGTATTTGTTAGTTACAAGGAGTAGAAGGGTTTGAGTGTGTCGTAATTTGTACAATTTATCATCATTTCATAGTGAATTTCTTGATATAGTATGGCTCTGTGATTGTGTCCTATGCTCAGAAATTTTCACGTTAAATATCAGTTTGCTTTGCGAAGTTTTCAGGAATTACTTGTCTGTGTGTTTTAATTCAAGTAATTTGTTATGGGTCTCTCGAATCAGTGTTATGCATTTATTTTAACCCCAAAACAAGTATCAAGGAGGAGTTCTCTGAAGATCTTTAGTTCGAGTAAGAGCAATGGCCGACGAAGCAAGGTACAATGTGGAGCAGTTCAATAGTACTAACTTTATGTTTTGGAAAATACAAATTGAAGATTTACGGTATCAAAATAAATTGTATTTGTCACTGGAATGAATCACCAAGGAGCCTGTCAATGACTCTGGAAGAATGGAAAGTGCTTGATCGAACAGCTATAGATCGGATCTGTCTCACACTTTGTTCATTTGTTACATTCAATATTGTGAATGAGAAAACAATAATAGATCTCACAGTTGCACTAACAATGATGTATAAAGAGCATTTGGCTTTAAATACAATTTTTATGATGATAACATTATTCGACATGAAGATGAATGATAGTTTGGTAGCTAAACATTTGAATAATTTCAACACTGTGACAAACCAGTTGTGTTACGTAAGCATCAAGTTCGATAACGATGTCAAGGCACCGTTACTCTCATCTTTATTGCCAACTGGTTGGGATAGACTTGTCACGACAGAGAGTAACTCTTCAAGTAGTATGAAAATAAACTTTGATGATATTGTGGGGTTAGTGCTGAATAAAGAAGTTCACAAGAAGGCGAGCAGTGAAACTTCAAATTATGCATTGAATGTTAAAAGCAAAGGAAGGGAACCGGACAGATATGCAGGGAAATATTAAAGTTAAGGAGAGGTAATTCTAGGTCAAGGAGAAGAAATGGCAAAGGTGAATACTAGAACTACGAGAAGAAATGTCACTTCAAGAAAAATTGTAAAGCTCCGAAGAAGGTTGATGGTGGAGGTGAGATAGAAAGTTATCCCCAAATATCTTCACATATGAAATTAAAGTTGACTCTGTAGTTTTATCTTAAGATAATATTGAATTTTGGATAGTTGATTTAAAAGCCTCTTTTCACGTGTGCCCCAACAAAGAAGTATTTAAAAACTACACTCATAGTGATCTCGGGAATGTGTATTTGAAAGATAACAAAAGCCTGAAATATTTTTAAAAATGGTAAGTGAATATCAGGTTGTCTAACAAAACAAACTAGAAGGTCAATGAATTTAGATGTGTTATAGATTTAAAATGACTCAATCTTGGTGAACCAGCTTGCAAGATCATGGTATGCGACTACTTTCACAGGTGATTTGTAGAAAGTGATCATAGGAGCAATGGTGATAGCTCGGGGTAAAAATGAAGGCACTCTTTACTTGATCAATGAGATTTTTTTAATCCATTAATGTAGCTTGAACAAAAATTGACGCAAGTCTTTGGCACTGCAGACTTGATCATGCACGAGAAAGGTATAAGTCCATATTTTCTAAGAACAAGCTTCATTATTTAAAGTCTATAGAGTTAGAGTTTTGTGAATATCATATACATGAGAAACAAAAGAATGTTACTTTCTTCAAAAGTGGGTCAAAGATTAAGTTTAAAAAGCTGGAGTTAGTATATGCTAATATATGGGGTCCTACTCTGGGGTTTGGTATATTGGAGGTTCCCAAAACTTTGTCACTTTTATTGATAATCATATCAGAAATGTATGAGCATACTTATTAAAACACAAATATGATATATTGGAGATGCAAGAAGTGAAAAGTCTTGATTGAGAATGAGATAAGTTTGAGGTTGAAATGTCTCGGATCAGATAATAGTGGCGAGTATCGTAATCAAAGGTTCGAGAGTCATTGTGCATCAGAAGGATCATGCATGAGTTCATTGTTCCAATGACACCATAGCAGAATAGTGTCACTAAGTGCATGAATAGAAACATCACATAGCATGCCAAAAATATAAGGTTACATGCAGGCTTGTCAAAATGGTTACAAGCAAAAGCACCGAACGATGTAATTTATTTGATAAATTGTAATACGTCAGTACCTCTAAATGAAGTCTTACCTAAAAAAACCTAAAGTGGCAATGTGGTAAATCTATCTCACTGAGAGTATTTGGTTGTTTATCATATATTCATGTTGATGCAAGATCCATAAATAAACTCGATTCGAAATCAACTAAGTGCACTTTTATTGGGTATAGCTTAGATGAATTTGGGTAGAAAATCTGAGACTATCAAAATAAAAAATTCAATAGAAGTGGGGATGTTATTTTCAATGAAATAAAAATGTACAGGGAAGATAGCAAAATTAAAGATTGTTCATCAATTACTTCTGGATAACCCTCCAAATATATAAAGATGGAAGATCTTAGTGATAAGAAAAATGAAAAAATGAGAGATGCTCAATCTGGTAAAGCACGGGAAGTTTCTCAGTCACCTGCTGCTAAAGTCACGAGGTTAGCAGAGTCACACAATCGATACAGATATATTCTCATTTGTACAATCTTTTATTAACTGATAATGGTGAATCAGAGTGAGTTGGAGAATCAAAGGAGTGAGAGTTCGTCATGAATGACGAGATGTGGTCATTGAAGTCAAATCAAACATGGGATATACCAGAACTATTAGATGGCAAAAAAGCATTACACAATAAGTGTGTCTGCAGGCTAAAAAAAGACTCAGATGATAACAAGCGCTACAAGGCAAAGTTTGTTGTGGAGCTTCCGCAAAAGAAAAGAGTAGACTACTCAAAGATATTTTCTCCAATAGTGAACATAACAACTATCATAATTGTGTTGACCTTAGTAGTAAAGAAAAATCTACATCTAGAGAAGACGATATGAAGACATCTTTCTTGCATGGTGACTTAGAAGAAGAGTTGTATATGGTGCAACCACAGGGAAATAAAGTTCCATGAAAGAAGGCATGGTCCATGCATTGAAAAAATGTATTTATGGTTTGAAGCCGGCGCCAAGAAAGTGATACAGGAGGTTTAGCATATTTAAAGAAAACAATGGTTATATCAATTGTCAAGTAGATCGTTGTTGCTTCAACAAAAATTTTGATAATTATTATATCGTGCTTCTATTATATGTGGACGGCATGTTGATAGCAAGAGCAAATATGGAAGAAATCGAAGTCCTGAAGAAACAATTATCAAGAGAATTTGAGATGAAGAATTTAGGTACAGTTAAGATGATTCTCGAAATGAGAATCAATGGGAACAGGTGATAAGGTACTTTGAAGTTGTCTCAGGAAAAATATGTTCAGAAGATACTACAAAGGCTCAACATCAGTGAGGTTAAGCAAATTTGCACCCCCTTAGGTGGTCAATTCAAGCTATTTAAGAAACAATCGTTGAAGTCTGAAACATATAAAACACATGGAAATAATCGTATATGCTTCAGTAATTAAAATTTTGATGTATGCAATGATATTATTACATGCAGTGGGAGTCCTCAGCAAATATGAGTAATCCCGTGAAACATCATTAAGAAGCGGGGAAATGAATTCTCCGATACTTGAGAAGAATCAACAAGGCAGGAATTAATCTACAAGGATATGTAGATTCAGATTTAACAAGAGATGTTGATGATAAAAAAAGTATATCTTCAATTTGGGGAACACAATAGTGAGTTGGGTCTCTAGGCTACAAAAGATTATTTTACTTTCAGCTACAGAAGTGGAGTATATTGCTAACAGTGAAGCTAGCAATGAAATGATTTGGTTGCAAAGTTTTACGGCAGAATTGGGCAAGAAGCAAATGATCGGAATGTTTCATAATGATAATATGAGTATTATTCATCTAGCTAAAAACATCATTTTCAAGTCAGGACCAAACACATTCAACTGAAATATCACTTTAATTATTCACTCCTAGAAGACAATAAGTTGTCTTTAGAGAATATACATACAACTCATAATCCTGCAGATATGTTGACTAAGGTGGTTACAGGTGAGAAATTGAAGTTTTAGTTAGCTTCAATTAGAGTTCAGGAAGGTTGAGATTGGAGGTGAGTCACATCACAGTACACGGCTATGAAAATGGTAAGTTTGGAGGATATGTGATTGCAACCAGTCTTCAAATGGGAGATTGCAATGTATAGAGATTGATTGTGAAAAAGAAAAATCAAACTCAGCACCTGCACTGGGCGACCCAGCACCGGTATGGGCGATCCGACGCCAACAACACTCCAAGAACAGAGCGCAAAAAAGTCCAGTACTTAGGAGAAGCGCAAATCTGTTTGGATCGTTCCTAAAACATAGCATCTGAAAAAGTGGCACCAAGAGGGACGCAGCCAAGCCGGATCGCTCCTTAGACCGGAGCGCTTGGATATTTGACGTGGATTGGCACTCTAGCACCAAAAACTATTTCGAGCAGTAAGGGTCTTAGGTCATTTAAGTCCTCGATGCAAAATTTGGAGACAAAATTTTGTGTGGTGATGTGGAGCTTCCCCGAGTGGATGCAAGAGAGGGATTTCTAGCACTGACCTCGGCCTGTTTGTTGAAAACCGACCCAAATGAGATCCAAGCATCCGAATCCGATCATCCCAAGCGAGATCCCTGGCAGGACGAGCGACCTCTCGGGCCTCTCTCTATTCATTTTTTGTGTCCCGTTCGATCGAGATGAATTTTAGGAAGGGCGGCCATGCCGCCAACCCTCCTTCCTTTTTTTGTTCTTTCTTGTTTGGAGTCTATTTATATGCTTATCTCTGAGTTTAGGGTTAGCTTTTGGTGTAATCTTCTTTCAGATTTTTTTAGTGGAGACTTCCCCCTCAAGGTATCCAACAGTTAAGGTGGTGCTCCGGCTTATATCCCTCTCACGGTGGTTATTATATATTCCTTGTTTCTGTTTGCAGAAGTTTACCTTGTTGTCCAGCACCTTCTCGCCACCCCAATCCGCCAGCATCTTTGCTACATCGCTGCCAACCCACCCATACTTGTTGTCGGTGCCCCGAGAAAGCTAACCTTTGTTGTTCCTGTCGTTTCTGCCCTAAATTATTGTTGTAGTTGCACTAGACAGCTAGTCCTCCAGTTGTTCCTGCAGTTTTCTCATACTGCCTTCACTGCCACCACCCCCGCTAGTCACCCTGATCCATTTAGTAACCTCCACCGCCCTTGGGATGCACTCTCAAGGTGTATGTTGTGTAGTTTTATGTGTTGGTGATGTTATTTTTAATTTGTGTGTGTTGGAATCCTATTTATCTATTAATAAAAATTGTTATTGTAGTTTAGGTCTTTTTCTCCGGTATCATTTGGCATCAGAGCTAGCCCAATACTAGTATTATTCTAGGGTTCCGTAGCATCCGCCATAAACCAAATTTTTTTTCCTACCACCAAATATCTTTTCCACAACCCAAACCCAAACCCCACCCAAATTTTTCTTTCCTATTCCCTAATCCCTAACCATGCCACCATTTAGATACATACCCGAGCCTTCACGGGAGGAGATACGAAGAGAGATCTGTCGATTTCAGCAGTGGATTACGGACAAAGAAGATGAAACCCAATGGGAGGCTACTGTCTGTGATCAGAAAGGCCGAATGGGGAATGAGAAAATATAAAGATGAATCAGGAAATACAATGTCAGTTCCTCCCAACTTAGTACCGCCAAAATTTGCAGATTCTAGCTTCCGAAATGGAGAAACTGCAACACCAAGCAACCCCTCTGGATACTATCTAGCGAAACCAATCCGGAAGTCTGTCATAGCCAAAAAAAGTGGCAAGTGTCGTGAATTTGGGCATGTGGAATCAAATGCACAACCAGGAGAAAGATATATTTCACTAAGCAGGGTGTTGTTAAAAAATTAGGCAATGACACGTTTAATCCGGAAGAAGATGAAGACGACAGAGAGGATTCTCCACTGGTGGCCAACAAAGAAGAGAGGCCACCAATACTAGTTGACCATGAGATAGAGATACCAACTAAGGTAACACTCTCTTCTCTAGAGAGTAGTGACTCTGAGGTAATGGGAAATCCAACAATGTATGAGATTATGATGCTTTTTACAGACTTTGAGAGGAACATCAGCCGGACAGACTTGGAATATCCAAAAAAGGCATGAGTTTGAGGGCCGACGATAGATACAAGGCCACAAAAGATCAGAACATTGCAGATTTTTCAAATGTATAGACCCCTTCCTGAGTTACCCCTACGGAGAGAGGACCAGCATGATCGAAGAGGATTCATTTTGTATCATACTTGGGATATTACGGGGAGTATTTCAGATGCTAGATTCAACTCGGCAGGGTACCCATCAACAGATGTCCGGATAGGAGGAATTAACCTCAGCTTTTAAATGTGTCCTAGGAGCTTGAGAGAGATGAAAATTCTTCAATGAGATCCAGGTCNTGATCTTAAACTTGAAATTCAGAAACTGCTACCCTTTATTTTTCTTTTATCATGTTCATAAGTTTGTCTTTATCTTAAGATTGTGATGTCAGTAGTGTGTGTGTTTCCTTTTATGTTTATACCCACTGTTTAAAAGTTTATTTGAATCTCTACATGTTAAAGTAAAATGAACATATAGAAAATTTGATCAAAAATTAATTTTACTTCTATTTTTAGTTTTATACTTGTAAAATTAGGGTTTAAAATTCCTGTTAGCATGTTATTTTTAAATTTTCATTCCTGCTTATATATATCTGATACTAAACTATTTAATCTATTAAAAATTTAAGTTTGGGGGATGAAAAATATTTTAAAAAATTAGAATTTTATTTGTTCTCAAATGTGCTACAAGTGAATTTGATTTGAAAAGAAAAAATGATTCCTAAATTGGGGAAGTAAAATTTGATTTTAGAAATGAGTAAGAAAATTTAGTTAAAATTTTTAGTAATGAAAGAGAAGTAAAATTTGATTTTAGAAATGAGTAAGAGAATTTAGTTAAAATTTTGAGTAATGAAGAGTTAAGTTAAAAAGTTTTTAGATGGAAAATGATTAATATAAGTAACTATCTTTAGTAAGAAAAATTATATTTTTGAAAAATTTAATAATTTAGACTTTTATTTTTAATACTTAAATATCTTTTTTTTTAAATAATTTTCAAAACTATTGTTATATTTATAAGCAAAAGACTTATATCAAGACTTTGCTTTAGGAAAGGAGAAGTGGAACTCAAAATCATTAAAGGTCTATCCAGATATAGTAATCTTTGCCTAAAAAAGAAAAAGAAAAGAAAAAGAAAGAAAAGAAAAAAAAGAAAAAGAAAAAGAAAATGAGAAATAAAATTATGAAGGAGAAGCTTGTGGAATAGTGCCTAATTAAAAATTGGTTCTACATTTGATCTTTTTAAAGTATAAGACTTGAAAAACTCTTAAGCTTATAGATATACTATAGTAAGTAAAATTATTTTTAATGAAAATTTAAGTGGAGATAATAAAAGAACTAAATTCTAAATTTGAAAAATCTACAATATATTTTTCAATTAGATAGAAACTAATATTTTCATCTTTCTTAGCTTTAAGAATTTCTAAACTTTAAGTTGGTCTCATTTACTGAATATTTTTGTTAAATTAGACTGCTATATTTCTAAATCTAAATTTTAGTAACTCCTAAAGAAACTCATATACATATCATACATATTTTGTTTTTGAATATTGGACAACTTGAGGACAAGTAACATTTTAAGTTTGGGGGATTTTGATACACCTAAAATATATAGTATTTTTAGCAACTCCTAAAGAAACTCATATACATATCATACATATTTAGTTTTTAAAGATTGAAGTTTCACTAAGTAACATTTTAAGTTTGGGGGATTTTGTTTAGTTTTTAAAGATTGGACTGTCACTTGAGGACAAGTAACATTTTAAGTTTGGGGGATTTTGATACACCTAAAATATAGTATTTTTAGACGTGTTTTAATGTTATATAGTGTTTTTAGACACATTTTTATACCTATTTTTGAGATATTGCGCTTTAATGGAAGGTACTTTTGTGTTTTTCTTGCAGATACAAATATAAAGGTGAAAAATGCTTAGAGAAGTCAAAAGGGATCAAATTTGGAGTAAGAAGGTGAAAAATGTGCAAATGAGTTGTGGCGCCTAAGCGCCAGATCTGGAAAAAATGTACAAATGAGTTTTGGCACCTAAGTGCCAGATCTGGCGCTCATGCAACGGTTAAATAAAGAAGGTCGCACCTAAGCGCCAGAGGTCCCGTACTTAAGCGCCAGTGTCTGTTACTAGACGAGTAAAGTTAGTTTTTACGAATTTTGAAGAGGTTTTTGAGCCACCAATTGGATTAATAGGTGGTTATAACCACCATGGACAAAAATTATCACAAAAGGATGCATCTCTTAGGGAAATACATAGAATCTAGACATATTTTGAAGAGTTTCCAAGGCAGCTCTTAGAAAACTATAAAAGAAAGAAGAGAGGACTTTGAAAAGTGTCCTAAAAATACTTGGAAAGTTTTGAAAGTTCATCAATTTGGGGAGTTAGTTCAGAGAGGTTTTAGGCACCACTTTTTCTTTTATTTTATCCTTTTTGTTAGTTTACTTTGAGTGATTGTAAAGAGAAGAGATTCAAAGAAACTTCAATAGTTTGGTAGAGAACTTGAGATAAGTTTTATTTATTTGCTTTGAGACTACTTTTGGTTTTAATTGAGACTTGTTGTTGGTTTGACAATGATTTCTATTTTGGACTACTTTTGGTTTTAATTGAGACTTGTTGTTAGTTTGACAATGATTTCTACTTTTAAACTACTACTTTTGGTTTTAATTGAGACTTGTTGTTGGTTTGACAATGATTTCTTCTTTTAAACTAAAAGACTACTTTTAGTTTTAATTAATGTATTGTTGGTTTGACAATGATTTCTACTTTTAAACTAAAGTATGGTTTTGTTTTCTCCATACAATATTGTTGGTTTGACAATAATTTCTTCTTTTAAACTAAAGTGTGGTTTTATTTTCTCCATAAATATTGGTTTGACAATGATTTCTACTTTTAAACTAAAGTGTGATTTTATTTTCTCCATGGATTATGAGATTTGACAATGATTTCTACTTTTAAACTAAAGTGTGGTTTTGTTTTCTCCATGGATTCTGAGTTAAAATGTGGTTTTGTTTTCTCCATGGATTCTGAGTAGTTTTCTTTATCTTTCTTGTTAAAATGATAAATGTGGTTTTGTTTTCTCCATGGATTCTGAGTAGTTTTCTTTATCTTTCTTCTTAAAATGATAAACTTCTTTGGTTTTAATTGAGACTTGTTGTTGGTTTGACAATGATTTCTTCTTTTAAACTAAAGTGTGTTTCTTTTTCATGGATTATGAGTAGTTTTCTTTATCTTTCTCCTTAAAATGATAAGTAATTAAAGTGTTGGGATTCTGAGTAGTTTTCTTTATCTTTCTTCTTAAAATAATAAGTAATTAAGTTTTGGATGGGAATTGTGGAGAGTATTGATCTTTAATGTTGGAAGAAGTTGTGAACGATTTAAATCCATGCACTTCATTTACTTCATGACTTGGTCAATCCAAATGTTAAAATCTGTTATGAGAACATGTAAGAATCAGGCTAGTATTGTCTCAGTCAACAATTGGAAAGAATGACATGCGGTTGTATGAATGAGAATGTAGTACATAAGATTGAGTGCAAATAAATGGGGAAATATTCATTGAAGGGTGTAGATTTAGAGGACTTTAAAGTGACAGGTTAAAGCCCCTAACTTGGTTTATTGTTTTTGGTTATGATACGAGATGTTAGCCCCCAGGTGGAGGGAATCCAGGGAACTCTAGAGTGAGAACCAATATCTTCCCTGCCTAGCCGGTCTTCAGAACTATTCAAATTTTAAATTAGTCAATGTTCTTTATAGAAACTCTAGTAAGGGTAAAGAATATTATTGCTCCTATTTGGGTCAACACAATTTGCATACTTCCACAAAAAAATTCCTTTACTTATTATTGATTCATGATAAGAAGAAATATATTTTCATATTAAGTACTTTTCTTCTACAAAAACTTTAGTTATCTTTTTAAATTGTTATGTTTAGTTAAAATATCAAAAATACCAAAAATATTTAAATTTTTAATTCCTACAAAAATCATTTTTACTTTAAGTAATTATATTTTTAAAAATAGAAAACTTTCTAAAAAATACATATTGCATAATCTTCCCTGTGGGTTCGATATTCAGGTCTTAATAAAAATGTCCTTTATTACTTGATAATGATACATATACTTGCGTAGTACCACAATATATATAAATTAAAATTAAAATTTTTATTTTTCTTCAAGATCATGTTTTTAGTTTTGTTGTAAGGTAAGGAAATATAAGTGAAATCTAATCTGAATTATTGTTGTACTTTGTATATTTAGCAATATCAAGGGATCACCTGACATAGAAATTTGGCCTTCCTTCAGCTTTTCTTTTTGGATAGGATATAAGTCTCTTAACATTTTTTCCCATTACTGACATTTGACATCTCTGAGTAGAGATATAAAACCCCCTTGAATGGAGTATGAAATTTTCTCTCTTTCTTGCCATTGGATATAAGGTTTTCCTGACATGAAATTTGGTCTTCCTTTAGCTTTTCTTTTAGGATAGGCTATAAATTTCCTTACATTCCTTCCCAAGGCTAACCTACCAACATTTGACACTTTTGAGTGATAATATAAGACCTCTTTAAGTGGAATATTACATAAATTTTCTCTCATCTTATTAGATATAAAGCCCTCCTGACATGGAAGCATGGCTTTCCTATAGTTTACCTGCTCCTTATGACTTTGTCAGCACAACTTTATGAGGGGGTCTTGTCAAAGCTGTCTCCTGATGTCTCATGTTGGTGAACATGAACTCCTTAAAAGAGCTATAATAGTCTAAGTGGAGAACATTGCATGTTGGGCATTCTACGAATGCTCCTCCTGTTGATGCTTGAATATGAACTTCGACGTTGCACATCGGGCTCTGATGCGCCAAAAATATATGCATTTTTAGACTTATATTTTATACTCATTTTTTTTTATATTACTCTTTAAAGGAAGGTATTTTTCATGTTTTATTGCAGTTTGATGATTTTTAGCACTTAGAGCAAAACAGAAGCAAAAAAGGATGGAATTTAGAGTCAAAATGGCATTTTGGAGAGAAGCACTTAGCGCTGATGACATCAGCATGGATGCCGATGGCACCAACATGAAGGAAGGAGTCCACCATTTGACAGAGATCACAAATTAATTTCGGGCCATTGGCACCGACGGTGCCATCGTGGGCGCCGACAACACTGAAGTCGGTGTAGGGAAAAATTTCTAGAAGATTCGATGAATTTTGACGCTTTTTGAAGAGTTATTTGAAACACCTCTTGGAAAACCAACATTATGCTCTATTTAGAGTGGAAATTGATTATAAAAAGAAGTCATCTAATGTGCCATTGAGTTTTCTTTAGTGTTTAATTTGTGTGTTGTGTAGTGGGGTGAGTCTAAGTGTGATTTCTCCTAAGAGTTGTTGGAGAGGGAGAGAAGTGAGAGATTTCTTCTTCCCTACATCTTCTTGAAGAGAGAATTAAGAGCCTTGCAAAGAGAGAAAGATTCTAATAGGAGCTAAAAGAGATTTTCTTTGAGGAAGAGTTAAAGATAAGTGGCGCTTGTTTATTATTGTTGTATAAACTTTCTCTTAATTATGAAATTCATATTTTGTCATATCCTTCTCATGAGGTCTGAGTAGTTTTCTTTGTCTTTCTCCCTACTCTAAGATATGGTAAAATTAGAAGATAATTTGGATGTGCCAAATTTAAAATATAAAATAAGCTGTGATGCTTTTTTCACTCCGTTCTTAATTTACTTTTTGATGTGGCCAATTGAAATGTTAACATCTGTTGTGAAACATACTATCCGAGAAATGGAGTATGAGTTTCAAAATAAAGTGAGAATCACATTTGATTCCATAAATGAGTGTTTTGTTCATGATATTGAGTGCAAATAAATAGGAAAATATATATATTGCTGAGCGAAGAATTGAAGATTCTTGGGTGATAGACTAAAATCTCCAAATTGGTCTTAGTGTTTAAGAACTAAAATGAGAGTAAGCATTTAGGGGAAGGGAAGTGGGAGCTCTGGGGTGAGAGCCAGTATCCTTCCAGCCTAACCATGAATTTAGAGTTTAAACCTAAGATTAGCCAACGATTCTCTATAACACTTAACTGAAGGTAGAGAATTAAAATTGCTCCTATTTAGCACATTACAAATTAAAACCATTTATCTCTCTCATTTAACTAAAAACTCATTATAGTGGGAAAGAAGCTTTCTTATATTTGATAACTTCGTCACAAAAATATAGTTTGGTAGTTATTGCTTAGCTTTGTTTTACAATTTTTCTAGTTGTTGGTAATTTAGTTTTGATATCACCCTAAACATTCCAAATTAGTGTAGTATATTTTCTTTATTGTTGTGAATTTTCTGATTTAAATTTCCATTATGAATTTACACCTTCCTTTTGGGATCAATATTTGGGGCTAAAACATAAAGTCTTGTATTACTTAATAACGATACGCATACTCACTTAGAATCCCAACATAAATTGCTTTAATTTCTTATTCATAAATAACTAGTCAGGTTTTTAGCGTCGCTGCAAGGTGGAGTGAACTTTATTCATTTTACACATATAATTTCAGAATAAAAAATCCCTTGTAAAATTCATATGGTATTTCAGATTGTATCTGCTCTAAATGAAACTCAGACTCATCCTCTGTGGCAACCAAACTGGAGGAAGTCTTTCTCATGCATGGGTCGTGAAAACCCTCCTCAGGAATCTAGGTGAGTAAATTTTCTACCTCTTTTAGGCACCACTTTTCCTCTCAAAAAAAAGCTCTATGCATGAGGTGATTAGCATTTCAACATTGAGTTCTTCTTACTGGCACATCTGGAGTTCTTTCTTCATCAGCATTTATTAGATCTCCCATTGGCACAATTATCATTGACGACAAGCGGCTAGCTCCTTCCATCGAATTTAATTGCGTTATCACTTTCTTCCTCTTCGGCGAGGAGTCTTCTCTTGTACCAATGCTTAATAATGATGGTAGTCCTTCTTTCTCTTGACGACTGACTAATTCCATAAGGGGACCCTCATAGTTCACGTTGACTTGACCAAAGTCTAAGTTAAAATCTATGATGCCACCTTCAGTTGCCCATTCTCTTTTCAAGGCAAGATTTAAGCAGTCTTTAAAAATGAAGATCAACTTACGTCCTAACATTTTTCTGCAGAAGATAGAAAAACATTAGTGCGCTGAAATTCAACACAAACAAGAATAAAAATGAAGCAATTATTAAACAACAACAACAACAACAACAACAACAACAACAAAGCCTTAATCCCACTACGTGGGGTCGGCTACATGAATNTTTAACCCTCAATTTATTTGTTTTTACTCTATCGCGAAAGTATGTTCAATCCACCAAATTAGATTTATCCTTTGGTTTGTTGAGTTGATATCATACTACCAATTCACCCATCGAGCTTGTTGAATTGAATAGACACTTGTTCTTAAAACTTATTGAAGCATTATAAATTTGCATTGTTAACTGTACCCTTAAGTTTATAATAGTTTTTCCTTTGGTCCTATGGAGTTGATGGAAATATTTCACAACAACAACAACAACAAATCCTTAATCCCACTACATGTGGTCGTCTACATGAACCTTTTTTCTCAATTGCGTTTTATTTAGTGTCATATTTTCATTTAGTTCTAATAAATTAAGATCATTTTTTATACAATAAGCATTTTTCTCCATTGAGTCATGTTTAGTGTCATATTTTCATTTAGTTCTAATAAATTAAGATCATTTTTTATACAATAAGCCAAGTGTTCCTAGGTCTACCTCTGCCTTTCTTAACACAAGTTGGATTTAAAGCATCTACTCTTCTAATCGGATCATCTAATGGTCGACGTTTAATATGACCAAACCATCTAAGACGNCTTTAGTTGTACGCCTCTTCAAGTTATTCCGTCTAAATAAAAAGTCAAAATGCTTGTGCCTAACTCGTTAAGTTAAAATAAAAGGCAGCTGGCATATTTACAGGAGGGCAAATTTGTAAAATAAGTTAAGATTTGAATACAACAACAACAACAAAACCTTAATCCCACTACATGGGGTCGGCTACACGAAATCATTTTTCTCCGTTGCGTCCTATTTAGTGTCATATTTTCATTTAGTTCTAGAAATTAAGATCATTTTTTTATACAATAAGCCCAAGTCTTCCTAGGTCTAACTTTGCCTTTCTTAACAGAAGTCGAATCTAAAACATATACTCTCCTAATCGGATCATCAGATGGTCAACGTTTAATGTGGCCAAACCATCTAAGACGACTTTCTCTAATTTTGTCTGTCACAGGAGCTACACCAACCCTATCGACTAAACCATCTAAGACGACTTTCTCTAATTTTGTCCGTCACAGGAGCTACACCAACCCTATCACAAATATATTCATTTCGCATTCTGTCTCTATGTGTAAAGCCACTCATCCACCTAATCATTCTCATCTCGGCAACACTTTCTGAGACGACTTTCTCTAATTTTGTCCGTCACAGGAGCTACACCAACCCTATCACGAATATATTCTTTTCGCATTTTGTCTCTAAGTGTAAATCCACTCATCCACCTAATCATTCTCATCTCGGCAACACTAGCATTTTGTCTCTAAGTGTAAAGCCACTCATCCACCTAATCATTCTCATCTCGGCAACACTTAATCTTTATTATTATGCTTCTCTTTTAAAGGCCAACATTCAGCGCCATAGAGCATTGCAGGTCTTACCACCATATTATGTTTCTCTTTTAAAGGCCAACATTCAGCGCCATAGAGCATTGCAGGTCTCACCACTGTCTTATAAACGTTTTTAAAGGCCAACATTCAGCGCCATAGAGCATTACAGGGTCTCACCACCGTCTTATAAAATTTTCCACTCATCCACCTAATTATTCTCATCTCGGCAACACTTAACTTATTATTATGCTTCTCTTTGAAGGCCAACATTCAGCGCCATAGAGCATTGCAGGTCTCACCGCCGTCTTATAAAATTTTCCTTCAGCATTCAGCGCCATAGAGCATTGCAGGTCTCACCACCATCTTATAAAATTTTCCTTTCAGGCAGCGCCATAGAGCATTGCAGGTCTCACCACCGTCTTATAAAATTTTCCTTTCAGTCTTAGGGACGACATAGAGCATTGCAGGTCTCACCACCATCTTATAAAATTTTCCTTTCAGTCTATGCGGACAACATGGAGCATTGCAGGTCTCACCACCGTCTTATAAAATTTTCCTTTCAGTCTAAGCGGTACTTTTCTAAAAAGACCGAAGCATTCCTCCACTTCAACCAACTAACTTGAATTCTACTATTAACATCCACATCTATATCTTACAGTCTTATAAAATTTTCCTTTCAGTCTTAGCGGTACTTTTCTATCACACTCTCACCACCGTCTTATAAAATTTTCCTTTCAGTCTTAGCGGTACTTTTCTATCACACAAAATGCCCGAAGCATTCCTCCACTTCAACCAACCAACTTGAATTCTACTACTAACATTCTCATCTATATGCCCGACGCATTCCTCCACTTCAACCAACCAACTTGAATTCTACTATTAACATCCCCATCTATATCACCATCGCTTTCAATAACAGACCAAGATATCTAAATCGTTCACATCTTTTAATAATTTGATCACCCAAGTCACACTTCTGTCAATGAGCTACTACTACTAAAATTACATTCCATGTATTCAGTTTTAGTTCTACTTAAATGAAGGCCGCACTATAGCTATTACTACTAAAATTACATTCCATGTATTCAGTTTTAGTTCTACTTAAATGAAGGCCTTTAGACTCCTAATGTAGACCTCCATAATTCAAGTTTTTTCTGGGCTTTTTCTCTCGTGCCTTTAGACTCCAATGTAGACCTCCATAATTCAAGTTTTTCCTGGGCTTTTTCTCTCGTCTTACCTTTAGACTTCAATGTAGACCTTCATAATTCAAGTTTTTCCTGGACTTTTTCTCTCGTTTTATCCACGAGAAGGATGTCATCAGCAGCACTATAGCTATTACTACTAAAATTACATTCCATGTATTCAGTTTTAGTTCTACTTAAATGAAGGCCTTTAGACTCCTCCAATGCACCTCCATAATTCAAGTTTTTCCTGGGCTTTTTCTCTCGTTTTATCCACGAAAAGGATATCATTCATAATTCAAGTTTTTCCTGGGCTTTTTCTCTCGTTTTATCCACGAGAAGATATCATCAGCATTTCAAATTTTACCTGGGCTTTTTCTCTGGTCTTATCCACGAAAAGGATATCATCAGCAAAAACCATACACCAAGGTACATCCTCCTGTAGATATCTAGTAAGACCAAGGTACATCTTCCTGTTAAGCTTTGAATATCAACAGGAATTTAAAAACCATTATGGACGCTAAAAACAAATCATTCAAATGTGCAATCCCAATAACAAAAGTTACCCAGGCCTACAAAGAGTCTGAAGCCAAAAAATGCTACAAAAAATTGGAAAATGCCCAGAAAAAAGGTTAAATCAAATTTTATATTTCTAAGTATAAAGGCTGGAAAAAAGGTAATACAAAAAAGTTCTGAAGTGCATAAGCCATTTCTAAATGGCCGATTCAAATTTTTGTGGGTTCAAATAGCTCACTGACCTCACAGATGACAGCCCCATTGANTAATCTCCCAAATATTTCCACACTTAAATTGGGATATCATCAGGTCCTACAGACTTTCCACCCTTGGTTTTCTTTAAACACAAGTTTTAATTTATATGGGTGCAAATTTCTCATTTTATTTATTTTAAGTTAATGGAATTTCAAAGTTAGAGATAAAAAGAGGAAATTAAAATGAACAAATTCCATAATTATAATTTTATTTAGGTTAAATTTATTAAAAAATGTTGGACCGAGTGACAGACAATTGATTAAATAAATAACCTAAGAACAGTCAAGATTTCAAAAGGTTAATTTCAAGCAGCGTCACGTCGGGTAGTATATCTTCAAGTGGCAGCCATTGACCGATAGCATAGGTCTTTTGCCCTTGGAAATCCACCGGTTGGTAAGCTCCTCCCGAATAGACCTTTTATATGACAAATGGTCCCTCCCAAGTTGGTTCAAATTTTCCACCTATCTTGTAGCGCCAAAGTGGTTCGAATTTTCTTACAGCGTGTGAGAATAAGTCTTTTGAGAATGAGAATAAGGTCACCAACTTTAAACGCCCTTGGGCGGACCAATTTTTCATGAGCCTTCACCATGCTTGCTTGGTAAAGTTCCAAATGTTATTGTGCTTCTAGTCGTTTTCCCCCGAGACTTTCTAATTCTTCAAGTCTAAGCTTTACAGTTTCTACTATTATAAATTGGTTGGCAGCGACAACTCTGAGAAATTGTGTCTGAAATTCTAGCAGCAGCACGACCTCAGACCCATACACAAGCGTGTAGGGTGTACATTCAGTAGGAGTTTTGAACGTCGTCTGGTAGGCCCATAGAGCTTCTAATAGTTTATTATGCCAATCTCTTTTATTTTTGTCCAATGTCTTCTTTAAGATCTGCACGAGCGTCTTATTGAAGGCCTCAATCAGTTTGTTTGCCTTGAAATAGTAATTTGTAGAGTACATCCATTCTATCCTATGTCTTTTGATGAAGTTGTTGATCTTGGTCCTCTTGAAAGCTGTTCTGTCGTTGGAAATCACTTTGCGCGATACACCAAAACAGTAGACATTTTGGCTTTTAAGAATTTACAAAAAATGTTGTATTATAACCTCTCGTAATGGCACTGCATCTTCCCACTTTGAGAAGTAATTTATAGCAGTAAGAATGAACCTTTGACCCTTAGAGGTTGGAGAGTCTATCAGACCTATTATGTCTATGCCCCAACACTCGAATGGCCACAATGCAACATTTGGGTGTAGGACATTCGGGGGTTGGTGTAAGAACACCCCATGTGCTTAGCGAAGGTGACATCTTCTGGCTGTATCCATGCAACCGAATATCATTGCTGGGCAATAATATCTGAACCTTTTGATCTACATTTTCATTTTTGGTTCTGACTGGTGAGCTCCACACAATTCAACATGTACTTCTTTGACAATATTTTGTGCTTCAAATCTGCTTTGACATCTCAGCCACATATGATCGAATGATCTCCTATAGAGGACGTCACCCATTAGAACATATGACACAACCCTTCTAGTGATGTGATATGCCTCGGACTTGTCCTTCGGTAGATTTTCATTCTGCAAATATTCAATCAATGGCTTGCACTAGTCTTCATTGATGTCAGCAAGTGCAATCATCATCCCTTCTCCTTTTAGAGCTTATGTAGATTGTCCAGGTTGATCCGAGATAGAACTTGATGCCCTTGTACTGTAATGTCGATGGAATCCTCTGGTGGACATGTTGATTCCTTGGCAAGTTTGTTAAAGCATCGACATTGACATTATTTCCCCGAAGAATCCGGTAGAGAGTCACATTGGGCATCTGTTCAAGCAGCTTCATTGCGTACTGATAATATTTTGTTAACCTTGGCTTCAAAATCTTGTACTATCCGAAAAATTTTTGGATGGCAAGTTGTGAGTCTCCATAGATGACAAAGTATATTATATCCATTGAGATTGCTAAGTGATCAGTGCTTAATATTCTGCTTCATTTTTTATGCACGACTCTATCAGATGGTAAGAGAATCTCAACATGCCCTTATCAGGCGTGATAAAAATCAGACCAATTCCTGCTTTGCCTAGTATAATCATTCCTAATCCTTTATCTTTTCTAGTTGAAGAAGCCCCATCAAAGCACATTTCCCAATGTCTGACACTAGACGGCTATACCAGTATCTGCACATCTGGTAATTCATCATTAAGAGTGGACCCAGCTGGAAGTGGCTGTGCCGCGAGAAAATATTCTAAAATCTGTCTTTTGATTGCTCAAAGGGGAACAAAAGTTACATAAAATTGTAATAAAATCATTAATCAGCTTGCTAAACGTCCGGAAAGTGTTGGTTGGGTCATCAGATATTACAACAGATTAACTTTTGAAATTAAGGTAATCTTATGAGAGAGCATGTAAAGCCTAAACTTTTGTGGGGCAAAAATCAAAGCTAGGCAATACTTCTCAAAAGTCGGATACTTTATCACCATCAGTATTAGACAATGAATCAAGTATTAGAGCGCATTTTCCTTTCCCTCGTCATTGACTTGAGTTAACAGGGCTCCGAGAGAGTCGTCTAAAATCATAGTTAAAAGCATCAATGGTTTTCCAGGGATATGGGCTACCAAAATAAGAGGTATCATTAAATACAACTTAACATCCTCAAAGGCCTGTTGGAATCTCTCTTCTGAAATGAATTTGGTGTCCTTTTTAATTAATGTCGAGAAGGGATAAAACCTACCTGAGAGATTAGAAATAATGCATCTCAGATATGCCAAATTTCCTTGGAAGGAGCGTAGTTGTTTCAAGGTTTTGGGTGGTGACATATCCGAGATAGCTTTAATCTTATCCAGGTTAATCTTTATTTCCCGATGTCGGACAACAAATCATAGAAATTTCTCATAGGTAATGTCGAAGGCACACTTTAAGGGATTCATCCTAAGATTACATTGTCGTAATCTTTCGAACACGATTCTCAAATCATACAAATGGTCTATTTTTTATTTGCTCTTGATGACTAAATCATCCATGTAGCACTCCACTTGGTTGTGAATGAGGTCATCAATGATATTTGTCATAGCAATCGGTGTCCTGAAAGGTGTAAGTATTGCATCCTCTAGAGCCATTTTGATTTTGTTGCAACCTGATAATCCATCCATGAAAGAGAAAATCTCATGTGCCGATGTGATGTACACCATTAATTTTGGTATCGTTAATGGGAACTTGACCTTTGAACATGCCTTATTTAAATCCTTGAAGTTGACACATACACGAATTTGTCCATTTTTCTTCTTGACTGGTACAATATTGGCTAACCATGTGGGGTATTTCTCTTCTCTTACAAATTTAGCATCTATTAATTTCTTCACCTCGGCAATGACTTGTTGCTTAATCTTAATGCGCATCCTTCAGGGTGCTTGTTTAACTAGGGTCATATCTTTGTCCACTCAGAGTTTATGCACTGCGACCTCTAAAGATAGCCCTGACATTTCATCATAACTCTAGGCAAAACAATCTTTGAACTCTAATAATAGCTTGATTAGCTCCATAGATTCTTCATCGCTGAGCAAATAATTTATAAATATTGGTCGAGGATGTTCTTCAATCCCCAGGTTGACCTCCTTCAATTCATCAATAGTTGACTTAATTTCTTCTTTAAACTCTGGTGGAGCATCATCTATTAACTGATCTTGAAAGTTGTTCTCTACATAGAGGCAATCCTCTTTCAATCCGCTAGTAACAACCATGCAAAATTCAGAGTCATCGATTGGTCCTACAGTACCAAATTTGAGTAACATTCCACAATTTTTCAAAGAGTTGTAGCTTATCCTTTGACATCTGTTTTGGCACATATCCGTGAATTATTTTTTGTACACAAAGAGAAAAGTAACCAAAAAGGAATTTCATTAATTTATTAGATTCCTCTTCTAAATTTACATGATTTTCAAAACTAGTAGCAGGGGAAGCACGATAAAATTTGATCAGCTTTGAACCAACACTATGGAATTCCCGGACCTCTAAACTTTCAATCTTTTGAGGGTGGATTGGAGTATAGATCATGGCATTCACATGTAGTTGATCCGATCATACATCGTCTCATATTCTCTTTTCTCCACATCTTCCAAGGGTCTCTCATACTGTGGTTTCTTTTGTTTTATCATCATCATTTCCTCCTCAAAGCTTTATTCATCATGACTTTTCTCCATCTCGATGTTGATGTTTGTCGGCACTATTTTTGATGTGGGGTTTGCCCGTAAGAAGCTGTCGGTCATCGGAATTGAAATCCCGTTGCCCGCTTTGGGAAGTATGTTTTTTTTAAAAAAAAATTTAGTTTTGAAAAAGATGAAGTCAAACTGACCCCATAATTTTCAAAAAAATTTTAGTTTTGAAAAAGATGAAGTCAAACTGACCCCATAATTTTCATAGTTTAAATGCTTTAAAAAATTTTTATTTTTGAAAAAGATGAAGTCAAACTGACCCCATAATTTTCATGGTTTAAATGAAAGAGCGTTTTACCTCAAATCCTGTATCTATCCCGAAGGTTGAACACAAGAATTGAGGGTACAGCTCGATCAAATAAACT
>JXCR01139471.1:160006-237014 GCA_002079205.1 Phalaenopsis hybrid cultivar
CACCTTTGTTATACTCCAAAGAGCTTGAGGATGAAGCCTCTGGCTCTGGTGTAAAGCCTATGTATGAATTCGACCACAACCAATTTCAGGTGTTGGTTGGGGGCTATGGTAGAGGCTCTGTGGAAGGGTAATTTGATGGGGCTTTAGCCTCTTTCACTCTTGTGAAGGGGTAGGACCAATCTATTGGGAGTTTGGTGGTGTGTAAGTTGGGATTGGGTTTTTTCCTGGTTTCGGGCAAGGATTTGAGCTCAAAATTGGCTCTCTGTGGTGAAATTGAGGGGGGGAAATAGATTGGGATATGCTAAGGGTTCCTTAGAGAAGCTCAACAGGGAGTTTGGAAGGCCTCAGTAAGAAAATTTTTACCACACCCTCCATGGCCGTGAGGGNTTTAAATGATTAGGAAGTAATTTCAACTCAAGTTTTGGAGGTTTTTCTATTAATGGACAAATTGATTTATCTTTTTCTATCGTGTCCAAAATTTCAAAACATTCTCAAACATAGTTTGAATCTTCCTTAAAAACATCTTCACATTGATCTAATTCCTCTTCTTTCTCCTGTTCCAAATCTTTTACTTCAGATTTTTCTTCATAATTAGTTTTGAAATGACATTCACTCAAATATCTTATAACATCCATTCAATAACATTCATCATTTTTACCTTTTGCAGGATACTTCATTGATCTTAAAATGTTAAATGCATCACATTCAAATATTGGCTAATTTCTTAGGATTCACCCTCTTAGAAGGCCATTAAAAATTATTGGTAGTCATTTCTTCAATTAAAGCATAAGCATCATGAAATTGTTTTGAGATCAATGAACCACCAATAGCGGCATCGATAATAGATCTAAGAGATCCAGCTAATTCATTATAAAAAGTTTGAATTATTAACCAATCTGGTATAACATTGTGTGGAAATTTTCTTACAAGTTCTTTAAATTGTTTCCATGTTTCATAAATAGATTCCCCTTGATACTGATTAAAAGATGTAATATTATTTTTAAGTTTCACAGTTTTTTATGGTGGAAAATATTTAGGCCTAAATTTTTGTGTTAAATCACCCAAATTTTGATAGATCGAGGTCCTAGCAAATTCATCCACACCTTAGCTTTATCCCTCAATAAAAAAGGAAATAACCTAAGTCTTATGGAATCATCTGATACACCAACGTATTTAACTGTAGCACACAATTCTAAAAAATTGGCAAGATGCAAATTTGGATCTTCAATTTGTGATCTCCCAAACTGATTATTTGATACCATTTGAATAATAACAGGTTTAAGTTTGAATGAATTAGCCAATACAGTAGGTTTTTAATACAACAATGAAGTTCATCTACCGTAGGGTTGGCATAATCTCATAAAGCTCTATATTCTTGATGAATTTCAGCATTTTGATCATTTTGGATTGTCATTTCTGTATTTTTTTTAGATTTTTCAAAATTTTTTATTTTTTAATTTTTTTTAATTTTCATAGCAGTTCTCTCTAATTCAAAATCGTAGGGCACTAGTTCTTCAGAACATAAACTAAATTACACATACACTAACATAAAAGTAAAAATATAAATAAAATACAACAAAACAAACACAAAATAAAATATTATAATAATATATTCCTACCATAACATTAAAAGTTTAAATAAGACTTTCTGAAATAGAAATTTGCTTTTAATCAATTGTCTTTTGATTTTTCCCCGGCAACGGCGCCTGAAACTTGATCCAATTACTACTTATATGCAATAGTATAACAATGTCTTTGATGATATTTTTCACTTATATTTCCTGACTTTGCAGCAGACTAAAAACTTGATCCTGGAGAATATATAAATTTAACTTTTTAATATATATATANGGATGTATTCTAGGTGTTTGAAATGGTTGTAAATCTCCCTTGATGTAGTGTTCTTGTCCTTTGAAGAGGCGTAGTAGGCCGCATCTCCATGAATGTCAACTTCATGAACTAAAAATGGTTGTAAATCTCCCTTGATGTAGTGTTCTTGTCCTTCCTTGTAATACTTAATGCATTGGTGTAGGGATGATGGAATCATGTTGTGTTTGTGAATCCATGGTCATCCCAGTAAATCATTGAAAAAGGTGGCTGCATCAATGATGTGAAAATTTTTGGTTGTTACTAGTTCTACCACTTTCATTAACAATGTAATCGATCCAATAGCACTTTCTCCCTTTTGGTTGAATCCTCTTAACATCATTTTGTTGGTTGTAAGCTTTTGAGCTTCAATATCCAAATATGCTAGCGTTTGTACACTCATTAATTTGAGTGATGCTCTAGGATCTACCAAAACTCTGGACAACATGAATCTATTAATGTTAACGGAGATATAAAGCGATCAGTTGTGATCAGTAGTACTGAGCAACAAGTCTTCATCTGTGAAGGTTATCCCAGGATGTTCCTTTAATGAAAAAACTTCATTCAAGGATGTGCTGGCGAACTAAGCTAAGAGAATCTCTGTGGTTAACCAAACCAAAGACTCTTTCATCTCATTTGACATGATCAGAGCATCGTAAATTCTTAGTTTGGTCGGAAACCTCCTAAAATGAGCTAGCATATTGTAATCCACTTTATGAAATCCTCCAATCTTTATTTGGCTATGTGGTTCTTCCACTGGTGGAGGTTGAGATAACTCTTCTTAAGTTACTATTTATTTTCATTTATCTACTGCAGCTGACCTCAAGGGTAACACTTTCCCACTCCTTAAGTTTATCTTTGTGATTGCTTCTTCTTAAGATGTTTTAGGCAAAAATTATGGTGTCTCTTCTTCTTCTTTGGAGAGATCCAAGTTGATAACAAGTGGTACACTATGGCACTCGAGGACTTGTTCCTCACTCTCGATGCCATCGTAATCGATGTTGTCGATATCTTCGTTGTTATCGTTAACGGGTTCATCAAACTTTAGTACAATTTGAGGATCAGTTTGGGAATTGAGATTGGAGTTAGATTGAGCAAAGTCAGTTACGTTATCACTAGAAATAGTTAAAACATATCCCAAAATCATAATCACTATATTCATAATACCCCGGTGGGGTAAAAAGATAATCATACATGGCAGGGGTTTGATGATTTTGTTCCCCAAATCCGAGCAACCAATATAATAGTGGCAACCCCTATCCTACCCCTCGCGCTATCAGTATTTGTGACTTTGCTCATCTCTTTCTTTTCTGGTTGCAGTAATCTCTCTGGAGAAATCTCCATCTTGGGCTAAGCAGGCTGTAGGCTTTGAACAACTACCTGAGCTAAAACAGTTTGAATTTGATCCAATATCTTGTTAGATAATTTGCTCTAAATTGTACTCCATCCATTATTCTCTAAATATGGATCTATCAGAGTTATTGGTTTGGCCAAATGATATTTATAGAGCCTCTTTCAGGTTCTTAAAATATTCATCCAAGATCGTTATTTTCCTTTCTTTAAGATTTCTTTTAAGCCAATTCTTGAATACAAAACATTCCTCTATAGTATGTCTAAGCAATCTGTGGTACGGGCAATAATTACGCTAATCTTTCTTATCGACTTCATCAGGTTTTCTTGGATCTGACAAACTAAACTCAAGTTTCTTCATTAGACTTCTAAATATTTTGGGTACAACTTCATCTTTGAAGGAATATATCATGCTCTTTCAGTCCGTTAGGGTCAGACCCTTTTTATTCTATGTTAAGTATGATCCTCCATGGTGTGACTACTAGCTAGGCTGACCATGCTGCTATGTTCATTGCTGCTGGTTATAGCTATGATGACGACTATGAATTTTGATGGGAATACTTCATTTGAATCTTCATTGGTTGCTTTCCCTTATCCACTGTTGCTACTGTTCCAAACTTCTTCTCAAATATCTTGCTTGTCCTGGACTTCTCGGCCTTTTCATGAGAATCTATATTCTTGACTTCTTCTTGAAGATTGCTAGCCTTGCTAAGTAGTTTCTCAAAGTACTTGATGGTGAGCCCATTGATGCTTTTGAGTATAATCTCAACTGCATGATGTTCCTGTAGCTTAGTCTCTCATTTTATGCTAAGATTTCTCCACCTTAAGATATAATCCACTAAAGTCTTGTTAGGTTTTTGCCTTTCTATCGCGAGATCTTCAATAGAAACGTGATTTTGTGCTCTGATAAATTTCTTTACAAATAACTATTCTAATTTGGAGAATGTCTTTACTGATCCATTGGGCAACTCGACTTATCAATCAAATGTTATCCCTGATAAGTTGCTGACAAACTGATGGAAAAGTAAGGCTTCATTACCTCTAGTGTTGCCACAACTGGCTCAGAAATGTGCTATATAATGTCTATGATTTCCATTCCCATGAAATATCTTAAAGTTTTTTGACATAAAACCCCTATGGTAGGGTACGACATCAAACTCCTCCGTGTAGAGTCTACCCTTTAAAATCAATGCACCACCCTTAGATTGGGTTGGCCTCTTGAACTTGTTCGAACATTTGTTTAAATTCCTTCTATGGTATGACACATTGGACAGAGTCCTTTTTTTTATCATCACTGTTGGCCGAGGAAACTTCCCTCCTTTCATCTATAATGTGAACAATATCAGGCAGGTTGACCTCCAGAGAAGCTAATTGTTGTGGTCGAGACTGTCCATGAATTGTAGCCATGATAGTGGCCATCTCTTCCATCCTTTTTCCATTTGGTTGATTTTCTCATCCCTTAGTAGAACAACCCTATGCATATCATCTAGGATGTTCCATTCAACAAGACGTTGGGCATCACACGCAGATGCAGCGGATCAAGTTTTGATACATGAATATCCATGAAGTCTTCATCGAGATAGTCGTTAAAGCCAAAATTTTCATCATCATCATTAATGGAACCTCCATGTTCTCAGGCTAATGCAAAAAATTTAACCCTGAGCTTCTCAACCTTTTCTTCAATTATTGATTCTTGTATCGTTTTAAGAGACGGGGGATTCTACTGAACATCCTCCACTTATTCATCTAACTCGGTCGCAATAGTTGTGACGATGTCGGATACCTTGAACCCTTGCTTCATTCCATGATCCAACCTTGCGGGCTCACTGAATCATATTGGTATGACTACCTTAGTTAGCCATACCTTTTTCTCCAATGGTGATGTCCTTAAATGGGGTGTCTCAATAGAGGCATCAACATGTCAGAGAGAAGTATGCTCCCCATGGTGCAGACTAAATACAATTTTGGGTAATTTCTTCATCTTTTCCTTTGAAACTTTAGAAATATCCTTATGACTGGTAACTAGTAGAATACTCAGACCCAGATGTAACTTAACTGGTCGACGATCTGTAGGTCTTGAAGCAAGGATGATAGAATCGGTGCTGACGATGGTAATATCAACTCTACTTCCCAGACAGAACCTGGCGAGAATGTGAGAAGGCAAAATTTTAGTTACTCTTTGAGATCGTCTAGCAGATTTGACATTTCTTAAAATTTCTCTCTTCATGTGAGGGGATACTGCACATACCACTCGTTTAAGTAATTCACTGAGTGAATAACCCTCTTTGGTACCTAGTCTTTGGAATACTATACTGAATCAGGTGATAGGAGCTGGCTTCTTCCTCTCCCCACCATGTCCATGAGGTAATAGTAAATTAGCACCAATCTTCTAGATAATTTCGTACCCATTGGTGTCCATTAGGGGATGGAACCTACTCCCTCGCAGAAGTAGATAAGTCTTCAGCAATTCTAGTTCCTCCGGATGAGGAATTTCATCAACAGACACCTCTTCAGAAATCAGGGCTTTAGCAGCCTTTTGGACCTTTCGGTTATGGTTTCGTCTTTATGAGTTAGTTAATGGTGCAGTTCTTGATCTTGACCCAATTTTAAACACTGATGGAGGGACAGTGAGTCTTTTTATTGTATCTTCAACGATCATAACCTCTTTTCCCTTAGTAGAAACGTGAACAACAGACTTAGCGGGTGCTGGGGCAGTAGTCTTTAACTTCTTGCAAGAAGGAAAATCATGGGGACAGTTCAAGTTAAATTCTGCAGACGACTCCTAAACTTTTGGAGCGTAACTTTCATTATCATAAAGGGAGCCTTTCTGAGCACAACTTCTTGTTCATCAAATCCGGCTTCAAACTTGATAGTGTGAGCGACATTGCGGGCATCGTGGCTCGTCGGCAAGTTGCAATAGAAAGTGATTGTAGGGAACGCCATTGTAGTAGCTTCAAAAAGAAAATTTTGGGGTTTGTTATTTGGTCAATAAGTTGTAACTTTAGTGTGAACATTAAAAATTAAAAAAGGTCGCATTGTAGACAGGGCAAATCCTTATTTAATTTTAGTTTTTGGAGGTTTTAAAAGTTAGTAAAAAATAGTTTGAAAGTAGAAGGATTTAATTAATTAAGTAAAAAAAGTTAAAGAGCAAGTGCAACACGATACAATTCGATTTAATTTGTAAAATAACAAACCAAATCCGAAAAAGGACGAAAGGATAAGTAAAGTTTTAGGACCTAGTGTGGGACCAACTTCACATTGCATATCACTCAGAAGGAACTAGTCCACCCACACACCTATTGGGGGTTCGACCCCACACAAAGATTAAAAGTTCTAATGAACTCTTGAACCTCTCTGTTCAAAGGTGATTAAATGGATGGTCCTAAAGTCCAAAAGAGTTTACCATACTTACTCAAGAAAGAAATGGGTGAAGCATGCCAATAGAAGAAGGGTAATTTGGTCCATAAGGGACATGGACACATTACCGGTGTATGAAGATAATATTCTCTGATTCAAATGGAGAGAAAAGCTTGTCCCCAGTGAAGTCGCCAGAAGCTGTCAACATAATTTTAGGAGGGGGGTCCTGTGGAAGCTCTCGGTCACCGGAATCGGAATCCCATCCCCTGCTTTGGAGGGACATTTAATATATATATATATATATATATANTATGTTTTCCTAAATAACAATCCTGATCTGCCTCTGATTTGGAGATCGGATACACAATCAAGTACTTCTTGTTGTTCCGTGGGAGAGAAGACCTCTGTGTATAGTTCCAATCCTTTCCAGAATATTAACATATTCTCCATTAACATCTCAAAATGTTCAAAAACATTACATTTAACATTGTGGATTTTCGCAAGTTCCACATTGGTTTGAATATGCCGGATAATACGCTTCCGCACTAATCTGGTTATCAATGATTTGTTGCCATATTAGTGGTGATATCGTCTCCACTGGATTATACGCCTTAGCTTGAATTAGCGCATAAGAAGTATNATGATCTATCTTGTAATTGTAACAGCAGCCGCATTGTATTGTAATGCGACCTTTACCTCTCATNTTGGTTAGCTGCCTCAACCCAAGCCAAAAGCCCAAAACCGTGAGCCCCCACATGGTTAAAACCCAAATTCATGCCAATGCTACCTCAGCTCAAATTGAGCTGAGGACCCCTCTGCTTGACACCTAAGTAGTGGGGCTAAGTGCCACCTCAGCTCAAATTGAGTTGAGGACCTCTCTGCTTGACACATAAACAGTGGGGCTATGCTTTCAATTAGCCAGCTAAGCTCCCCATTGGTCAATTTCTATAAAATCCACCCCATGGCCATGAATAGTGGGTGTGATAAAAAATTTTCATTAAGGCCTTTCAAACTCCCCTGAGAGCTTACTTGAGGGACCCTTAGCACATTCCAATCCACTTTCCCCTCTCAATTCCACCACAGCAAGCCAATTTTGAGCTCAAATCCCTGCCCGAAACCAGGACAAATCCCAATCCCAACCTACACAGGACCAAACTCCAAATTAATTGGTCCTAGACCTTCACAACAGTGAGAGAAACTAAACCCCCATCAACCTTCACAACAGTGAAGGAAACTAAACCCCCATCAATTCCCCCTCTGAAATAACCTCTACCATAGCTCTCAACCAACACTGTCGGCACTATTTTTGGTGTGGGGTTTGCCCGTAAGAAGCTGTCGGTCATCGAAATTGAAATCTCGNACTTAAATAAAAGAGCGCCACACCTTAAGTTTTGTATCTATCTCGAAAGATAGACACATGGCTTGACGACGAGGTTCAATCAAATAAACTAAGAAATGTATGATATCTATTTGGTGCAAAATTATTTTATTATAAGTTGACAAGTTCCCCTATTTAATATGAAAAATTAAATAGGGTTTATATTAAGATGGGTTCGGAAAAGCTTCCCTTAAGGGCAAGCCCCTATAGTTAATTACATCTTAGATAACCGAAGTCACCTAAGAGAACAGTCAATAAGAATCAAGGGATATTATCTTCAAGAAGTTCAAAGGATAGGACATTTCAACGAGATCAGACAAAGAGGTGTGGAATGGGAATGACTCAAATTTGGAACATTTTATTTTTGGAATCCTAAAGAAGAAGAATTAGGGGTTATCACAGATCCTGAGGAGAACCTCGTTGACCTCCTAATCTATCCTATGGTTTTGTTTAAATTTAGAGGAGAAATATCTTAATATTTCATTCTACCAATTTTATTAATTAGGACTTACATTTGTATGAAATGATCACACAAATGGCCTGGAAGATGTGAGGATTTAGGTCGTGACAAACGACAACCTCAGAATCCTAAAACAGGTTAGGGCTTATATTGTATAATAGAGCCATACAAAGTCCTAGAGAAAAGTTTAGGATTTATGTTGCACTAGGAGAATAACCTTGAATTCCTATGGCTTGTTATTTAATTCTAAGGAATGGTTTAACTGGTGTAGACTTATTTTATTATTGAAGATGGTCGAGCTGCCCACAATGCTAGCTCCAAGCTCCTCGTCGTGGCGAGTTTAAGTTTTAGAAATGTCAAATTATAGAGATTGAGAGAAGTATCACGTTCAGAAATCAAGTTTTCTAATGTGTCAAGTTCTGATGTCAAATCAAGTGTTTTCTAAGGTCATGTTTAATTAAATATTTTGGGGGGTTAAAGTTGATTAGAGCGACACCGGTTAGGATCCCATAGATCCCTCGTTCTGGTATCACTATTTTCTTTTGACTTAACTTAAACGAGTTGTGAAACTCATTTAAACTAGGGAGATCTCGTTAGCAAATGTGGGTTCCTCCTCTGAGGGACTCCCATAAATTCAAAAGGACGCTTTAAATTTAGTGAAATTTCAAAGGGTTTATGGTTACCTTTAAAAAATTTTATTTTAGATTTTGAAAATGTTGATTAATTTTTGAAAAGTTATTTTGGTCTACAAGTAGAGGAAAGTACTCAACCAGGCAGCTATAATATTGGAGAAAAGTAAAAACAAGAGTAGTTGAAGGTGCAAATAACAAACCCCAAGTTATGACTTTTTGAGTCCAGCAAGATCTTAATGGATGATTCTAGAACAAAATATAACAAGCCCAATTTGTTCTTCAGAATATTTAATAGATTTCAAAGTAATCAGAGGATGACCCCAGAATGCTTTGAAGATCTCTTAAAATATCTGAGCTCATTCTAAACTTATCATATTGTTCCATTAATCTTCCCATGCCAAATTACAATTACCCCATTACTCAGTGAACTTTGGCATTTTAATTATCTTGAGGACAGGGTACTCCATTTTTCAGTTGATATTTCACTTAAAAATTAAGCAGGTGAATGCCCCTAAGGAAAATTTCAGTCATTAAATATTCGATACCCACCACTAAAGCTGGGCTTGATGGTGTTAATCATCAACAACATTATTTTCTAAATCCCATCAAAAGAAGTTTTAAAATCGAGCCTAGATCACTACCAAGCCGCTTAATGAATCTAATGAGAGAAAGATTTAGCAAATGTTAGAATTTTAATTTAGGTCATATGGATTCTGATTAGAAGTCAGTTCATTTATTACTTGTGCACTTAATAATAAGTGGAACATCCTCTCCATAATTTAAGCCGATCACTTGAGAATCATTTAATTTTGATCAACTTCAAAGTTCTAATAATTTAACAAGTTGTAATTTTATTCTTATCATGGGAAGGTGGAAAGTTAGTTTCTACCTCTTACCCATTATGTTTCATTGATCCAAATATATTTAATTAGGATTAAAATTGCCCATTTCCTTAGTTTCTACCTCTTAACCATTATGTTTCAATCATCCAAATATATTTAATTAGGATTAAAATTGCCCATTTCCCATTTGATTAATCCTAAATTTTGATTAAGGGACTAAAAGCCTAAAATGACCACTTTACTCATGGGGCTCTTCACCTCATAACTCATGAAGCATAATTTAAGTGACTTAAGAGATTTTTTTAGTACTCTTCCCATAGGGCGATTAAAACATCAAAGGAGAAGAATATGATTTTTTTAAATTTATATTTAATTTAAATAATTATTTTAACCTAGAAAATATAATTTTAAAAATTAATTTATTTAATCAATCAAAATATAGTTTTTGGTTTATGATAAAAGTATTAGAGGTTTCCTTAGGTCATAGAAAACACTTAGGCAAAGTTCAATGATTTTCTAAATTAAGTTTTAATTTAATTTTGTAATCATTTATTGGTTTTTAATGAATTAATTAAATGGAAAAAATATGTTTTAATTATCAAAAACTAATTTTACATTTTTATTAATCCTCCTTGAGTCCAGAGAGCACAGAGAAACAAATTTTATATTTTTATGATTTTTAATTTATTTATTATAGTTATTTTAATGAGGAATTAAGGAAAATAAATTTTTAAGCCTTTAGGAAATTTATTTTTACCATAAAAAAATTAATAAAAATATTTTAATGAGTCCCAAGTGATCAGGGAACCATTAGGAACATTTTGAAATAATTTTGTATTTTTGGAATTTTTAATTTTTTTTAATTATTTTTAATTCAAAATAAAACTCAAAAATCAAATATTTTACCTAAAATTACTTTTATTTTTTCTAAGTGATCCTGATCACAAGAAACTTATAAAACCACTTTTCATAATTTTTTGAAGTATATATAATTTAATATAATTATTTTTTGCAAAAATACAATGTTTTCTTAGAAAATCAAATTTAGTGCTTAAAGTTAATAAAATAATTTTCAAATTTTTATAGTGGGTTAACCTAATTTTTACATACAATGTGTAATTGATTTTTTTATTTTTTATTAATATTTAATTTACATAAATTAGTATAAGATATATGCAATTAATCAAATGTAGAAATTTACAAAATTATTCAAACAATCGTGACATTTTTTCTAAGCTTCTCTAACCCTAAGAAACCTACTAAAATTATTCCCATAATTTTCCAAGTGGTATTTTAATTTATATAATTAAAACAATCCAAAATAGCCATCTTAACTTGAAAATTAGGGTTAGAAGCATAGAGATGCTATCTGACCATGGAAAAATCAAAGAACATAGCCCCTATCATAAGGAATGAACCCTAAACATTTCAAGCCATGGTGAGCAATGCTTGATCATAATGATTTAAAAAACTGCAGAGAGTCTTTAATTCATTAAAAATCAGAGATTCAATAATAATTTTCATTTTTAGTCAACATTATTCTTCTCTGTCCACTGAGCAAGAGGCTATTTTTATTTTATCTTTATAATTTTTCTACACAAAGATATGATTTCTCAAAGCACGGGAATTAAAATAAATAAAAAATCCCTCTATTTATCTACTTATTCATGTGGCACCACCTCAACCTTGTCCACTCCAAAGTCTCCATGTGGCGCTCTGCCATTTGACGCCGCCAGCCACATAGTCGCCTCGTCAGCCTGCCTTTTTGTTCCATCCATTCATTCAGCAAAATCTCATCTGTTCGTTGAATAAATCCGTGATCAGATGGCTCTCCGTCATCTTACTCAAGTGTCCAAACCTGAGAGCGGTTCACATTAAAACCATAAGATCTTTGTTTATACTCAATTAAATTGCATGGGATTTAATTCTAAACCTTTATCTACTCAAGACGTGTCTATCCATACGACTAATCAAGCATGAAATCAAGCCATTACACATGAAGAATCAAAATATGTTTGGTTTAGGGTTGAGGCTCAATATCTTTGTCTGAGAGGAAGGCCACAATCAGATGGTTGTAGTAGATTTAGATGGACCCAACAAACCTCCAGATGAGTTCTCAGACAGTGGTGAATTGTCTAGCTATGCTTTGATTAAGCTCAATTTCATGTCTTCGTCTAGAGCTATGTTAGAGGTTGTTAAGATGGGGATTTTGTGGGGATTCAACTTCTCTTGCTCTGGTGATGGTGTGGGAACAGTTAATTAGAGTTTGTTGCACTGTGGAGGTGTAGAGAAATCTGTCATAGTTTGAGCTAAAATTTTGAGCTCAAAGTTGGGTTCTCACAGAGGGAATTAGAGGGGAGAAATGGTGGGCTTGAGCCAAAGAGTTCTTGGAGAGTCTCTGGTGAGATTTTGGAAGAGTTTCCCTGAAGATTTTGATGCTCTCTCTTTTGGATATGAAAGGGGTTCTTTAAATAGAGGAGCTTAAGATGGCCACCAGAGGAAATCAATGGATGCAAAGCAGTGCTTAGGTGGATAGATGAAGATTCCTACTGGCCAATCAGACTTAGCCAGTTCAGGTGAGCTTAAATTTGAATTTTTTCCAATGGGGGTTCCCTTAGGCTAGCTATTTATGGTGGTTGAGGTGGTGGATGGCCATGGTTTTGTCATTTCTTGGCTCAGGGAGGTCTGGGGATGGCTAATGATGGTTAACCCTTAATGGTATGGCATGATGGAAAAGATATTTCAAGATTAGGACAAAAATGGTCACTTAAATTAGGAGACGATTGGTCCATAGGTCCTCTGTGGTGAGCTAGGTGAGTCTAACCTGGTCACTCGGGTATACTTGTTGGCTATAGAAGCTTTAGCTTGATCAATTTGGCATGGCTTGGTGAATTTTGGTGCATGGGTTGAATTTGGATCAAATTGGCTTGAAGTTGGGTCTAGGTTGGGATAACCATAAGATTGGACTCAATTAATTAAGCAACTTAGTGTAAATGATTGTCATAAAGAGTTTAGAAAAAGATTTGGAGTGGTTTTGAATTGATTTAGGAGTTCAATTTGGTGGAATTTGGGAAAACTTGGGAATTTTGGATTTGGGTTGAAATTGAGTGAAATTGAAGCTTGACAATGGTCAAATATAGGGATTTTGGTTTGGTTTGAAATTGGGTTCACAATGTGAATCAATTTAACTTGGATTTAGTTTGAATTGAGTTTGATCATGATGAATTTGAGTGTAGGATTGAAATTGGAGAAGAGTGTGATGAAATTGGTGGACATTTGGGATGAATTAGGGTAATTGGGCCTTTAAGGGCAATTTTGGGCTTTTAGCCAGAGTTGGTCAAATTGGCCAAATTGGGTTCAGTTGAAGAGTCTAAATTGATTTTGGGGACATTTGAAATGACTTTGGGGGTTTTGGAAAAGTTTGGGCCACCAAAGGGTATTATGGTAATTTTGGCAATTTGAAGGGGGCATTTTGGTAATTTTTGCAATTTGAAGAGGTTATGGGCAATTTGGGTGGTTTTAAATGATTTGAGATGATTTTTGAATAAATTTGGGTATTTTTGGTGAAATTGAGGTGCCAACCGCCCTATTTGAGCTATGAACTGATGGAGTCACCATTTGGGTCCTGTATATACTTATCTTATCTAAACCCTAGCCTAGGGCTAGTTGGTTTAGGACACCGTCTACATGAGTCTCCCAAAAGATCAAGGGATCAACGTCAACTAGTTATACCAGGCAAAGCAGGAATTAGTTTGATCTTCATCACACCAAATAAGGGTATGCTGAGGTTCTCATAATACCTGACAGAGCCATGCACCAACAATGAAGCTAAATATGAGTGGGATGTAATGTGCAAGTGAGTGACCGTGTATGCACCAGCTCAAGACCAACACTCAGAGGGTTGATCTTAAAGCCAAATAATCCTATGAGGACTCCCCTTGAGCTCCCCTATATTGTTCCAATCTACTAAGTGCTAGTGGTTAGGACCAATATAAGGAACATGAAGTTGAGCAAGGAAGAGTTTAGAGTTTCTAATGGTGAGGGTTCTTTTTCTAGTCCTCTAAGAATAGTCAACAAGAAAGTCCTATGGCTAGACCCTAGGTTAGTAAAGAGGAAACTGGACCTCAAGCAAAAGTGAGGTTACAGACCTCTTCATAGGTCATGACATTCATCTCACCAACAAACTTAAAAATTTAATAATAAAATACCCGATGGTATGCTTGGATTCTTTATGAAATCCACTCACAAAATGATAACTTCATCAGTTATCTAAACCATTTTGGTCAACACCAATAAGTGCGACATATTTATTTAGTATCCCACACATTTTAGGGGCCCATTTGTTGACCTCACATTTGTGAAGGTCTATAATGAATGATATTCATGATCCTTTTTGAGAAAGAAGTTTACCAACATTGACTCCTTAAATCTCATTAAGGCTTCACAAACCCTAAAATTTAAGGTAAAACCGTAATGAACCCCTTTTAAACACAAATCCTCATGACACGCTAAGATGATCATATAAATCACCCTAATTTATGGTCATATGGACCCATTCATCAAACTGAACCATTTGGTCAACCCAAATACCAAATTGGTCAAACTGGACCATTTGGTCAACCATAGATCTAATTGGTCAAACTTTGTTAAAAATGGTCAATCTTGGATGCAATGGCCAGCACATTGACCATTTTGTCAACCTTAAACCCAAATGATCACCGTATTGACCTTCTAATTATTATAACCACCATATGGTCAAGACATCACCATATAGAAAAATTAACTATCATGGTCAACCTTTTGGTCAACATGTTTAAACCAAACTATGCTATCAAATACAATATCCCCATGACTAACTCAATCATCACATGGTCACATGAGTCATCATGGTTAATTGGTCAAGCTTGGTCAACTCTAACAATTTTGGTCAAAACATGGTTTTTTATTCAAATTATTTTATTGTTTTAATTAATTAATCATTTAATTAATTGAAGAGATTGAAATTAAAGGTTATTAGACCTATGATACAAGCACAAAATAATGGCCTAAGTCCATAGCAAAATAAGCCCATGACAACCCTAAGTCCATGTTCTAAATTTAAACCTTAAATTCTACCCATGAAGGATTGTCAATGGGTTACCCATGGCCCATGAAACCCATCATGGCATACCCCAAGACCCATGGAAAACACATTAAATGCTTCAAGCAACCATTTTTGACCTAAGTCAAAAATTATCATGAAGGGAGAATGAGGTGTCATTCCATCACCAAGACATTGTATGAATTGTTAGCTTAGGTGGAAGGAAGGATAATCCAGCTAACATGATATCTATGTCCACCTTACTCCTCATTCAATGGAAGGAAAGCCTTGCCCAAGCCATTCTCTTCACCATAACTAAGCTCATGATGAGCCCACCTTAAGGATGCTAAAAAAATTTCAATCATTCTCAGCCTAATTTTGATCTCCTATGGTTCATGAATCTTCCTTGCATCACGTCATCATTCCTCAATGGAAAGAAGCCAAAGCCATGGACAAATCTTTACTATGATGGAAGTTCATCATGGACATGTCTTAGGGAAGCTCGAACATGGTTATCCTCAGCCAGAAGTTTATCTCCAACCATTACGAGCTTTTTGTCTTCTTGAGTAATCAATCCCATGCTTATCCAAGGCTTCCCATGGCTCTAAATAGACTAACTGGAGAGTCTCCCATAAAAAGAAAAGACATTACATACAGACCTCTAATAAAAAAACACTTAACACCAGAATTGTTCCTCGTCCCCTAAGCATCTATTTCCCCATAGTTTTAGCCTCTGAAACTCATTGAACTGCCCTAATTTCCCACACCAGAAATAAGATAGACTTTTGGGTGATAAACCAAAAATATATGCATTTTTAGACCCATATTTTATACACATTTTTTGTGATATTGCACTTTAATGGAAGGTGTTTTTATGATTTCTTGCAGGTTACTGATTTTTAGGACTTGAAGCAAAAAAAGAAGCAAAAAGGATGGAATTTGAAGTCAAAATGTCATTTTTGAAGAAATACTCAGTGTCGACAGTGCAAACTTACAAAATAGATGATGGATTTTACTCAGCGCCAACGACATGAGAAACAGCACCAACAACACCTTATGACAGAGAAGGTGGATTTCATTAACTGGTTTCTGACCCCAGAATGGGCATCAACAGCGCCAAAGTTAATTCATAACCTATTTCTAGAAGATTTGACAATTTTTTATGCTTTTTGAAGAGTTTTTGGATGCACCTATTGGAGAATTGACTCTAGGATCTATTTGGGGTCAAAATTGATCAAAAAAGGCGCTCCTCCTCACTTCTACTTGCTCATTTTTGCCACACCTCACTTCCATACACTTTTTCTATCTTCATTCCACCACCATTCAAGAGTCTATTAGTGATTTTTTTAACAGTTTAGAGTTTTTGTGGTGAGATTAAGTGTGAATTCTTCTCTAAGAGTGTTGAAGAAGGAGAAAAGTGAGAGATTTATTCCTCCTACATTTCCTAGGAGAGACTACAAAGGAATTGCTTTGAGAAAGAGTTTCAGATAAGTGTTGTTTGTTTATTAGTGTTGTATGAACTTTCTTGGGATTTGCTTTGAGAAAGAGTTTCAGATAAGTTTTATTTGTTTATTAGTGTTGTATGAACTTTCTTTTATGTGTTTTGTTGTACCTCTCTCATGAAGCCTAAGTAATTTTTTTTTTCTTTCTCTCTGAGATATGGAGAAATGAAGAGATAATATGGGTGTGCCAATATTAAATATAAAATAATTTGTGATGATTTTTCAACTCTAAACTTAATTTACTTTTTGATCTGGCCAATTGAATTGTTAAAATGTGTTGTGAAACAATCCAGAAAATGGAGTATGAGTTTTACAACAGAGTGAGGATCACATTTCATTCCATGAAGGAGAATTTTGTTCATGAAATTAAGTGCAACTAAATAGAAAAATATATATTATTTGGTGTAGAATTGGAGATTTTAGGCTGACAGAGTAAAATCCCTAATTTGGTCTTAGTGTTTAAAAAATAAAGTGAGAGTTAGCCTTCAGGTGAAGGGAAGTGGGAGATAGTATCCTCCTAGCCTAGCCATGGATTTAAAGACTAAACCTGAGATTAGCCAATGATTTTCTATAACACTGTATGAGGGTAGATAATTAAAACTACTCCTATTTGACACAATACATATTAAAACCATTTATCTCATCTAATTTTACCAAAATCTTATTGTAGTGAGAAAGATGCTTTTTCACATAAGAAATCTTCATCACATAAAGATAGTTTAATTATTTAGTAGTTAATGTTTCATTTTTAATTTTCAGTTTTACTAGTATTTAAATAATTTAGTTTTGTTAGCATCTTACACATTCAAAATTAGTGACAGTAATTTCTTTAGATTTCTATGAATTTTCTAGTTAATTTATCATTTCAAGTTTAAACCTTCCCCATGGGATCGATGATACGCCTAAAATATATAGTGTTTTTAGACACATTTTTATACCTATTTTGGAGATATTGCGCTTTAATGGAAGGTAATTTTGTATTTTTCTTTCAGGTACAGGTAAAAAGGTGAAAAATGGCTAAAGGACTGAAAAAGGATCAAATTTTGAGCAAATAGGTGAAAAATGTGCAAAAGTGTTTTTGCGCCTAAGCGCGAGATCTGGCGTTTAAGCTTTTGTTCAATAGAGAAGGCCATGCCTAAGCGCCAGAGGCCCTACCCTTAAGTGCCAGTGGCTATTTTTGGATGAGTGAATTTGGTTTTTGCAAATTTTGAAGAGTTTTTTGAGGCACCTATTGACTTAATAGGATGTTACAACCACCATGGACAAAAAAATATTGTGAAAAGATGCATCTCTTGGGAATTACATCGAATCAAGACACTTTTTGAAGAGACACCAAGACACCTTTTGGGGAATTATAAAAGAAGGAAGACTGAGATTTTAAAAGGGGTTCTAAAAGTACTGGGAATGTTTTGAAAGTTCTAAAATTGGGGAGTTAGTTAGAGAGATTTTCAGGCGCCACATATTTATCCTTTTTATTTAGTTTTATTTTGAGAGTTTTGTAAAAGAGAAGAGACTCAAAAGAGCATCAAGAGTTTGGTGGAGGACTTGAGATAAGTTCTTATCTTTTGTTTAAAACAACTTTTGGTTTTAATTAAGACTTGTTGATGGTTTGACAATGATTTCTACTTTAAAACTAAAGTGTGATTTTATTTTCTCTATAGATTCTGAGTACTTTTCTTTATCTTTCTTCTTAAAATGATAAGTAATTAAGTGTTGGTTGGAAGTTGTGGAGAGTATTGATCTTTAATGTTAGAAGAAGTTGTGATGATTTAAATTCATATACTTCATTTACTTCTTGATTTGGCCAATCTAGATGTTAAAATTTTTTGTGAGAACATGTAAGAACCAGGCTGGTATTGTCTCAGTTAACAATTGGAAAGAATCACATGAGGTTGTATGAATAAGAATGTAGTTCATATGATTGAGTGCTAAATAGGGAAATATTCATTGAAGGGTGTAGAGTTAGAGGACTTTAAAGTGACAGGTTAAACGGTAGGAAAATATTCATTGATGAGTGTAGATTTAGAGGACTTTAAAGTGAGAGGTTAAAGCCCCCATTGGAAATAATCATTGAAGGGTGTAGAGTTAGAAGAATTTAAAGTGACAGGTTAAAACCCCCAACTTGGTTTTAAGAATCACATGAGGTTATATGAATGAGAATGTAGTTCATATGATTGAGTGCAAATAAATAGAAACTATTCATTGAAGGGTGTAGAGTTAGAGGACTTTAAAGTGGCAGGTTAAAACCCCCCAACTTCGTTTATTATTTTAGGTTCTGATACGAGATGTTAGCCCCAAGTGGAGGGAATCGAGGGAACTCTAGAGTGAGAGCTAATATCTTCCCTGCCTAGCCGGTCTTCAGAACTATTTAAACGTTAAATTAGCTAATGTTCATTATAGCATCTCCAGTAAGGGTAAAGATTATTATTGCTCCTATTTTGCACAACACAATATACATACTTTCACAACATAATTCTTATACTATTACTAATTCATGATAAAGTGAAAGTTATTTTCATATTTCGTGCTTTTCTTGTACAAAAACTCAAGTTATCTTCTTAAGTTTATTCTATTTTTGTCAAAATATTAAAATTACCAAAAGTATTTAAACTTTATTTACTGTGAAAACATTTTTAGTTTAAATAATTTTTTTAAAAAAATAAAAAATTTTCAAAAAAGTGCATATTGCATATCTTCCCTCTGGGTTCGATATTCAGGTTTTAATCAAAAAGTCTTATATTACTTGATAATAATACGTATACTTGCGTAGTATCCCAATACATATAAATTAAAAGTTAAATTCTTATTTTTCTTCAGGATCAAGTTTTTGTTTTGTTGCGAATAAGAAAATATAAGTGAAAAATATAATTAGAATTATTGTTATACTGTTGCATATAAGCAGTTTTGGGATCAATCGATATTTGGGACTTAAATAGAAAGTTCTTTATTACTTGATAACGATACGTATACTTGAGTAAAATCCTAACATTAATTGCTTAATATAATTAATCATAAATATTGCATCAAGCTTTTGGCACAGTTGTGTAGTGGAGTCAAATTTTATATATTTTGCACAACTATATTTTCTTGGGATCAAGTTTTTGGGACCGTTGTCGGAGAAGGTAACTATAAATTAAATAGATTTGATAAATTAGGAAATTTAGAGATAAAATATACAAAATATCAAAAATTAAAAATTATAAAATCAACACACACACACACACACACACACACACACACACACACACACACACACACACACATATATATATNAAACTAAAAATTTAAACAAAATGAAAAATAATTTTGATAATTAAATAACCTTTAAAAGATTATGCTAATTTGACAGCAGATGAACTTCACTTGACTATTCAAAATCCTGATGTTGTTGCTAATTCATTTGAGCTTAAACCTGCTATTATCCAATGGTACTAAATAATCAGTTTGGAGGAACACCTACTGGAGATCCTAACTTAAATCTTGCTAGTTTTCTTGAAATTTGTGCTACTTTTAAATATGACGGAGTGTCTAATGATGTTTGATACACCTAAAATATATAGTATTGTTAGACATATTTTTATATCTATTTTTGAGATATTGTGCTTTAATGAAAGATATTTTTGTGTTTTTCTTGCAGATACAGGTAAAAAGGGAGAAAAATGCTTAAAGCTGTGAAAAAAGGATCAAATTTGGAGCAAAAATGTGAAAAATGTGCAAAAGAGTTTTGGCTCCTAAGTGCCAGATCCGACGCTTAAGAGCTAGATCTAGCGTTTAAGCACGATTAAACAGAGAAGGCTGTGCTTAAGCTCCAGATTCCCCGCGCTTAAGTGCCAGTGGCAGTTATTGAGAGAGTAAATTCAGTTTCTATGAATTCTGAAGAGGTTTTTTAGGCACCCATTGGCTTAATAGGTGATTATAACAACCATGGACGAAAATCATCACGAAAGGATTCATCTCTTGGGGAAATACATCGAATCTAGACATATTTTGAAGAGAAACCAAGACACATTTTGGAAAATTATAAAAAAAAAGAAGATTAAGACTTCGAAAGAGGTCTTGAAAGTATTGGATAGTTCTTAAAATTCTCAATTGGGGAGTTAGTTCAGAGAGATTTTCGGGCACCACTTTTACTTTTATTTTATCCTTTTTGTTATTTTATTTTGAGTGATTGTAAAGAGAAGAGAATCAAAGGAACTTCAATAGTTAAGTGGAGGATTTGAGATAAGTTTTTCTTTTTCTGTTTTGAGACACCTTTTGCTTTTAATGGAGACTTGTTGTTTATTAGACAATAATTTCTTCTTTTAAACCAAAGTATGGTTTTGTTTTCTCCATGGATTCTAAGTAGTTTTCTTTATCTTTCTTCTTAAAATGATAATTAATTAAGTTTTGGATGGAAGTTGTGAAGATTGAGTTGGAAGAAGTTGTGATGATTTAAATCCATGCACTTCATTTACTTCTTGATTTGTCCAATCCAATGTATTCTGAGTAGTTTTCTTTATTTTTTCCTTAAAATGATAAGTAATTAAAGTTTGGATGGAAGTTGTGGAGAGTATTGATCTTTAATGTTCTTCTTGAAATGATAAGTAATTAAGTTTTGGATGGAAGTTGTGGAGAGTATTGATCTTTAATGTTGGAAAGAAGTTGTGGTAATTAAGTTTTGGATGGAAGTTGTGGAGAGTATTGATCTTTAATGTTGGAAAAAGTTGTGAAGTGTTGGATGTAAGTTGTGGAGAGTATTGATCTTTAATGTTGGAAGAAGTTGTGATGATTGTTTTGGATGGAAGTTGTGGAGAGTATTGATCTTTAATGTTGGAAGAAGTTGTGATGATTTATTTGGATGGAAGTTGTGGAGAGTATTGATCTTTAATGTTGGAAAAAGTTGTGATGATTTAAATGTGTACTTCATTTACTTCTTAATTTGGCCAATCCAGATGTTAAAATTTGTTGTGAGAACATGTAAAAATCGGGTTGGTATTGTTTGAGTCCACAATTGGAAAGAATTACATGAGGTTGTATAAATGAGAATGTAGTTCATATGATTGAGTGCAGATAAATAAGGAAATATTCATTGAAGCATGTAGAGTTAGAGGACTTTAAAGTGAAGGCTAAAGCCCCCAACTTGGTTTATTGTTTTAGGTTCTGATACAAGAATGTTAGCCCCCAGGTGAAGGGAATCGAGCGAACTAGAGTGAGGGCTAGTATCTTCCCTGCCTAACCGGTCTTCAGAACTATTCAAACTTTAAATTAGCTAATGTTCTTTATAGCATCTCTAGTAAGATGGTATCTTCCCTACCTATCTGGTCTTTAGAACTATTCAAACTTTAAATTAGCCAATGTTCTTTATAGCATCTCTAGTAAGGTCGGTCTTCAAAACTATTCAAACTTTAAATTAGCCAATATTCTTTATAGCATCTCTAGTAAGGCAAAAAATATTACTGCTTCTATTTGGCACAACACAATTTGCATGCTTCCAAAACAGAATTCTTATACTTATTACTGATTCATAACAAGAAGAAAGATATTTTCATATTTAGTGCTTTTCTTCTACGAAAACTCTAGTTATCTTTTTAAATTGTTATTGTTCTATCAAAATGTTAAAAATACAAAAAATATTTAAATTTTCATTACTACAAAAATCATCTTTAGTTTAGATAATTATCTTTTTATTAAAAATAGAAAGTTTGTTGTTCAATAGTGCATATTGTGTATTCTCCCTGTGGGTTTGATATTCAGGTCTTACTGAAAAAGTCTTATATTACTTGATAATGATACGTATACTTGCGTTGTATGCCAATATAAATAAATTAAAAGTTAAATTTTTATTTTTCTTCATGGTCAAGTTTTTGGTTTTCTTGCAAAATAAGGAAATATAAGTGAAATATAATCTGAATTATTGTTGTACTTTGCATATTAGTAGTATCCAGGGATCAAGTTTTTGGCGCTGTCGCCGGGGAGAAATTGATTTTAAAAGCAAATTCCTATTTTTAGAAAGTCTTATTTAAAATTTAAGTTATCTTATTTTATTTTATTTTATTTTATTTTATTTTATTATATGTTACTGTATGTGTAATTTAGGTTCTCAAGTACTAGTGCCCTACGATTCTAAATTAGAAAGAACTATTAGAAAAAAAAAACAAAATAAATATAAATTTTGAAAAATCCAAAAAAATTACAGAAATGGCAGACCAAAATAATCAAAATGCTGTAAAAAATTATAGAAATGGCAGACCAAAATAATCAAAATGCTGAAATTCATCAAGAGTTTAGAAAGAATTATGTCAACCCTACTGTTGATGAACTTCATTGTAGTATTTAAAAACCTACTGTAGTGGCTAATTCATTTGAGTTTAAACTTGTCATTATCAAATGGTATGAAATAATAAATTCAGGAGATCACCAACTGAAGATCCAAATTTACATCTTGCTAATTTTTTAGAATTGTACGCCACATTTAAATACAATAGTGTATCAGATGATGCCATAAGACTTACGTTATTTCCTTTATCATTCAGGGATAAAGCTAAGATGTGGTTGAATTCGTTAGCACATAAATCTATCAGAACTTGAGGTGATATAACACAAAAATTCCTTGCTAAATATTTTCCACCATAAAAAACTACAAAGCTTAGAAATGATATTACATCTTTTAATCAGTTTGAAGGGGAATCTATTTATGAAGCATGAGATAGATTTAAAGAACACTTAAGAAAGTGTCCACACCATGTGATACCAGATTGGTTAATAATTAAAACTTTTTATAATGGATTAGTTGGATCTCTTAGATCAATTATCAATGCAGTTGCTGGTGGGTCATTGATGTCAAAACCATTTCATGACGCTTAAGGTTTAATTGAAGAAATGGCTACAAATAATTTTTAATGGCATTCTAAGAGGGTAAATCCTAAGAAAGTAGCCAATATTCGTAAAACAGATGCATTTACCATGTTAGCAAATCAAGTTGCTGCAATTTTAAGGAAGTTAGACCAATTTGGAATGAATTTTTATCAACCAATTTTCATGATTGAAGAGAGTTCATTAAGCTAAACGGTAAATTCTCAAGCATCGTTAAAAACATTGAATGCCGTAAATAATAAGCAAAATAACCCATATTCAAATTATTATAACCTAGGTTGGAAGAACCATCCCAACTTTAACTGGAATAATAATTTGCGTGGTAATAATCAGTAATGGGGGAACAACCAAGGAAACCTATTGGGAAATTGGAACAACCAAGGGAATAATAATTTTAGATCTACTTATCCTCCAGGTTTTAACATTAATACACAATTTAAGGAGAAGAAGTTGTATATAGAAGAAGTCGTGTTACAAATGGGAAATCAATTACAAAGTCAAGCAGCTACAATTAGAAGTATTTAGAATCAACTTAGGCAAATAGAAAATTTGTTAAGTAATAGATCCCAAGGAGCACTTAATACTGAATCAAATCCAAAATACCAGAATAAAGAATAAGTAAAAGCCATTCAACTTAGAAGCAGAAGAGAGTTGGAAGGTAAGGTTCAAAAATAAATTAAAGTAGAGAGAGAAGAAATTAAAGAATCAAAAGAGAATGATCCAAAAGATTCTGAGAAACCTATTTCTCCACTAAAAATTGTTTTGGAAAAATCACCACCTCCATTTCCTCAAAGGCTTCCTCAGTAGAAGTTGGATAAGCAATTTTCAAAATTTCTAGAAATATTTAAGAAGCTTACAATTAATATTTGTCAACAAAAGTTGGATAAGCAATTTTCAAAATTTCTGGAAATATTTAAGAAGCTTATAATTAATATTCCTATTAACTGAAGCCTTAGAAAATATGTCGAGCTTTTTAAAATTTATGAAGGATATTCTCAAAAGGAAAAGGAAGTTTGAAGATAATGAGACTATTGCAATTAGTGAGGAGTGTAGTGTTATAATTCAAAAGAAGCTTCCTGAAAAGCTTAAAGATCCTGGTAGCTTTACAATTCCATGTGCTATAGGAGATAGATTTTATAGGAAAGCTTTATGTGATTTAGGTGCAAGCATTAACCTTATGCCATTATCAATATTTAAAATATTGAGATTACGAGAAATAACCCTTACTACTATAACTTTACAGTTAGCAGATTGTTCCATAATGTACCCTATAGGAGTTATAGAAGATGTACTAGTGAAAGTGGATCAATTTATCTTTCCTGTTGATTTCATTGTGCTAGATATGGAGGAAGATAAAGAGGTACCTATCATTTTGGGGAGTCCTTTTCTAGCCACAGGAAGATAAATGATAGATGTGCAGAAAGGGGAACTAACGATGTGTGTCAATGATCAAACTATTACTTTTAACATTTCAAAATCAATGAAATACCCTATAAAAGGTAAAAATAATGAATGCTATAGGATGGATGTTATAAGATATCTAAGTTAATGCCATTTTAGAACTACTTGTAAAAAAAATCTGAAGTACAAGATTTGGAACATGAGCAAGAAGAGGAATTAAATCATTGTGAAGATCTTTATAAGGAAAATTCAAACTATGTTCGAGAAAATTTTGAAGTTTTGGACACGATAGACAAAGATAAATCATTTTATCCATCTATTGAAAAATCTCCAGAATTAGAGTTGAAGTTACTTCCTGATCATTTAAAATATTCCTTTTTAGGAGATCCCTCTACTTTACCAGTTATAATTTCCTCAAAATTAATAATGGAAGAAGACTAAAGGTTGATGAAAATTATGAAAAATTTTAAGAAAGTCTTTTCATGGACAATTGGTGATATTAAAGGAATCAGTCATTCAATTTGTATGCATAAAATTCATATGGAAGAGAAATACAAACCCAGGGCTGATCCACAAAGGAGATTGAATCCCGTTATGAAAGAAGTTGTAAGGAAAAAAAAATTAAAGTGGTTAGATGCTGGAATTATCTATTCTATTTCAAATAGTACATGGGTTAGTCCAATTCATTGTGTTCCTAATAAAGGAGGAGTAACTGTAACTATAAATGAACATAATGAGTTAATACTTACTAGACAAGTTACAGGGTGGAAAATATGCATTGATTATATAAAATTAAATCTTGCCACTAGGAAAGATCATTTTTCATTACCCTTTCTAGATCAAATGTTGGGGCATAAATACTTTTATTTTCTGCTACCCTTTCTAGATCAAATGCTGGATAGACTAGTTGGGCATAAATACTTTTGTTTTCTGGATCCGCTTATCACTAAATTCAAATATCTCCTGAGGATCAAAAGAAAATAATGTTTACCAGTCCTTATGGTACTTTTGCTTTTAGAAGAATGCCCTTTAGTTTATGTAATGCCTCTGCTACATTTCAAAGATGTATGATGACAATTTTTTGTGATTTAATTGAAAAAGGGANTCAAAGATGTATGATGATAATTTTTTGTGATTTAATTGAAAAAAGGATTGAAGTATTCATGGATGACTTCTTAGTGTTTGGAACTTCATTTGACTCATGTTTAGAACATTTATCTAAAGTTTTTATGCCCTGTGAAGAAACAAATTTAGTCCTTAACTGGGAAAAGTTTCAATTTATGGTTACAGGAGAAATTGTATTCGGACATCAAATATTAGAAAATTGTATGGAAGTAGATCCTGCTAAAATTTAAGTGATCACTAATTTACCTTATCCAACAAATGTAAGGGAAATTGAAACTTTTTTAGGACATGCTGGATTCTATAGGTGATATATTAAAAATTTTCAAGGATTGCTAAGCCTTTATGCCATTTACTGGAGAAAGATGCAATTTTTAATTTTGATGAGGAATGCCTAAATGCTTTTTATGTTATTAAAAGAAAAACTAATCACTGCACCAATTATAGTTTCACCAAACTGGGAAAAACTTTTTGAATTAATGTGTGATGCTAGCGATTATGCTATTGTAGCTGTTTTAGAAAAATGATATGATAAAATTTATGAAGGATATTCTCAACATGAAAAGTAAGTTTAAAGATAAGGAGAGTTTTGCACTTAGTGAGGAGTATAGTGTGGTAATTTAGAAGAAGCTTCCTAAAAAGCTTAAAGAACCTAGTAGCTTTACAATTCCATGTGCAATAGGAGACAGATTTTATGAGAAAGCTTTATGTGATTTAGGTGTAAGCATTAAACTTATGCCATTATAATTATTTTAAGGATTGGGATTAGAAGAAATAACCCCTACAACTGTAACTCTGCAGTTAGCATATCATTCGATAACATACCCTAAAGGAGTTATAGAAGATGTCCTAGTGAAAGTAGATCAATTTATCTTTCATGTTGATTTCATTGTGCTAGATATGGAGGAAAAAAAAGAGATACCTATCATTTTGGGGAGACTTTCCTAACCACAGGAAGAGTAATGATAGATGTGTAGAAAGAGGAATTAACAATGCACATCAATGATCAAACTGTTACTATTAACATTTCAAAATCAATGAAATACCCTTCAAAAGGTAAGGATAATGAATGTTATAGGATGGATGTTATAAGATATCTAAGTGAATGTCATTTTAAAATTACTTATGATGAAAAAGATTTGGAACATGAGTCCTTATGGTACTTTTGCTTTTAGAAGAATACTCTTTGATTTATGTAATGCCCCTGCTACATTTTAGTGTTTGTAACTTCATTTGACTCATGTTTAGAACATTTATCCAAAGTTCTTAAGCGCTGTGAAGAAACACATTTAGTACTTAGCTGGGAAAAACGCCAATTTATGTAGCAAGAGGAATTGTATTAGGACACAAAATATTAGAAAAAGGAATGGAAGTAGATCCTGCTAAAATTCAAGTGATCGCTAATTTACCTTATCTAACAAATATAAGAGAAATTAGGTGTGTTTTAGGACATGCTGGATTCCATAGATGATAGATTATTGACTTTTCAATGATTGCTAAGCCTTTATGCCATTTACTGGAGAAAGATGCAATTTTTAATTTTGATGAGGAATGCCTAAAAATTTTAAATTATCAAAACAAAAACTAATCACTACACCAATTATAGTTTCACCAAACTGGGAAAAACCTTTTGAATTACTGTGTGATGCTAGTGATTATGCTATTGGAGCTGTTATAGGACAAAGATATGATAAAATTTTCAAAGTTATTTACTATGCTAATAAAACACTTAATGAAACTCAAATTAATTATACAACTACTGAAAAAGAGTTATTAACAATAGAATATGCTTTTGATAAATTTAGATCACATTTAATTGGAACTCTTTATGCAGTGCATACAGATCATTCTGCTATTAAGTATTTAATAAAAAAGAAGGATGCTAAACCTAGACTTATAAGATGGATTCTTCTTTTACAAGATTTTGATTTTGTAATAGTAGATCTGAAGAGGATTGAAAATCAAATTGTTGATCATTTTTCCAGGCTTGAATTAGAAAAATCACTTCTTTTTGAAAATGAAATTAATGAACATTTTTGAGATGAAAAATTTTTCACTATTAATGAGTGGTGTGTTCTGTGGTATGCCGACAATGTAAAATTTATTGTTAGTGATATTATACCCTATGGAATGACATACCAACAGAAGAGAAAATTTATTTATGAAGCTAAGACTTATTTTTGGTATGACCCGTTTTTATATAAATAAGGAAAGGATTTCATTATTTGAAGCTGTGTACCATTAGAAGAAACTTATTAGATTATCCAAAAATATCATAATTCTAATTTTGGGGGACATTTTGGTGTTAATAAAACAACATACAAAATTTTACAATTTGGATTTTATTGGCCTACAATTTTTAGAGATGTTNGGACAATATTTCTAGAAGAAATGAGATGCCCCTTAATTATATGCTAGAAGTTGAAATATTTGATGTTTTGAGATTAGATTTCATGAGACCATTTATACCATCTTTCGAAAATTTATATATTTTGTTAGCAGTGGACTATGTATCAAAATGGATAGAAGTTGTTGCTTTACCTTGATGTNGCTATTAGATTTTATGAGACTATATGCCATATTTCTGAAATTTATGTATTCTGTTAGCAGTGGACTATGTATCCAAATGGATAGAAGATATTGCTTTACCTCAATGTAATGCTCAAAGTGTTGCAAAATTTTTAAAAATGAATATATTTTATAGATTTGGGATGCCAAGTGTTGTCATTACTGATGGGGGAAGTCATTTTAGAAATGCCATAATGGAGAAACTATTAAAGAAATATCAATCATATGATTGTTATTGCTTATCATCCTCAGACAAGTGGTTTGGTTGAATTATCCAACTGGGAAATTAGAAGAATTAAGGAAAAAGATGTGAATCCAATAAAAATGGATTGGTCAGTCAAACTTGATCATGCTTTGTGGGCTTATAGGACTGCATACAAAACTCCTATAGGAATGTCCCCATATAGGCTAATACTTGGAANTTATTTGAAAATGAATATATTTTGTAGATTTGGGATGCCGAGAGTTATCATTACTGGTGTGGGAAGTCATTTTAGAAATGCCATTATAGAGAAATTATTAAAGAAATATCATATAAATCATAGGATTGTTACTGCTTATCATCCTCAGACAAGTGATTTAGCTGAATTATCCAATAGGGAGATTAAAAGAATTATAAAAAAAATCTGTTAATCCAACAAAATAGATTTTTTAGTCAAACTTGACTATGCTTTGTGGACTTATAGGACTACATATAGAACTCCGATAGGAATGTCCCCATATAGGCTAATATTTGGGAAAGTTTGTCACTTACCAGTTGAACTTGAGCATAAAACANCTTGGAAAATCTTGTCACTTACCAATTGAACTTGAGCATAAGACATATTGGGCGATTAAAAAGTTCAATTATAATTTGAAAGATGCTGTTAAGAAAATATTGTTACAATTAAATGAGCTTGAAGAGATAAGGAATGAGTCTTATGAAAGTGCCAAAATTTATATAGAAAAGATGAAGATGTGGCATAATCAAAGGATTCTTACTAAAAATTTTCAGCCAGGGCAACAAGTTTTGCTATATAATTCAAGGTTAAGATTATTTCAAGGCAAACTTAAGTCCAAGTGAATGGGCCCATTTATTGTGATTAAAGTTTATCCCTATGGAGCTGTGGATATTAAAGATCTTAAGTCTGAGAAAATATTTAAAGTTAATGGGCATAGACTGAAACCTTATTTTATAGGGGATGAGTGTAAGTTTAATGATGGAATGATTTTGGGTCAACCAGAGTAAGCACTGGTTACGTCGGGCTGACGACGTAAAACCAAGCGCTTTGTGGGAGGCACCCATAATTATCAGTGCGTTTTTATTTTGATTATTGTTTTTTGTGTGATTAAGAAAATTTGGGGTAGTATTTTTGAGACTATTATGTGTTAGTATTTATTTTAAAACTTTATTATTGATCTGGATATATTAAAATGAGAATATGGATGCTATGTTGACTAGTGCAAAAATGTGCACTAGTGTTTAAGCGCCAAATTCGATGCTTAAGCGCGGAAGTTTAAAAACATGTGCAAAATTAATAATCTAGAAGGGAAAACTGTATAGAAGTTAGCAAAATTGTGCCAAGTCAGTTTCTAAACGTGTCTAGGAGTTATTGGAAGGATTTAAGCCTATAAATTGAAGGGTTTAGTGAACGAATTTCACCCCAGATCATTTCTACTCCTAAAGTCTAAGAGAGAGAGAGAGAGTTTAAGATGATGTCTTCATGGGAGAAGGATTTGATGAAGAAGGAGGAGACCATGAGGAAGAAATTCATTAGTCAAAGTGCACAAGAGATGTATAACTATTTCTTAGTCGTTAGTATTGAAGGGATATCAGAGAAGATCAACAAAATTGAGAATACCATGTCTGTACTGGAGAGTAAGGTATTGAAGATTCATGCACATCTTTAGCATATTGGATGGCAATTGAAAATGCAATTTAGCCACACTAGTTATATAGAGGAAGCGGATAAGGAGATGTTTCCTAAGAAAAAGTGGATTGAAGAAGATTGCATCAGAGCACGTCACCACCGTCCATTTTATCAACTTTATATTCTAGTTTCCCCCGGAGAGACTGATGAAAGAACTGAATTTGTTCATACTAATGAAGAATGAAATGAATTTATATGTTTAATGTTATGTTTTTTTCTGTGTTTAAAGACTTTGTCTTTATGTGTTTTAGTGCTTAAGACTTACTTTTAGTGTTTGTGTTACTTAGGTATTTAATTGTGAAAAATTGTTAAGTGTTTGTATTTAGGAAAATTTTCTCATCCAAAACTATTTGAAATAAGAACTAAGTGTTTAAATGTATTTGTACTTGTTTGTGAATTAATATAAGTTTGTTTGTGTGAAATTTTGTTTTGTTTTAGCCTCAAATTGAAATTGTTATTAAAGAGAATTTTGAGATAAAGGAGAGTTATAGGATGTTGAAAATAGTCATTTAAGTGCTATGAGATCATTTAGGGGTGATTTACTTAGGAATAAGTGCATTTTACTTTAATTTGAAATTTCTAAAAATCGTTCACTGGCACCTAAGCACCACATCTCGCGCTTAAGCGCAAGCAAACCCGAGAGGTTGACGCCTAAGCGCCACTTAGTTGCGCTTAAGTGCCAGTTCACGAAAACTGGTTTGCCAACAGATTGAGCCAAAAATCGCCATTTTTATCCTCCCGTCATCTTCAACCTCTTAAAAATGCAAATTTGGAAAGCTAGGGCACACCATTAAGTAGAGATTTGTTGGTAGAATTAAGAAGAATTTGCTAGATTTAGATTTCTTAAGGTAAGAGCTTTACTTCTATGCAAAAATTTTGGATTTTCACCATGTGTTTTGAGTACATTTGGAAGAATTTAAAAATTCACTATTCATGGTGAAAAATGAGGAAAAATTTATAAAAATTACAAAAAAAGTGTAGTTTAAGCTTTTGGAAGTTTAGTTTAGTGGTTTAGACTTGATTTTTGAGGTTATTGTTGGAATTTATCAAATTTGTAAAATGACACCAAGAATGAAGAGGAGAAAAGGCAAAGCCCCTTTCGGTTCGAGTAAATTTTTAAGTTCAAAAGCTCAAGATCGGTATAGTGATGTGTTGCAATCATGCAAACTGATTTAGGAGTTATGTTTTAGAAATTCAGGTGGATACATGGAACATTTAATTGTTCACCGACAGTGGGAACAATTATGTTGTTTGTCTGCTGTGCCAGTTATTTCTGTTGTGAGGGAGTTCTATGAAAATCTCTCTGAAGCTTATGACAATAGAGTTATGGTTCGAGGAAAGTTGGTACCTTTTTTGTCAAAGGTAATCAACTTGTTTTACCATTTACCACCGGATACATTATGTTTTTATGCAAATTATAGCCCTACTAAAGCGGAGTTAGACGAGATTATTTCATACTTGATTATTGGGAGAGGACTTTGGAAGATAACTAATGGGAGGAGAGTAAATTTCCCAACTTCAAAGTTATGTGCACCTTTAAAGGCCTGACACTATTTCATTTCAGCTCGTCTGCTTCCTATCAATCATCTCAGTGAAGTGACCAGAGAAAGATCAACGTTGAACTATTGTATTCAAGAGGGAAAGCTCATCAACATTGGAGCTTTGTTCTGTTAGACAATCATCAGTTCTACTACAACTGTTACAACTGCAGGTATGGGAATTGCTTTTTTGATCTTTTCTTTGTGTGAGCAGGCTGAAGTTAAATATGATAGCTGGGAGGAAGTATTATTAACTCTAAAGCCGATCACTAAGGTGAATGTGAAAATTTATTCTGAGCATTCAATTTTTGGCTGGAGAGGAGGATTTTCTCGGTGCTATGGAATGGAGACATCTACTGCTTCTACCTCTGTTGCTTCTACATCTAAACTATCTACCTCACGTGCTTCTATATCTTGAGGTGAGTCTACTAGAACCCAAGATCTATTATTGTATAGGATGATGGATAACATTAATTTTACTGCTGATAGGGTGCAAAATTTAGAGCGTTTTGCAGAGCATACTGATAGGTATAATGGGAGAAAAAGTGATTACGAAGAAAAATTTCACTCATCTATGGAGAGCCTCATTAGGGGTAACCAAGGTGTGCAATTTCCTTCATATCCTAGATACCCTGATTATGAGCCTGCAAAAGTTTAGGATTGCGATGATTCTGAGGATGAGGAGTTGGATTGATATATTTTTATTTTTGTTCATGTTGAAGACTATGTGGTATGGGCTTGCTACATTTGCATCTGTGTGTTGATTTAAACTATGTGATGTGGTTTGTACTTTTATGTTTAAGTGAGAATTGTGATGTGATGTGTTTTCAGGATTTGGACTTGAGACATGTATGTATGTTTACTTGTTTAGAATTGTGATGTGTGAGACTTTTATTTTTAATTGTATTGTAATGTTTGTGTTAGTTAGTAGTTTGTTTTAAAATTCTATTGTAGTATCTGTTGGGAGTATTGGGATTTAGTTAGTTTAGAACTTAATTTAATTCTATATCTGTTGATAAGCTAAAAATCTAGCTAACTTAGATCTTAAATTTAAATTCCTAAAATTGTTACCCTGTATTTTTCTTTTATCTTGTTATTGTGTTTGTTTTTATGCTGAGATCGTGAAATCAAGTTAGTGTGTTAGTTTACTTTTATGTTTATTCCCACTACTTAGAAGTCTATTGAATCTCTACATATTAAATTGAAATGAAAATGTAGAAAATTTGATCAAAAAATAATTTTACTCCATTTTTTAGTTTTATACTTGTATGTTTAAAAATTTCTGTTAGTATATTATTTTAAATTTTCATTCCTACTTATATATATATGATGCTAAACTGTTTAATCTGTTAAAAATTTAAGTTTGGAGGGGATGAAAAATATTTTCAAAACTGAAATTTTATTTGTTCTCAAATGTGCTACAAGTGAATTTGAAATTTAAAAAAAATGATTATGTATATGAAGTTATATTAGGGAAGTAAAATTTGATTTTATAAATGAGGAAAGAAAAATTGATTAAAGTTATATTAGCGAAGTAAAATTTGATTTTAGAAATGAGTAAGAAAATTTAGTTAAAATTTTTAGTAATGAAGAATTAAATTAAAAAGTTTTTAAATGAGAAAATGATTAATATTTTAGATAATTTAGGTGAATATCTTTAGTAAGAAAAATTATATTTTTGAAAAATTTAGATAATTTAGAATTTTATTTTTAATACTTAAATTTCTTTTATTAAAATAAATTTCAAAACTATTGTTATTTTTATAAGTAAAAGACTTATATCAAGACTTTGCTTTAGGAAAGGAGAAGTGAAATTTGAAATTATTAAAGGTCTATCCAGATATAGCAATCCTTGCCTGAAAAAGAAAAAGAAAAGAAAAAAGAGAAAGAAAAGAAAAAAAAAGATTAGGAAGGAGAAGCTTGAGAAATAGTGCCTAATAAAATATTGGTTCTACATTTGATCTTTTTAAAGTATAAGACTTGAGAAACTCTTATGCTTACAAAAATAATGTAGTAAGTAAAATTATTTTTAATGAAAATTTTTAAGTAGAGATAATAAAAGAACTAAATTCTAAGATTGAAAAATCCACAACACATTTTTGAATTAGATAGAAACTCATATTTTCATCTTTCTTAACTTTAAGAATTTTTAAACCTTAAGTTGGTCTCATTTACTGAATATTTTTTCTAAATTAGACTCCTATATTTCTAAATTAAAATTTTAGTAACTCCTTAAGAAACTCATATACATATCATAGATATTTAGTTTTTAAAGCTTGAAGTGTCACTTGAGGATAAGTAACATTTTAAGTTTGGGGGATTTTGATACATCTAAAATTTATAGTATTTTTAGACACATTTTTAAACCTATTTTTGAGATATTGCACTTTAATGGAAGGTATTTTTGTGTTTTTCCTATAGATGCAGGTAAAAAAGAGTGAAAAATGCTTAAGAAGTGAAAAAGAATCAAATTTGGAGAAAAAAAGTGAAAAATGTGCAAAAGAGTTTTGGTGCCTAAGCGCTAGATTTGGCGCTTAAGCACCAATTAAACAGAGAAGACCGTGCCTAAGCTTCAGAGGCCCCTTGCTTAAGCGTCAGTGGAAGTTATTGGGTGAGTAAATTTGGTTTCTGCAAATTTTGAAGAGGCTTTTAAGGCACCCATTGGCTTAATAGGTAGTTATAACCCCCATGGATGAAAATTATCACGAAAGGATGCATCTCTTGGGAAAATACATTGAATCTATACATACTTTGAAGAGAAATCAAGACACCTTTTGGAAATTTATAAAAGAAAGAAAATTGAGACTTTAAAAGAGGTCCTGAAAGTATTAGTAAGTTTTGAAAGTTCTCATTTTGGGAGTTAGTTCGGAGAGATTTTTAGGCACCACTTTTACTTTTATTTTTATCCTTTTTGTTATTTTATTTTGAGTGATTGTAAAGAGAAGAGAATCAAAAGAACTTAAAGAGTTTGGTGGAGGAATTGAGATAAGTTTTTATCTTTCTGTTTTGAGACTACTTTTGGTTTTAATCGAGACTTGTTGTTTGTTTGACAATGATTTCTTCTTTTAAACTAAAGTGTGGTTTTGTCTTCTCCATGGATTCAGAGTAGTTTTCTTTATCTTTTTTCTTAAAATGATAAGTAATTAAGTTTGGGACGGAAGTTGTGGAAAGTATTGATCTTCAATGATGGAAGAAGTTATGATGATTTAAATCCATTCACTTCATTTACTTCTTGATTTTTCCAATCCAGATGTTAAAATTTGTTGTGAGAACACGTAAGAACTGGGCTGGTATTGTCTCGGTCAACAATTAGAAAGATTCACATGAGGTTGTTTGAATGAGAATGTAGTTCATATGATTGAGTGCAAATACATAAGAAAATATTCATTGAAGGGTGTAAAGTTAGAGGAATTTGAAGTGACAGGTTAAATCCCCCAACTTGGTTTATTGTTTTAGGTTCTGATACGAGAATGTTAACCCCCAGGTGAAGGGAATCGAGAGAACTCTAGAGTGAGAGCTAGTATCTTCCATGCCTAACCGGTCTTCAGAAGTATTCAAACTTTAAATTAGCTAATGTTCTTTATAGCATTTCTAGTAAGGATAAAGAATATTATTTCTCCTATTTGGCACAACATAATTTACATACTTCCACAACAGAATTCTTATACTTATTACTGATTCATAACAAAAAAAAAGATCTTCATATTCAGTGTTTTTCTTCTACAAAAACTCTAGTTATCTCTTTTAAATTGTTATTTTTCTACTAAAATATTGAAAATACCAAAAATAATTAAATTTTCATTACCGCAAAAATCATCTTTAGTTTATATAATTATCTTTTTATTAAAAATAGAAAGCTTGTTTTTCAATAGTGCATATTGTGTATTCTCCCTATGGGTTCGATATTCAGGTCTTAATAAAAAAGTCCTATATTACTTGATAAAGATACATATACTTGCGTAGTATCTCAATATATATAAATTAAAAGTTAAATTCTTATTTTACTTTAGGATCAAGTTTTTGGTTTTGTTACGAAGTAAGGAAATATTAGTGAAATATAATCTGAATTATTGTTGTACTTTGCATATTAGCAGTATCTAGGGATCATTAGGCTTATGATTTTTCCTTTTTCATGAAGGGATAAAGCTAAAGCTTGGTTAAATTCATTAGCACCTAGATCTACCTAGACTTGGGGAGAACTATCACACAAATTCTTGGCTAAATATTTTCCACCCTCGAAAACCGCTAAGCTTAGAAACGATATTACAACTTTTTGTCAGTTTGAAGGGGAATCGATATATAAAGCCTTGGAAAGATTTAACAATTTTCTTAGAAAATTCCCACACCATGCTTTACCAGATTGGTTAATAATTCAAATATTTTACAATGGATTAGTAAGATCACTTAGATATACTATAGATGCTACTGCAGGTGGATCACTAACGTCAAAACCTTTTGATGAAGCATACTCTTTAATCGAAGAAATGAATACTGACAATTTTCAATGGGCCTCTGAAAGGGTAAATCCTAAGAGAGTAGCTAGTGTTCATGATTTTGATGTAATCTCTATTTTAGTATCTCAATTTGCTACTATTTTGAAAAAGATTGATCAAATTGGAGTGAACTATTCTCAAATACCCCAATATTAGAGGAAAATTTATTAGGACATATAATTGATACTCAATCATTATATGAAACTTTAAATGTTATAAATAATTGAAATAAAAATCCCTATTCTAATTATTATAACCCTGAATGGAAAAATCACCCTAATTTTAGTTGGAATAATTATAAAAAATTGGTGAATCCCTCTAGAAATTTCAACAACCAAGGAAATCCATTGTTTCGACCCATAAGTTAAGAAAAAGAAGTTGAAAATGGAAAAAGTAATGTTGAACATGAGAAATAAAATACATAAACAAGGGGCTGCTATTAGAAATATTGAAAATCAATTAGGACATATTGCTACTGCACTTAGTAACAGACATTCTGGAATTCTTCTGAGTATTGTAGAAGTTAATAAAAAAGATCAAAATAAGGAGTAATATAAAGCTATTCAAATAATTTAGTGGAAAAGAAGTTAAAACAAGGATCTAAAGAGAAATTAAAGTTGATGAAGAGAGGGAAGAAATGGAAAGTGAAAAAAATGAAAATGAACAAACATAAGGTCCTTTAGAAAAACAATTACCTTTATTTCCTCAAAAACTGAAGGAGAAGAATAAAGATAAACAATTTACAAAATTTTTGGAAATCCTTAAGAAGTTAACGATAAGCATTCCTTTGGTTGAAGCTTTGGAGCAAATGCTAAGTTATGTGAAATTTATGAAGGGTATACTAAACAAGAAAAGGAAGTTTACAAATCATGAGACCGTTGCAGTCAGTGAAGAGTAAAGTGTTATTACTCAAAAAAAAGCTTCATGAAAAATTAAAAGATTCTAGTAGCTTTACTACACCTTGTCCTATTGGTGAAAAGTTTTTTTGAAAAGCTTTATGTGATTTAGGAGCCAATATTAATCTTATGCCTCTATCTATCTTTAAACGTTTAGGTTTGATAGAGATTTCCTCTACTAATGTAACTTTTCAGTTAGCTAATTGATCAATAACTTATCCAAAAGGAGTTATAGATGATATATTAGTAAAAGTGGATAAATTTATTTTCTCTATAGACTTTATAGTATTAGATAAGAATGAAGATAAAGAGATTCATATTATTTTAGGGCGATCATTTCTTGCAACAGGGCAACCTATGATAGATGTGCAAAAAGGAGAATTAATAATGAAAGTTAATGACAAAGAAGTAAAATTTAATATTGCAAAAGTTTTGAAATATCCTGCAATAGAAACAAACAATGAATGTTCATAATGTAACCAACTGATTATCTGAGTAATGAGCAATTTAAGAAAGAGTTTGAAGATAAATTAAAGCAAGGAGAATTTTTTGAAAACAAGGACGAAATGATAGAAGTGGATTTAGATTATATTCAGGACAAATTTAAAACGTTAGATTTGATGGAAAATGATAATAAAATCTTATTCCTTCAAGCATTAAACCACCTGAAATTGAACTGTAGATATTAACTTCCCATTTAAATTATGTATTTTTTGGAGAGTCAACTACGTTTCATGTTATTGTATCTTCTGAGTTAACTGAAATTCAAGAACAAAAATTAATATAAATTTTAAGGAGATATAAAAAGACTTTTGGATGGACAGATATTAAAAGAATTAGTCATTCTATTTATATGCACAAAACTCTATTAGATGAGCAATACAAACCTAAAGCTGATCCTCAGAGGAGATTAAACCCAATAATGAAAGAAGTTGTTAAAAAAGAAAATTTTAAAATAGTTGGATGTTGGAATTATATATCCTATTTTAGACAGTGCTTAGATAAGTCCAATTCACTGTATTCCAAGGAAAGGAAGAGTGACCATTTAAGAAAATGATAAAAATGAATTAATTCCAATAAGATAAGTTACTGGTTGACAAATTTGTATTGACTATAGAAAATTAAATATGGCCACCAGAAAAGATCACTTTCCTTTACCCTTTCTATGCCAAATGTTGGATAGATTGGTTGGAAATAAATATTTTTGCTTTTTAGATGGATATACCAGGTATCACCAAATTTTAATTGCTCGAGAGGATCAAGAGAAAACAACTCTTACAAGCCCATATGAAATATTTACTTTTCGTAGAATGCCTTTTGGACGATTTAATGCACCTGCAACATTTCAAAGATGTATGATGTCAATTTTTAGCAATTTTATTCAACATGGAATGGAAGTGTTTATGGATTGATTTTTATATTCTAAACTTCATTTAAATTATGTTAAAATAATTTAGAGAAATTTTTGGAAGTATGTGAAAAAATCAACCTAGTACTAAATTGGGAAAAATGTCAATATATGGTTGCAGGAGGTATTGTTCTTAGACATAAAATTTCTGAAAATGGCATGGAAATAGATCCTGAAAAAATTCAAGTTATTTAAAAATTATGACCTCCTACTAATGTTAGAGGGATAAGAAGCTTTCTAGGATATGTTGGTTTCTATAAGCGCTACATAAAAAAATTTTCAAAAATAACTAAGCCATTATGCCAACTTTTAGAAAAAGATCCAAATTTGATTTTAATGAGGAATGCATAAAAATCATTTAAATTATTAAAAGAAAAATTAATCATTGAACCTATAATAGTCCCACCTGATTGGGAAAAACCATTTGAAATAATGTGTGATGCTAGTGATTATGCTATTGGGCCTATTTTAGGACAAAGGCAAAATAAAGTTTTGAAAGTAATATATTATGCCAGTAAAACTCTAATTGATGCTCGAATTAACTACACTACTACAGAAAGAGAGTTATTAGCTATTATTTATGCCTTTGATAAATTTAGACCTTACTTAATTGGAACTAAATGTATAGTGCATACAATCTCATTCTGTTATTAAATATTTGATGCAAAAGAAGGATATTAAACCAAGATTAATTCAATGGATACTTTTTTTGCAAGAGTTTGATTTCACTATAGTTGATAGAAAGAGAAATGATAATCGAATTGCTGATCATTTGTGTAGACTTGAAAAGAAATATTAACTAATTTTACAAATAAATTTTTAGAAAATTTCTATGATGAAAAATTATATAGTATTGATGAAGTGAATGTATTGTGGTATGCTGATATAGTAAATTATATTGTAATTGATATTCTACCACTTGATATTAAAAATCCACAATTAAAGAAATTTATTTATGATTCAAAATTCTATTTTAGGGATGACTCATATTTATATAAACAATGTAAAGATCAAATTATGAGAAGGTGTGTGCCTTGTGAGAAAATTCAACAGATAATTGAACGATGCCATGATTCTGAATTTGGAGGACATTTTGGAACAAATAGAACTGTATATAAGATTTTGCAAGCTCAATTTTGTTGGTCTACACTTTTTAGAGATGTTAATGAATGTATTAAAACATGCGATCAATGTCAACGAGTAGGAAATATTTCTAAGAGAAATTAAATGCCTCTAAATTATACATTAGAAGTTGAAATATTTTTATGTGTGGGGATTAGATTTTATGGGACCATTTATGTCTTCATTTGGAAATTTATATGTATTAATTGTTGGTGATTATATGTCCAAATGGATCGAAGCTTTTGTTGTACCTAAATGGGACACTCGAAGTGTTTCTAAATTTTTAATTAAAAATAATTTTACAAGATATGGAATGCTGAGTGTAATTATTACTGATGAAGGATCTCATTTTAGGAATAAGAGAATCGAAGAATTAATTAAGAAATATGATATTATGCATAGATTATCTACTGTTTATCATCCTCAGACTAGCCGTCTAACAGAGATATCAAATCGTGAAATTAAATGAATTTTAGAAAAAGCTGTAAATCCCTATAAATTGGATTGGTCTGCTAGATTAGATATTGCATTATGGGCATTCAGAACTGCTTATAAGACTCCTATAGTAATGTCCCGATATAGACTTATTTTTTGAAAAACATGCAACTTACCAGTAGAATTGGAGCATAAAGCATTTTGGGCTATTAAAGAATTTAATTTTAATTTAAAAGATGCTGGTGAGAAAAGATTATTGCAATTCAATGAACTTGGGGAGATTAGAAATGAAGCATATGATAATGTAAAAATCTATAAAGAGAAAATGAAAGTATGGCATGATCGAAAGAATATTAAAATGAATTTTGAACCTGGACAAGAAGTTTTATTATATAATACAAGATTGAGATTATTTCTAGGAAAACTAAAATCTAGATGGTTAGGACCATTTAAAGTAATTAAATCCCATCATTATGGAATTGTTGTTATTAAAGATCCTAACACTAGAAATATATTTAAAATTATTGAGCATCGATTGAAACATTATTATGAAGAGCACATCTACAATTTAAAGAAGTTTTAACGTTAGGTCAACCTAACTAAACAAATGGTGTATCGGGCTGATGACATTAAACCAAGCGCTTTATGGGAGGCAACGCACACACACACACACACACACACACACATATATATATATATATATATACATATATGCATTACTACTTTATTTGATAAGTTTTTTATAAATTAGGACATAATAATCCTACACAAATTTATGTATCATAAATTAAAAGAAATAGTGGTATTGGATGAAAATTTGGAATCAAATTAAAAAATTGAAAGTCGCGATTTTGGCCACTGGCGCCAACGGCTCCTGCTAAACTGAGGCGCCGAGAACAACCTAAAACTCTTAAAATTCACAATTTTCACAGTAAAACCCCATTTTTACCCTTTGACTCACCTTCAACCTCTGGTTTTTGCACCTAGGGCTCGCATTTGCTCTGATTTGGGGTGATTTGAAGGCAAAAAAAACTTTGAATTTCATCTTCTCTAGGTAAGAGCAACACTTTAAACTAAAAATTCTAGATTTTCATGAAGGCTTTATCTCACATTGTCGAGATCCAAAAATTTTGATATTTTCTAAGAGATTTTGAAAAAATCCTTTGGTGAAGAACTCTTTCTTAGTAGATTTAAGTTTAAAGCATTTCACATTGTAATTTTTGGAATTTTAAGAATTTATTCGGATTTTTGTCAAATTTTTTTTAGATTTACCATGGCACCTAGTATGAGTAAGGGATAGAGAAAAGTAGATTATGATGAACTAAAATTTTTCAGCTTCAGGGCTAGCGCTCAATTTAATAGTCTACTAGAAAATAAATAAGTAATTTTAGATCATGGATTTAAAAATTTAGGAGGAGAATTCAAGCAATTAATCAATGCTTGGTAGTGGGAAAATATCTGTTACTTTACTATCGAGGCTATTATTGATATAGTGATGGAGTTCTACGCCAATTTTACAGAGGCTTCTAATGATTTTATTATTGTTCATGGGAAATTGGTGAATTTTACTCCAAGTAAGATTAATGAATTTTATCAGTTAGAAGATGTATACATTTGCCAGTATAAATCATTTTCTGCTACGAATGAGGTCTTGGATGAGGTTATTTCTTTTCTTACTGATGGAAGAGGAACCTGGAAAGTGAAAAAAGGAGTTAAGGTAAATTTTCCTCTTTCTATGCTTAATTGAGTATCTAAGGGCTAAAATTCATAATTTACACAGTAAAACCCCATTTTTACCCTTTGAGTCACCTTCAACCTCCGGTTTTTGCACCTAGGGCTCGCATTTGCTCTGATTTGGGGTGATTTAAAGGCAAAAAAACTTTAAATTTCATCTTCTCTATGTAAGAGCTACACTTTAAACTAAAAGTTTTAGATTTTCACCAAGGCTTTATCTCACATTGCCAAGATTTGAAAATTTTCATATTTTCTAAGAGATTTTGAAAAAATCCTTTGGTGAAGAACTTTACTTAGTAGATTTAAGTTTAAAGCATTTCATATTGTAATTTTCAAAATTTTAAGAATTTTTTCAGATTTTTAACAATTTTTTCTTAGATTTACCATGGCACCTAGAATGAGTAAAGGAAAGAGAAAAGTAGATTATGATGAACAAAAATTTTTCAGCTTCAGGGCTAGTGCTCGATTTAATAGTCTACTTGAAAATAAAAAAGTAATTTCAAATCATGGATTTAAAAATTCAAGAGGAGAATTTAAGCGATTAATCAATGTTTGGTAGTGGGAAAATTTCTGTTACTTTACTACCGAGGCTATTATTGGTATAGTGATGGAGTTCTACGGCAATTTTATAGAGGCTTCTAATAATTTTATTATTGTTCGTGGGAAATTGGTGGATTTTACTCCAAGTAAGATTAATGAATTTTATCAGTTAGAAGATGTGTACATTTGCGAGTATAAATCATTTTCTGCTATGAATGAGGTCTTGGATGAGGTTATTTCTTTTCTTACTGATGGAAGAGGAACCTGGAAAGTGAAAAATGGAGTTAAGGTAAAGTTTCCTCTTTCTATGCTTAATCAAGTATCTAAGGGCTAAAATTCGTAATTTGCACAGTAAAACCCATTTTTACCCTTTGAGTCACCTTTGACCTCCGGTTTTTGCACCTAAGGCTTGCATTTGCTCTGATTTGGGGTGATTTAATAGCAAAAAAAATTTGAATTTCATCTTCTCTAGGTAAGAGCTACAATTTAAACTAAAAATTTAAGATTTCCACCAAGGCTTTATCTCACATTGCCGAGATCCAAAATTTTTGATATTTTCTAAGATATTTTAAAAAAACCCTTTGGTGAAGAAATCTTACTTAGTAGATTTAAGTTTAAAGAATTTCACATTGTAATTTTTAGAATTTTAAGAATTTATTTGGATTTTTATCAAATTTTTCTTAGATTTACCATGGCACCTAGAATGAGTAAAGGAAAGAGAAAAGTAGATTATGATGAACAAAAATTTTTCAGCGTCAGGGGTAGTGCTCGATTTAATAGTCTACTTGAAAATAAAAAAGTAATTTCAGATCATGGATTTAAAAATTTAGGAGGAGAATTCAAGCAATTAATCAATGCTTAGTAGTGAGAAAATTTCTATTACTTTACTACCGAGGCTATTATTGGTATAGTGATGGAGTTCTACGCCAATTTTATAGAGGCTTCTAACGATTTTATTATTGTTCAATGGAAATTGGTGGATTTTACTTCAAGTAAGATAATGAATTTTATTAGTTAGAAGATGTGTACATTTGCCAGTATAAATCATTTTCTGCTACGAATGAGGCCTTGGATGAGGTTATTTCTTTTCTTACTGATGGAAGAGGAACCTGGAAAGTGAAAAATGGAGTTAAGGTAAAGTTTCCTCTTTCTATGCTTAATCGAGTATCTAATGGCTGTCACTACTTTATTTATGGAAGAATGATACGTACAAATCATCGTAGTGAGGTGACAATTGATAGAGCTATTCTGAACTACTGTATCTGACAGGCGATGAGGATAAATGTAGGCTCTATAATTTATATGAACACTAGATCTTTTGATTTGGGAGGGATGAGTGGTGGATAGCACACCCTGCCCTGATCTTGACACTCTGTAAATAGGCAGGAGTTGATTTTAGACCTGAGGAAGAGAGGATTGAGCCTCTAAAATCTATTGGGCTTGCCAATATAAAGACATATGAATCTCAAGTTGGATGGAGGTCTGGAAGTAAGACCAGAGATATTCCTTCTACTTGGAGGACCCCTACTTCTAGTGATCTTACTCTTCGAGAACTATTGGACCATATGATGATCCAATAAGGAGATATCTTGAGAATGGATAACATAATGGAAAACATGAAAGCCAAAAATGCTCACACTAATGATTTGATTAGACAAAAGTTCGAATATGATGCTACCTATAATGATGTGATGGTCAGATATATGAAGGGTGATCACTCAATTCAATTTCCTACTCACCCTGTCTTTACTCCATATCAGTAGTAGAATTTGAATGTGTCAGAAGAAGAAGAAGAAGAAGAAGAAGACGATAATTGGTGATTTGTAGTTTGATCTTTCTTTTAGTTTATGTTTGATTGTACTTTGCTATTTTAGTATTTATTTTTGTTATATTGTTGAGACTATTTGTCGTTAGATTACGAGACTCTGTTTTGTTGTGTTATGAACTATAAAATTGTAAAACTGTTTGTTATATGAAATTCAATTTAGTTTTGTTGTTAATTTTAGTATTTTGTTAAATGTATTATAGTTAACTCTCTCTCTGCAGATTTTATATGTATTATGTGCAATTTAATGTTTTAAGTCTTTTAGCTTTTCATATTAGCACCTGCAATATTTCAGAGTTAAGTTTTAAAAATCAGAACCTTCAATAGGTAATTCTTTTCTTTATGTATTTAATGTTTTCTTTCACCCTTTATTTTTTTAGTTCTTCATGCTAAATCTCTTAAAAATTTAAGTTTGGGGGGGAAAGAAAAATTTTCTTAAAAACGAAAGAAAATTAGTTTTATTTGTCCTCACTTAGCTACATTTTTAAAAACTTTAAATTTAACATGACATTTGGTATTAGAGGTTAACTTTAGATAACTACATTTATGTTTCTAAAGATATAGTAAGCTTAAGTAAAAATTTTCATTAATTAAGTTTAATTTTAGAGATTAAGATATTTAGTATAAGAGAATAAGACTATGTTTTTCTATTTTAAGTAAGGAAATTTCTATTTTTGAAGTATTAAAAATCTTAAAGATTCATGTAAAAAGAAAAGAGTTAAATTTTATGAAATCTTTAAACTAATATAAATTTGTTAAGTGAATAAATGTGAAAAGTTTTTAACTTTAAGATGAGGATAGTGAAGTTCAAAATCATTAAAGACTATCCAAATATAATAATCCTCACATAGAAAAGAAAAGAAAAAAAAAAGAAAAAAAATAAAAAATGATCCTGAAAAGAAAAAAAAAAGAAAATGAAAAAAATATGTGAGGAGAAGCTTGAGGAAATGCCTAATTAAAAATTGGCTTCAATTTAATCAACTTAAAGAAGAAAAATTGACTACATTTTCTAAATATTTATTTGTGCATTAGTTTATTTACTAGTAAAGTTTTATGAAGTTCTTTTTCATATGAATATTCTAAGTGACTTTAATATGACAATTTACAGTTTTTTCTTAAAAAGAATTGAGAATAAAAAATCTTCGACTTGATTGCTAAATATTCTTGTACCTTTAGTATTAACTGGAGTCATTTAGAATTTTTCTTAAGTTATGTTATTATGTTTAGTAGACTAAAATATGGAAATCTAAAAGTTAAAATCTTTACCATAAGTCATATTTTTATGTAGTAGAGGAGTTACTTGAGGAAAACTAACATGTAAGTTTGGGGGGTTTTGATACACCAAAAATATATGCATTTTTAGACCCATATTTAATACTAATTTTTTATGATATTGCACTTTAATGGAAGGTATTTTTATGTTTTCTTGCAAGTTGTTGATTTTTAGGACTTGAAGCAAAAAGAAAGCTAAAAGGAAGCAAAAAGGATGGAAACAAATGATCGATTTTCCTCAACATCGACGACATCAGAAGCAACACCGACGGTGCCTTTTGATAGAGAAGGCGAATTTAATTAAATATTCTCTAGCATAGACAAAGCTAGAATGGGCGCCGATGGTGCCAATGTCGGTTCAGACCATGCTTCTAGAAGATTTGATGAATTAGGACATTTTTTGAAGAGTTTTTGGATGCACCTATTGGAGAACCAATACTAGGCTCTATTTGGGGCCAAAATTGATCAGAAAAGACGCTCCTCCTCATTCCTACTTGCTCATTTTTGCCACACCTGGCCTCCATACACTTTTTCCATCTTCATTCCACCACCATTTAGGAGTCTACTAGTGATTTTCCTTTAAGAGTTTAGAGTTTTTTTTTGTGGTGAGATTAATTGTGAATTCTTCTCTAAGAGTGTTGGAGAATGAGAAAAGTGAGAGATTTCTTCTTCCTACATTTCCTAGGAGAGGCTACAATAGATTTTCTTTGAGAAAGAGTTTCAGATAAGTGTTGTTTATTATTAATGTTGTATGAACTTTCTTTTATATATGAAATTTGTGTTTTGTTTTAACTCTCTCATGAAGTTTAAGTAGTTTTCTTTATCTTTCTCTCTACTCTGAGATATAGTGAAATGAAGAGTAATATGAGTGTGCCAATATTAAAGTATAAAATGAATTGTGATAATCTTTCAACTCCAAACTTAATTTACTTCTTGATCTGACCAATTGAATTGTTAAAATGTTTTGTGAAACACATCATATGGGAAATTGAGAATGAGTTCTACAATAGAGTGAGTATCACATTTGATTCCATGAAAGAGAATTTCATTCATAGAATTAAGTGCAAATAAATAGGAAAATAAATATTATTTGGTGTAGAATTGGAGATTTTAGGGTGATAGACTAAAATCCCCAATTCTGTCTTAGTTTTAAAAACAAAAGCGAGAGTTAGCCTTCAGGTGAAAAGGAAGTGAGAGCTTCGGAGTGGGAGCCAGTATCCTCCTAGCCTAGCCATGGATTTAAGGACTAAACGTGGGATTAGCCAATGATTTTCTTTAATACTATATCAAGGAAGAGAATTAAAACTGCTCCTATTTGGCAAAATACATATTAAAACCATTTATTTCATATCAGTTTACCAAAATCTCATTGTAGTGGGAAAAATGCTTTTTCACATAAAAAATCTTCATCACATATATATAGTTTAATAGTTTAGTAGTTACTGTTTAAACTTTGCATTTCAATTTTGCTAGTAGTTAAATAATTTAGTTTTGTTACCATCATACATATTCAAAATTAGTGACAGTAATTTTGTTTGCTTTCTATGAATTTTCTAGTTAATTTATCATTTCAAATTTAAACCTTCCCAGTGGGATTGATATTTGAAGCTTAAATAGAAAGTTCTTTGTTACTTGATAACAATTACTTACGTAGAATCCCAACATTAATTGCTTAAATTTTTTAATCACAAAGAATGCATCAAGCTTCTGGCACCGTTTCATAGAAAAGTAAAATTTTATATATTTTGTGCAATTATTTTTTCTCAGGATCATCCGGTCAGCACAAAAATCTTCCAAAATTCAATCAAACCACTCCAACACCATCACTGAAGCTCGCGAGGCAGATTTCAATCAAAATTTTTGATCTTCCCGCAAACTTCAACTCACTCTAAGTAGAAACCATAAACCCATTCCAGCAACACCATACCTTAACATAATTTCATTCCAAATTGGACTTAAAAGGAGCTTCACAAGGACCTAGTGACCATTCCCATCAAGCTTGATTGAGGCTTCAAATCTCAAAACTAGGTATGTGAAATTAACCCTAATTTTTTCTCAGACTTGAGACATTATGAAGAATATCATCAAACCATGGTTAGATGTCTGTATTGATGTATTTTTTATGATGCAATGAAGCTTTAGGAACAAAAATAATTAACTTTAGAGCAAGATCTAGGGAAATCTTATGCCCTATAAGCAAAAGATTTACAAACAATAGGAGTTGGAGATGATGGCCTGATGCCATCCATTTTTATGTATTAAAAATGGATACCATTGATCTAGCCAGATCACATAATAATCCATATACATCGAATGAAATCGTGGGGCACGTGGCTGTCCGTGTGGAATCCTTCTCCAATCAGAAGCTGACACTCCATCCTTCTTCGCGTTTAAGATTTGAGTTGGCGCCCGTGCAGATTAATAGAAAAATAAGAATATAATAAATGCAAACTCTGAATAGAAAAATCATAAAAATAAAATAAAAATACCTTTGGATTCAGAAAAATTAGGAGAATATTACGAAATTGAAAGCTAAAATTGATAAATTATATTTAGTTCTTAACTACTTATTTACTCACAGGTGTAATTTAATTATTAAATATTATTTATAAATTCAAAAATGATGAAATTTTTAGATATTGATCTTTTCACTCTTGGGGACACTCTATGATTTTTCCAAGGATAAGAAAAGTCTCTGAAGCCAAATTCTCTAATTTTCATCAAACATTCTAATTATTTTCAAAAATAATTATAAAAATTAGAAAATTGTAAATTAAAATGTAAAAAAGGTTAGAAATTTTAGGGTAATGAAATCAAACCCCAAAATGACAATTCTTAACCTCTAGACAATTTGAAATGATAACTCAGAACTTTTGGGTAAAATTTGTAAAATTGAAAATTACACTTTAAATCCTAAAATTTTTCTCCCTAAAAGGATTATTAGGATTAATCAAATCTTAATCTCTAGGTTTAATTCACTTTAAACCTAAGATGAACCTGTAAGTCTTAATTAAGTTAGGTTTAAACACAACATAAACCTTTAAATTTTAAATAAGCTCAATGACCTAATTAATGTCCTTAAACCTTAATTACATTATATTTAAGTCAAATTAAACCCCAATTAGGTCTAATCCCTATCAAAACTAATTAATATCCTTAAACCTCAATTACTTTAGGTTTATGTCAGACTAAACCCTAATTAGGTATAATCTATATTAGATTTAATTTATTCATTTAAGGCTTAATTAACCCTAAACCTAATTAAGTCTAACTTAACTTAAACCTAATTAACCTAATTAAATCTTAATTACATTATGTTTAATTAACCTTAAACATAATTTGGTCTAACATAAATTAGACCTAACTAATCAATTAAACCATACTTACATTAGGTTTAATCAACTTCCAAACCCAATTAGGTCTAACCTAATTTAGAGCTAATTAAACTCAATTAAATCTAAACCATATTAGGTTTATTTAAACATAAACTCTAATTAAGTTTATGATGGTGGGTTTTTTGTTTGCGCTGTATGTCTCTTTTAATACTAAAACACACACAACAGCACACTTAGTAAATATGCAGATCAATAACAATAAAAATTGCTTCAGTATAAATAGTGTTAAATTTTAAAATCTTTAAGCTGCCAAGCCTAGTAATTATGCAAATATACATATCACTCAAGTTATAAAGGGCTCTAATGCAGTCTTAAGTATTGATCCCACATGGAGGTGGAAATTCTTATGGTTATAACGTAAAACACAATATTTAAACTATAAAAACTTAAGTATGAAAAACAGGCCCAAAGTAAGTTTAATGTATGCTAATGGAAATGTAGCTAAAATAACTAAGTTAACCAGCTATTTTATAAACTTTAAAGTTTAATTTAATAAGACTAAACAAAGTTTTGTAATGAAGAGTTCAAATTTAAGAAATCATCCTTCCCCTTTACAATGAGTTTATGGTTAGTGAAGTAATTAAAATCATTTAAAATTATATATATAATTGTGTTGTGCTAAATAGCAGCAATTTTATTCTTTACCATCTGTCAAGTGTATAAAGAATATTGGCTAATCCAGAGTTTGGTCTCTAAATTAGTGGTTAGGCTGAGAGGAAACTGGCTTCCACTCCAGAGCTCACAATTCTCCCTCCCCTAAAGGCTAACATCTCTCTTTAGTTTCCAAGCAACTAGAACAAATTGGGAATTTTAGTCTGTCACCCTAAAATTTCCAATTCTACACCCATTAAAATATATTTTCCTATTTATTTTCACTCAACCCCATGAACTATAATCTCATCCATGAAATTGAATGTGACTCTTACATTGTTGTAGAAAGCATAGCCCTTTCAGATCTTACAATTCTCAACAAATTTTATCATTTCAATTTGTCAGATTGAAAATTATATAAATATGAGAGTATGAATCATCATAATTTATTGACATTTAAAACCTTACACAATAATATTAATTCTTCACAAAAACCATTTCTCATTGTAAGCAGAAGGACAAAGAAGACTACTCAGAATTCATAAGAAGTATATTACAAAACAATGATTTTATATATAAAAACAAGTTTACAAAATAAAGAAAGGAAAGAACACAACTTATCACACACTCCTCCTCAAACAAATCCCTTAAAGTTTCTTTTTAAGCACTTTCTCTCTTTACAATCACACTTAATTATCTCTTATAAATGTAATGAAGAAGAAATCTCTCATCTTCCCTCTCCTCTTACAACTATAGATGAAAATCCTCTCCAAAACCTAACCCTCAACTCTCCTCCAAAGACTCCACACACCCCACAAAACTTCACTTCCTCTCTTAAGAGTGGCACCAGCCCCTCTTCTCCAAAGAAATTCAAAAATTCCCTCCTTCCCAAGAGACACACCTCTTCAAACCAAGAGACAAAGCTCTTCATCCAAGAGACATATCTCTTCATTTAAGAGTCCTCCCCAAGTGTCTTATTGCATTAAACCACTCCATGGGGTGTTTGAATTAGTTGGAGCCTTCTAGAACATGTCAAGAATAGTTAATAACCTCTAATAATTCATCTAAATCTGTCTTTGGTGCCTGTTCACTGGAGTTCCGCGGTCCTCTCTGGATTTTAGCATCTCTAGCACCCCTTCTCTGTAAAATGGCACCTCTAGCACTAGTATGCTGAAAATCTGTATATTTTCTCCAAAGTTCTTTCTTTCTGCTTCTTTTTGCTCCAAATACCCTTCTTTAAAGTGCAATATCACCAAATTTAAGCATAAAATGTATACATAAAATTACATGTTTTTTGGTGTATCAGTTTAACCTACATTAGTCCTAATTAATCTAATTAAACCTTATCTACATTACGTTTAATTAATCCCTAAAAAACTAAGCCTAGCTTAAATTACACTTAAAACATCCATTAAGTCTTACTTGAATTAAGCTTATTCATTTAACTTAAACCCTTAGGTTCAATCTAATTTGTACCAAAGTTAACATAAATTGTAGGTTCAATCTATGTTGAACCTAGGTCAACTTAAACCATTTGTTTCAACCTACATTAAACCCAAACTTACATCTTAGGTTCAAACTAAATTGAACCTAAGTTAACTTAAACCCATAGGTTCAACCAACATTGAACCTAAGTTAACTCCTAAACCCTTAGGTTCAATCTATATTGAACGTAAGTTTAAACTAAAACTTCTACGTTCGACCCACATTGAACCTATGTTAAAACCTAAAATCTTAGGTTCAATGCACATTGAACCTCAGTTAAAACCTAAACTCTCAAGCCCAGTCCATATTGAACCTAAGCCAACTCAAATCAAATCTTAGGATCAACCTACATTGAATCTAAATCATCCTAAACCTCAGGATCAACTTAAAATGAATCTAAATCATCTTAAACTTGAGGTTCTATTTATATTGACCCTAAATCACTTCATACCTTGGGTACTACCTAAATTAAACCTAAAACTACCTCTAATCCTTAGGTTCTACCCAAATTGAACCTAAGGAATATTAAATCTTAATTGCTACAAACATTTAACATAGATCAACTTAAACTTTAGGTTCTACGTACATTGAACCTAAATCATTTCATACCTTAGGTCCTACCTAAATAGGACCTAAAACTATCTTTAACCTTAGATTCCACCTTAATTGAACCTAAATCATCCAAACCTTTATGTTTTAACAACATTGAACTTAAACTTTCGTTCAAATCTATTAGGTCTCATTTAAACTTCTTTAGGAATAACTGACAATCAAGCCTAAAATAAATAACACAATGCATAAAAATTAATCGGCAAATCACATAAAAGTCATTTTAAAATACATTAAAACTTAAATACAACATAAACACAAGTGTTTAGATCTATGAAGATTTCTTGGACGATGCTATCTATGGTTGCAGACAATAATCTTCCGGTCCTAGTCTGTCACCCTAAAATTTCCAATTCTACACCCATTAAAATATATTTTCCTATTTATTTTCACTCAACCCCATGAACTATAATCTCATCCATGAAATTGAATGTGACTCTTACATTGTTGTAGAAAGCATAGCCCTTTCAGATCTTACAATTCTCAACAAATTTTATCATTTCAATTTGTCAGATTGAAAATTATATAAATATGAGAGTATGAATCATCATAATTTATTGACATTTAAAACCTTACACAATAATATTAATTCTTCACAAAAACCATTTCTCATTGTAAGCAGAAGGACAAAGAAGACTACTCAGAATTCATAAGAAGTATATTACAAAACAATGATTTTATATATAAAAACAAGTTTACAAAATAAAGAAAGGAAAGAACACAACTTATCACACACTCCTCCTCAAACAAATCCCTTAAAGTTTCTTTTTAAGCACTTTCTCTCTTTACAATCACACTTAATTATCTCTTATAAATGTAATGAAGAAGAAATCTCTCATCTTCCCTCTCCTCTTACAACTATAGATGAAAATCCTCTCCAAAACCTAACCCTCAACTCTCCTCCAAAGACTCCACACACCCCACAAAACTTCACTTCCTCTCTTAAGAGTGGCACCAGCCCCTCTTCTCCAAAGAAATTCAAAAATTCCCTCCTTCCCAAGAGACACACCTCTTCAAACCAAGAGACAAAGCTCTTCATCCAAGAGACATATCTCTTCATTTAAGAGTCCTCCCCAAGTGTCTTATTGCATTAAACCACTCCATGGGGTGTTTGAATTAGTTGGAGCCTTCTAGAACATGTCAAGAATAGTTAATAACCTCTAATAATTCATCTAAATCTGTCTTTGGTGCCTGTTCACTGGAGTTCCGCGGTCCTCTCTGGATTTTAGCATCTCTAGCACCCCTTCTCTGTAAAATGGCACCTCTAGCACTAGTATGCTGAAAATCTGTATATTTTCTCCAAAGTTCTTTCTTTCTGCTTCTTTTTGCTCCAAATACCCTTCTTTAAAGTGCAATATCACCAAATTTAAGCATAAAATGTATACATAAAATTACATGTTTTTTGGTGTATCAGTTTAACCTACATTAGTCCTAATTAATCTAATTAAACCTTATCTACATTACGTTTAATTAATCCCTAAAAAACTAAGCCTAGCTTAAATTACACTTAAAACATCCATTAAGTCTTACTTGAATTAAGCTTATTCATTTAACTTAAACCCTTAGGTTCAATCTAATTTGTACCAAAGTTAACATAAATTGTAGGTTCAATCTATGTTGAACCTAGGTCAACTTAAACCATTTGTTTCAACCTACATTAAACCCAAACTTACATCTTAGGTTCAAACTAAATTGAACCTAAGTTAACTTAAACCCATAGGTTCAACCAACATTGAACCTAAGTTAACTCCTAAACCCTTAGGTTCAATCTATATTGAACGTAAGTTTAAACTAAAACTTCTACGTTCGACCCACATTGAACCTATGTTAAAACCTAAAATCTTAGGTTCAATGCACATTGAACCTCAGTTAAAACCTAAACTCTCAAGCCCAGTCCATATTGAACCTAAGCCAACTCAAATCAAATCTTAGGATCAACCTACATTGAATCTAAATCATCCTAAACCTCAGGATCAACTTAAAATGAATCTAAATCATCTTAAACTTGAGGTTCTATTTATATTGACCCTAAATCACTTCATACCTTGGGTACTACCTAAATTAAACCTAAAACTACCTCTAATCCTTAGGTTCTACCCAAATTGAACCTAAGGAATATTAAATCTTAATTGCTACAAACATTTAACATAGATCAACTTAAACTTTAGGTTCTACGTACATTGAACCTAAATCATTTCATACCTTAGGTCCTACCTAAATAGGACCTAAAACTATCTTTAACCTTAGATTCCACCTTAATTGAACCTAAATCATCCAAACCTTTATGTTTTAACAACATTGAACTTAAACTTTCGTTCAAATCTATTAGGTCTCATTTAAACTTCTTTAGGAATAACTGACAATCAAGCCTAAAATAAATAACACAATGCATAAAAATTAATCGGCAAATCACATAAAAGTCATTTTAAAATACATTAAAACTTAAATACAACATAAACACAAGTGTTTAGATCTATGAAGATTTCTTGGACGATGCTATCTATGGTTGCAGACAATAATCTTCCGGTCCTAGTTCAAACACCTGTTAGACTAAGTAGATCTAAATACCCTTAAGGCCTCAGAACAACAGAGCCATAAACATATTGATCTAGCATCTAAAAATTATTTAACCAACTAAATTGACAAATTTAACCATGATTTCATGTTAATCGTGCTCTGTTATGCAGGTTTGTTGGAGGCATGAAACAAATTATGCTTTAGATTTTCTTTGCATGTTACTAGGGTGTGCTAACTTTGTCTTGTAGGGACAACATCCTAAACTGGAAAAGGTGACCCTCAAGACAACAAAACAACAACAACAAAACAACAAAACACCGACAACAAAACAAAAAAATCAAACGATATAAATAAAACATAAACAAAATAATACAAAAAAAACCAAAATGTCCAAACAAAACCTCTAGGGTAGAATCAGATTCTTAGAAACTTATTACCCTCAGCTCAAAGAATGAATTTTCTTTCCTTGATCTTTACACTAAAATTTCTTAGAGATTGAATGTTAACGTAAATCATAAGTTTTCTTAGGTAGTCTTAACTATCTATGATGTAATTAACTATAAGAGCTTGCTTATAAAGGAGAATGAAGAAATTAGAATAGGTAATATATCTATATCTCTTGTTATCAAGTTTTTAATATGATTTTCCTTATATGAGAATCTCAAGAATTGGATATTCTATAATTTTCTCTATAACGTTCACCACAATGAAAATTATCTCTATATTTCCTTTTTCTACTATTTTCTATTTTTATTAGCCCTTTTCCTTCTTTTTCTGAGTTTCTTAATATCTGAGGATCCTTCATAAGATTGAAAAGAATAAGTTACTTGGATAATAGAGCAATACGATACATAAATAGACTGACGACTCCTCAATAATAATGACACCAACAATTGACATTGAAATGAGGGAATTATCGGTGACGGCAGCGACAGGTTTGGGCAATGAAAAAACCAATTAAATTAAGCCTCTGGGTCAACCTGACCTAACTTGGGTTAATTTAATTCAACTAAATCATCGGGTTAGTTTGACTTAACTCTAATTAACCCAATCTAACTCAATTACTAGATCAACCCGACCTAAGAAGGGTTAAACCAATTCAACTAAAATACCGAGTCAACCTGACAGAACTCGGGTCAACCCAATCTCCGATTCAACCCGACCTAACTTGGACTAACACAAAATCAACCCAACCCACTGGAACAATCTGACCTAACTTAGGCTAACCCAAAGACAACTTTCTTTAAGACATTCAGATTAAAATCTGACCAGCCTAACTTGAGACTCAACTTCAAGCTTGATATAAGTTCCCTGGTTTAATAAAAAATTGATTTAATTCTAACCTAACTTAAGTCTAAATTAACTTGAACTTTACTCAAGCCAAAATTAACTTAAGCTTGATTCAACCTAGGATGTTTAATTCGGTCTGCTCCCAAGTTATTGTAACATGGTTTAATTAGACTTACCTTAAGTAAATCTAAATAAAGTAAATCTAGTTTGACCGCAATCAAGCTATGTTAACCTGGGTCAATCTTATTAAACTTTGGCCAATTTAAATGAGTTTGAAGATAATCCAATGGACAACCAGCCTAACATAAGTTAACGAAGATTGCTTGGAGACACATCTTTAGATTACATCAACCTAACTTAAACTAATCTAAAATTAACCAAGTTCTAAGTGACTAAAGTTTAAGTAGGGTTTGACTTCTTATACGAGAGCGAAAGCACCCTTAGCCTTAGTTAGGGACAATTTGAGCTAAAGTACCAAACCACTCTGAAGGAAATGACATAAAATTTACCATAAAGGAAATTAAAACTTAAATCTAAACCTCACAATGTTACTTGGTTTGAAAAGGTACTTTGGAGGAGGCACATGACTTCTAATGAAATATATTCCAGTAACTTGTGACTAATCAAACCAAAAATCCTAATGACTCAAAGATGACTGAACCATGCAATTTTGATCGGATCATCCAAAATAACAAAAGTAAAACACAAAATGACAAAACAAACTCAGCTAATTAGTCTTAAGCAACCTAAATATTTTCAACCCTAAAATAGAAAAAAGACATAAAAATGTAAATGAAATCTTAATGAACAAAGATCGTCAAACACAACTTGAACCCCGTAAACTTAGGACTACGAAGATCTCTTGGATGATGCAACTCATGATTATTGATAAGAATCTTTTTATCCAAGTAGATTTGAACAACTTTCAGGCTAAGAATATGAGGGAACCCAACAACCACAGGATGATGGAAAGGCATGGGCATCTTAACCAGATTGTCTAAAAAAAATAACAACCAACAAATTAAGCCAAAATTATTTTATACTAGCTCTATTTTGTTGGGCTACTGAAGACAAAATGTGGACGTCACCCAATATTTACTTTACAAATTATTAGAGTGTGCTAACTCTGTTTTGCTGCAACAGACATTCAAAACTTTGAGCAAAAGGATGAACCTCAAATGAACCATCAATAGTAAAATAAAGCTCTAGGATAGTTCATAATTGTTAAAATTTCACTACTTTTTTAATAATACTTTGACATTATTTTCCTGGACAATGACATTTTAACTTTGTGAGAATAAATTATAATGTTAATTGAGAGTTCTCTCAAGTAGTTTTGACTATTTAAGATGTAATTAACTATAGGAACCTCCCAAGTTGGTTCAAACTTTTCACCTATCTTGAAGTGTGCAAGAATAAGTCTTCTGAGAACAAGTACAAGATCATCAACTTTGAACTTCCTTGTATGGACCAGCTTGTCGTGGGCCTGGATCATCTTTACCTAGTAGAGTTCCAAATTATGCTACACTTGTAAAGACTTTCTTTCAAAACTCTCCAATTTTGAGGATTTGAACTCTAGAAACATACATCAACTCGAATTTTTCGGTAGTTAAATTTTGTAAGGACTCATTAACAATTATGTCTATAAAACATAATGAATTGATCTCACTTTGAATTTATGCTTTGGAGCTAATAATGCAAAAATTCACTTTATACAGGCTTGCCCTAAACTACTTTTATTTCTTCAATTCATTGCCTTTCCCAGCCCTCTAATTTCTCATCTTTTAGTTCACATACGTGATCTGATATGGTGAATTATTCGAAGAAGAGAAACACACTAGACTATAAATGGGTGACTCCACAATGATAATGAAGGCAACAGACAAGCACAAAACAAGCGACTAAAAGAGTTTAGCGACTCTGTTGTATAAATATTCTCTCCTCCTCTTTTATTCTGAGGGCATCTCACTACCATGATGGTTGCTGATGTCATCACCATTTGCTTGAAGGCCTTGGTGTTCACCCATACGCCAACAAATCTTCTAGAAACTGCACTTAATGAGGAGGGCAAGAGTGAGAGGAAGCAAGAGGGTTTCAAGTTCCCTAAACAAACAATCATTTGCATTTGAAAATGAGACCAAAATGTACCTTCATGAAAGGGTTAGTTGGTTCTATCCACATCGCAACACCATCGCCACAAAACTGCTGGTAAGTGCTCTGACAAGGCTTACTGTCAAAAGGAAATGAAAACTGACGAGGTCACCGGTGGGATAAGAAGATGATTTCACCAAAAAACTATGTAGTTTTTGGACCAAAAAGCTTGCAGTTTTAAGAAGAGCACTACTAGGACCTCGAGCCAAACCATGCAAGGGGAACTCTTTCTTTCTGCATGAGTCACAGGGGTGGACGAAAGATTGCTTGGGTGGCTTACATCAAGGAGGAGAATGAAGGCACCGAATCATTTGCTTGAGTGGGCTTCTTTATTGCACTAGAAGGAATGCACCAAATAGGGAGATGTAGTGGAGAAGCACTAACAGCAAGAGGGAGCTTGGATTGATACTCTTGTGAAACTGAGTGTTTCTTTTGGGAGAGGCCATAATTGAGCTAAAAAACATGTACAAGGGAGAGCTCATTCTTGTTGATACACAAAATATATAATATTTTTAGACATATTTTTATACCTATTTTTGAGATATTGTGCTTTAATAGAAGGTATTTTTATGTTTTTCTTGCAGAAACGAGTAAAAAGGGTGAAAAATGCTTAAAGGAGTGAAAAAAGATCAAATTTGGAGAGAAAAGGTGAAAAATCTGCAAAAGAGTTTTGGCGTCCAAGCTCCAGATCCGATGCTTAAGCACTGGTTAAACAGAGTAGGTCGTGCCTAAGCGTTAGAGGCCCCACGCTTAAGCGCTAGTGGCAGTTATTGGACGAGTAAATTCAATTTTTGTGAATTTTGAAGAGGTTTTTGAGGCACCCATTGGCTTAATAGGTGGTTATAACCACCATGGACAGAAATTATCACGAAAGGATGCATCTCTTGGGGAAATACATCGAATCTAGACATATTTTGAAGAGAAACCAAGGCAGCTTATGGAAAATTAAAAAAGAAAGAAGAGAGCACTTAGAAAAGAGTCCTGAAAGTATTGGAAAGTTTTGAAAGTTCTCATTTGGAAGTTAGTTCGGAGAGATTTTCAGGCACCACTTTTACTTTTTATTTTTTCTTTTTATTATTTTATTTTGAGTGATTGTAATGAGAAGAGAATCAAAGGAACTTCAAGAGTTTGGTAGAGGACTTGAGATAAGTTTTTATCTTTTTATTTTAAAACTACTTTTGGTTTTAATTGAGACTTGTTGTTGGTTTGACAATGATTTCTTCTTTCAAACTAAAGTGTGGTTTTGATCTCTCCATGGATTTTGAGTAGATTTCTTTATCTTCCTTCTTAAAATGATAAATAATTAGGTTTTGGATGGAAGTTGTGGAAAGTATTGATCTTCAATGATGGAATAAGTTGTGATGATTTAAATCCATGCAGTTCATTTACTTCTTGATTTGGCTAATCTAGAGGTTAAAATTTTTTGTAAAAACATGTAAGAACCATACTGGTATTATCTCAGTCAACAATTGGAAAGAATCACATGAGGTTGTATGAATGAAAATGTAGTTCATATGATTGAGTGCAAATAAATTTGGAAATAATCATTGAAGGGTGTAGAGTTAGAAGAATTTAAAGTGACAGGTTAAAACCCCCAACTTGGTTTTAAGAATCACATGAGGTTATATGAATGAGAATGTAGTTCATATGATTGAGTGCAAATAAATAGGAATCGCATGAGGTTGTATGAATGAGAATGTAATTCATATGATTTAGTGCAAATAAATAGGGAAATAATCATTATGGATGTAGACGTGCTTTAAAGTGACAGGTTAAAGTCCCCAACTTGGTTTACTATTTTAGATTCTGATATGAGATGTTAGCCCCAAGGTGGAGGGAATCAAGGGAACTCTAGAGTGAGAGCTACTCTCTTCCCTGTTTAGCTAGTCTTCAACTATTCAAACTTTAAATTAGCCCATGCTCTTTATAGCATCTTTAGTAAGGGTAAAGAAGTTTATTGCTCCTGTTTGGCGCAACACAATTTGCATACTTCCACAAGATAATTTCTATGCTTTTTACTGATTCATAACAAGAAGAAAGATATTTTCATATTTAATAATTTTCTTCTAAAAGAACTCTATTTATCTTTTTAAATTATTATTGTTCTATCAAAATATTAAAAATACCAAAAATATTTAAATTTTCATTATTGCCAAAATCATCTTTAGTTTAGATCATTATCATTTTATTAAAAATAGAAAATTTGTTATTCAATAGTGCATATTAGGTATCTTTCTGTGGGTTTGGTATTCAGGTCTTAATAAAAAATTCTTATATTACTTGATAACGATACGTATACTTGTGTAGTATCCTAATATGTATAACTTAAAAGTTAAATTCTTATTTTTCTTCAAGATCAAGTTATTGGTTTTGTTGCAAACTAAGGAAATATAAGTGAAATATAATCTGAATTATAGTTGTACTATGCATATTAGCAGTATCCAGGGACCATGTTTTAGGCATCGTTGCCGGGGAGAAATTGATTTTAAAACAAAATTTCTATTTTTAGAAAGTCTTATTTAAAATTTAAGTTATCTTATCTTATCTTATTTTGTTTTACTTATTTTATTTTATTTTATTATTTGTTAGTGTATGTGAAGTTCAGGTTCTGAAGGAGTAGCGCCCTACGATTTTGAATTAGAAAGAACTATTAGAAAAATAAAAAAAACCAAAAAAATTATATATTTTGAAAAATACAAAAAAAAATTACAGAAATGACAGACTAAAATAATCAAAATGCTGAAATTTATCAAGAGTTTAGACCTTTAAGAAATTATGCCCCTACTGCAGATGAACTTAATTGTAGTGTTTGAAAGCTTACGGTAGTGGCTAATTCATTTGAGCTTAAACCTGATTTTATCTAAATGATATCAAATAATCAGTTTGGGGGATCACCACCTGAAGATCCAAATTTACATCTTGCCAATTTTCTAGAATTGTGCGCTACATTTAAATACGATGGTTTATCGATGATGTCATAAGACTTAGGTTATTTCCTTTCTCACTGAGGGTTAAAACTAAGATGTGGTTGAATTTTTTAGCACCTGGATCTATCAAAACCTAGGGTGATTTAGGCCAAAAATTCCTTGTTAAATGTTTTTCACCATAAAAAACTGCAAAGCTTAGAAATGGTATTACATTTTTTAATCAGTTTGAAGGGAATATATTTATGAAGCATGGGAAAGATTTAAAGAATTCTTAAGAAAGTGTCCACGCCATGCTATACCAGATTGGTTAATAATTTAAACTTTTTATAATGGATTAGTTGGATCTCTTAGATCAATTATCGATGCTATTGTTGGTGGTTCATTGATGTCAAAACCATTTCATGACGCTTATGCTTTAATTGAAGAAGTGGCTACTAATAATTTTTAATGGCCTTCTAAGAGGGTAAATCCTAAGAAAGTAGCCAATATTTATGAAATTGATGCATTTACCATGTTAGCAAATAAAGTTACTGCAATTTCAAGGAAGCTAGACCAATTTGGAATGAATTTTTCTCAACCAATTTCCATGATTGAAGAGAATTCATTAGGCCAAATGGTACATTTTCAAGCATCATTAGAAACTTTAAATGACATAAATAATAAGAAGAATAACCCATATTCAATTTATTTTAACCCAAGTTGGAAGAACCATCCCAACTTTAACTGGAATAACAATTCAGGTGGTAATAATCAGCAATGGGGGGACAACCAAGGAAACCTATTGGGAATCTGAAACAACCAATAAAATAATATTTATAAATTAACTTATCCTCCAGGTTACAATAATAATACACAATTTAAGGAGAAGAAGTTGTTTATAAAAGAAATGGTGTTACAAATGGGAAATCAATTACAAAGTTAAGGAGCTACAATTAGAAATATTGAGAATCAACTTGGGGAAATAACAAATTCATTAAGTAATAGATCCAAAGGAACATTTCATAGTAATACTAAATCAAATCTAGAAGGCCTTAATAAGGAACAAGTAAAAGTCCTTTAACTTAGAAGCGGAAGAGAGTTGGAAGTAGAGAGAGAACAAATTGAAGAATTAAAGGAGGATGCTCCAAGAGATTCTGAGAGACCTATTTTTCCACTAAAAATTGATTTGGAGAAACCACCACTTTCATTTCCTCAAAGACTTTGCCTGCAAAAGTTGGATAAACAATTTTCAAAATTTCTTGAAATTTTTTAAGAAGTATATAATTAATATTCTATTTGCTGAAGCCTCAGAACAAATGTCGAGCTATGTAAAGTTTATGAAGGATATTCTCAATAGGAAAAAGAAGTTTGAAGATAATGAGACTGTTGCACTTAGTGAGGAGTGCAGTGCGATAATTTAGAAGAAGCTTCCTGAAAAACTTAATGATCCTATTACTTTTATAATTCCATGTGCAATAGGAGACAAATTTTATGAGAAAACTTTATGTAATTTAGGTGCAAGCATTAACCTTATGCCATTATCAATATTTAAGAAATTGGTACTAAGAGAAATAACCCCTAATAATGTAACTCTGCAGTTTGCATATCGTTCGATAACATACCCTAACGGAGTTATAGAAGATGTCCTAGTGAAAGTAGGTCAATTTATCTTTCCTTTTGATTTCATTGTGCTAGATATGGAGGAAGATAAAGAGATACCTATCATTTTTGGGAGACCTTTCTTAGCCACAGGAAGAGCAATGATAGATTTGCAGAAAGGGGAATTAACAATGTGCGTCAATGATCAAACTGTTACTATTAACATTTCAAAATTAATGAAATACCCTGCAAAAGGTAAAGATAATGAATGTTATAGGATGGATGTTATAAGATATCTAAGTGAATGCCATTTTAGAACTACTTATGAAGAAAAATCAGAAGAAAAAGATTTGGAACACGAGCCCTTATGATACTTTTTCTCTTAGAAGAATGCTCTTTGGTTTATGTAATGCCCCTGCTACATTTAAAAAAAATATGAGGACAATTTTTTGTGATTTAATTGAAAAAGGGATTGAAGTATTCATGGATGACTTTTTAGTGTTTGGAAATCATTTGACTCATGTTTAGATCATTTATCTAAAGTTCTTAAGCGCTGTGAAGAAACAAATTTAGTCATTTGACTAATGTTTGGAACATTTATCCAAAGTTCTTAAGCGCTGTTAAGAAATAAATTTAGTCCTTAACTGGGAAAAATGTCAATTTATGGTAACATAAAGGAATTGTATTAGGACATCAAATATCAGAAAATGGTATGGAAGTAAATCCTACTAAAATTCAAGTAATCGTTAATTTACCTTATCCAACAAATATAAGAGAAATTAAGTGTATTTTAGGACATGCTGGATTCTACAGACGATATATTAAAGACATTTGAAAGATTGCTAAGCCTTTATGCCATTTACTAAAGAAAGATGCAATTTTTAATTTTGACGAGGAATGCCTAAAAACTTTTAAGTTATTAAGAGAAAAACTAATCAATGCACCAATTATAGTTTCACCAAACTGGGAAAAACCTTTTGAATTAATGTGTGATGCTAGTGATTATGATATTGGAGCTGTTATAGGACAAAGAAAAGATAAAATTTTTAAAGTTATTTACTATACTAGTAAAACTCTTAATGAAACTCAAATTAATTATACAATAACTGAAAAAAGACTTATAGCAATAGTATATGCTTTTGATAAATTTAGATCATATTTAATTTGAACTCATTGTGTAGTGCATACAAGTCATTCTACTATTAAGTATTTCATGAAAAAGAAGGATGCTAAACCTAGAGTTATAAGATGGATTCTTCTTTTGCAAGAATTTGATTTAGTAATTGTAAATCGAAAGGGGATTGAAAATCAAATTGTTGATCACTTGTCCAGGCTTGAATTAAAAAAACCACTCTATTTTGAAAATGAAATTAATGAACATTTTCCAGATGAAAAATTGTTCACTATTAATGAGTGGTGTGTTCCGTGGTATGCCGACATTGTGAACCTTTATTGTTAGTGATATTGTACCCTATGGAATGAAATACCAATAGAAGAGGAAATTTATTTCTGAAGCTGACTTATTTTTGGGATGACCCATTTTTATATAAACAAGGAAATGATCTGATTATTTGAAGATGTGTACCATTAGAAGAAACTTATAAATTATCCAAAAATGTAATAATTCTGATTTTGGGGGACATTTTGGTGTTGATAAAAAACCATACAAAATTTTACAATCTGGATTCTATTGGCCTCTGATTCTGATTTTGGGGGACATTTTAGTGTTGATAAAATAACATACAAAATTTTACAATCTAAATTTTATTGGCCTACAATTTTTAGAGATGTTAATGCTTATATTTGTGATAGATGTCAAAGAGAAGGTAATATTTCTAGAAGAAATGAGATGCCCCTCAATTATATGCTAGAAGTTGAAATATTTGATGTTTGGGGATTAGATTTCATGGGACCATTTATACCATCTTTTGACAATTTATATATTTTGTTAGCAGTGGACTATGTATCTAAATGGATAGAAGCTATTGCTTTACCTCCATGTGATGCTCAAAGTGTTGCAAAATTTTTGCAAATAAATATATTTTGTAGATTTGGGATGCCAAGAGTTATCATTATTGATGGGGGAAGTCATTTCAGAAATGTCATTATGGAGAAGTTATTAAAGAAATATCATATAAATCATAAGATTTTTACTGTTATCATCCTCAGACAAGTGGTTTGGCTGAATTATCCAATCAGGAAATTAAAAGAATTATTAAAAAATCTATGAATCCAACAAAAATGGATTGGTCAGTCAAACTTGACTATGCTTTGTGGGCTTGACTGCATATAGAACTCCTATAGGAATGTCCCCATATAGGCTAATATTGTGAAAAGCTTGTCACGAAAAATATGTAAATCCAACAAAAATGGATTGGTCAGTCAAACTTGACTATGCTTTGTGGGCTTATAGGACTTCATAACAAACTCATGAAAAGCTTGTCACTTACTAGTTGAACTTGAGCATAGGGCATATTGGGTGATTAAAGAGTTCAATTATAATTTGAAAGATGCTGGTGAGAAAAGATTGTTACAATTAAATGAGCTTGAAGAGATAAGGAATGAATCTTATGAAAGTGCCAAAATTTATAAAGAAAAGATGAAGATGTGACATGATCGAAGGATTCTTACTAAAAATTTTCAGCCAGGGTAATAATTTTTGTTATATAATTCAAGGTTAAGATTATTTCAGGCAAACTTAAGTCCAGGTGGATGGGCCCATTTATTGTGATTAAAGTTTATCCTTATGGAGCTGTCGATAATAAAGTCCAAAGTCTGAGAAAATTTTAAATTTAATGGACTAAGACTGGAACCTTATTTTATAGGGGATCACTATAAGTTTAATGATTGAATGATGTTGGGTCAACCATAGTAAGCACTGGTTATGTCAGTCTGACGACGTAAAACCAAGTGCTTTATGGGAGGCAACCCATAGTTATCAGCGTGTTTTTATTTTAATTGTTGTTTTATGTGTGATTTAGAAAATTTGGGGTAGTATTTTTTAGACTATTATGTGTTAGTATTGATTTTAAGACTTTATTTAGTGATCTAAGACATGTTAAAATGAAAATTTTGACGTTAAGTTGACTAGTGCAAAAATGTGCACTGGCGCTTAAGTGCCAAATCCGGTGCTTAAGCGCGGCAGTTTAAAAACATGAGCGAAGCTAATATTCTAGAATGGAAAATTTCCTATAAGTTTGCAAAAACATGCCGAGGTAGTTTCTAAACGTGTCTAGGAGTTATTGAAAGGATTTAGACCTATAAATAGAAGGGTTTAGTGAAGGAATTTCACCCCATATCATTTCTAGCCCTAAAGTCTAAGAGAGAAATAGATTTTAAGATGATGTTTTCATGGGAGATGGATTTGAAGAAGGAGGAGACCATGAGGAAGAAATTCATTAGTCTAAGTGTACAAGAGATGTATAATGGTTTCTTAGTCATTAGTACTGAAGGGATATCAGAGAAGATCAACAAAATTGAAAATACCATGTCTATATTGGAGATTCATGCACATTTTGAGCATATTGGATGGCAATTGAAAATGCAATTTAGCCACACTAGTTATATAAAGGAAGCATATAAAGAGATGTTTCTTAACCAAAAGTGGATTGAAGAAGATTGCATCAGAGCACGTCATCACCATCCATTTTATCAACTTTATATTGCAGTTACCCCAGGAGAGACTAATGAAAGATCTGAATTTGTTCCTTCTAATGAAGAATGGAATTGAGTTCTATGTTTGAAGTTATGTTTTTGTGTGTTTAAAGTTGTTTTCTTTACGTGCTTTAGTGTTTAAGACTTGCTCTTAGTGTTTGTGTTACTTAGGTGTTTAATTGTGAAAGATTGTTAAGTGTTTGTATTTAGAAAAATTTTCTCATCCAAAACTACTTGAAATGAGAACTAAGTTTTTAAATGTATTTGTACTCGTTTATGAATTAATATACATTTGTTTGTGTGAAATTTTGTGTTTTTTTAGCCTCCAACTGAAATAGTTATTAAGGAGAATTTTGGGATAAAGGAGAGTTATAAGAAGTTGAAAATAGTCATTTAAGTGTTATGAGACCATTTAAGGGTGGTGTACTTAGAGAAATAGTGTATTTTAATTTAATTTAAAATTTTTGGAAATCGTGCACTGGTGCCTAAGCGCCACATCTCATCACTTAAGCACGAGCAAACCCAAGAGACAAGCGCCTAAGCGCCAATTACTCGCGCTTAGCGCCGGTTTAAGAAAATTGGTTCACGAATGGTTAAAAGTGAATTTTTGAGCCATAAATTGCCATTTTTAACGCCACCGTCAGCTTCTTCCTCTCAAGTTCACGATTTTTGAGGGCTAGGGCACATCTAAAGTGAAGATTTCTTTGTGTAATCAAGTGAAATTTGCTAGATCCAAGTTCTTTGAGGTAAGAGCTTGACTTTATTTAAAAATTTTGGATTTTCACCATGTATTTTGAGCACATTTGGAGAAATTTAAAAATTCACTATTCATGGTGAAAAATGAGGAAAAATCTATGAAAATTGCATGGGAAGTTTAGTATGTGCTTTTGGAAGTTTAGTTTTGTAATTTAAACTTGATTTTTGAAGTTATTATTGGAATTTATCAAATTTATAGAATGACATGAAGAATGAAGAGGAGCAAAGGCAAAGCCCCTTTTGATTTGAGTAAATGTTAGTTCAAAAGCTCAAAATCGATATGCAATCACTCAAATTGATTTAGAAGCAATGTTTTAGAAATTCGGGTGGAGACATGGAAGATTTAATTGTTCGCCGATAGTGGGAGCAATTTTGTTGTTTCTCTGTTGTGGCAGTTATATCTATTGTGAGGGAGATCTATGCAAATCTCTCTGAAGCTGAAGAAAATCGAGTCATGGTTCGAGGGAAGTTGATACCTTTTTTGCCAGAGGTAATCAACTTGTTTTATTATTTACCACTGGATACATTATGTTTTTATGCAAATTATAGTCCCACTGAAGCGGAATTAGATGGCATTATTTCTTACTTGATTGTTGGGAGAGGACTTTGGAAGATAACTAATGAAAGGAGAGTTAACTTCCCAACTTCAAAGTTATGTGCACCTTTAAAGGCCTGGCACTATTTCATTTATGTTCGTCTGCTTTTGACCAATCATATCAGTGAAGTGACCAGAGAAAGAGCGATGTTGAACTATTGTATTCAAGAGAGAAAGCTCATTAACATTGGAGCTTTGATCTGTCAAACTATCATTAGTTCTGCTACAGTTGTTACAACTGCAGGTCTGGAATTTGCTTCCTTGATTTTTTCTTTGTGTGAGCAGGTTGGAGTTAAATATGCTAGCTGTGAGGAAGTATTATTACCTCTAAAGCCCATCACTAAGTTGAATGTGAAGACTTATTCTGAGCATTCAATTTTTGGCTGGAGAGGAGGATTTTCCAGAAGCTATGGAATGGAGACATCTATTGCTTCTACATCTAGATCATCTACCTCACGTGCTTCTACATCTCGAGGTGGGTCTATTGATACCTGAGATGAGTTATTACCGAAGATGATGGATAATATCAATTTTACCGCTGATAAGGTATAAAATTTAGAGAGTTTTGCAGATCATACTGATAAGTATAATAGGAGAAAGAGTGATTATGAAGAGAAATTTCACTCAATGTTGGAGAGCCTGATTAGAGGTGACCCAGGAGTGCAATTCCTCCATATCCTCGATATCCTAATTATGAGCCTACAGAAAAGTGGTATAGCGGTGATTCTGAGCATGAGGAGTAGGATTGAGAAATTTATATGCTTGTTTATGTTGAATACTATGCGATGTAGTACTGCTACATTTTTTTGTGTTGATTTGGACTATGTACTATGTTATGTTTAGGACCTTTTATATTGTTATTGTGATGTTGTGTTTTGTTAGTGGCCCTATCTTAACATTCTAGGGTAGTAACTGTTGGTGTGTGTTTAATACTGTTTTAGTTAGATTAGGATTGAACTTGATTCTATGTCTTTTGAAAAGTTTAAAAATCTAGCTAACTTAAATCTTAAATTTAAATTTCTGAAACCGCTACCCTGTATTTTTCTTTTATCATGTTAGTTTGTTTGTTTTTATGCTGAGATCGTGAAATCAAGTTAGTGTGTTAGTTTACTTTTATGTTTATACTTATTGGTTCGAAGTCTATTGAATCTCTAAATGTTAAATTGAAATGAAAATATAGAAAATTTGAGCAAAAAATAGTTTTACTTTTTTTCTTAGTTTTATACTTGCATCATTAGGGTTTAAAAATTCTTGTTAGTAGATTATTTTAAATTTTCATTCCTGCTTATATATATCTGATGCTAAACTGTTTAATCTGTTAAAAATTTAAGTTGGGGGGGATGAAAAATATTTTCAAAACAGAAATTTTATTTTTTTCTCAAATGTGCTACAGGTGAATTTTATTTGAAAAGAAAAAAAACTGATTATGCATATGAAACTATATTAGGGAAGTAAAATTTGATTTTAGAAATGAGAAGAAAATTTATTTAAAATTTTTAGTAATGAAGAAAAACTTCAAGTTAAAAGTTTTTATATGAGAAAATGATTAATATAAGTAACTATCTTTAGTAAGAACAATTGTATTTTTGAAAAATTTAGATAATTTAGACTTTTATTTTTAATACTTAAAATTTTTTTATTAAAATAATTTTCCAAACTATTATTATATTTATAAGTAAAAGATTTATATCAAGACTTTGCTATAGGAAAAGAGAAGTGGAATTCAAAATCATTAAAGTCCTATCCAGATATAGTAATCCTTACCTAAAAAAGAAAAAGAAAAGAAAAACAAGAAAGAAAAGAAAAAGAAAAGAAAAAGTGAAAAAAAAAAGAAAAAGAAGAAGAGCAAGAAAAGGAGAAAAAAAAAATAGAAAGGAGAAGCTTGAGGATTAGTGTGTAATCAAAAATGGGTTCTACATTTGATCTTTTTAAAGTACAAGACTTGAGAAACTCTTAAGCTTATAGATATAATATAGCAATTAAAATTTTTTTTAATAAAAATTTTTAAGTCGAGATATTAAAAGAACTAAATTCTAAATTTTGAAAATCTACAATATATTTTTGAATTAGATAGAAACTCATGTTTTCATCTTTCTTAACATTAAGAATTTCTAAACCTTAAGTTGGTCTCATTTACTGAATATTTTTTCTAAATTAGACTGCCACATTTCTAAATCAAAATTTTAGTAACTCCTAAAGAAACTCATATACATATCATACATATTTAGTTTTTAATGATTGAAGTGTCACTTGAGGACATGTAACATTTTAAGTTTGGGGAATTTTGATACATCTAAAATATATAGTATTTTTAGACACATTTTTATACCTATTTTTGAGATACGCTTTAATGGAAGGAATTTTTGTGTTTTTCTTACAGATACAAGTAAAAATGGAAAAAATGCTCAAAGAAGTGAAAAAGCAAACTGATACACCTAAATTATATTATGTTTTAGACACATTTTTATACCTATTTTTGAGATATTGCGCTTTAATGGAAGATATTTGTGTGTTTTGCAGATACAGATAAAAAGGGTAAAAAATGCTTAAAAGAGTGAAAAAAGATCAAATTTGGAGTAAAAAGGTGAAAAATGTGCAAAAGAGTTTTGGTGCCTAAGCGTCAGATCAAATGCTTAAGCACTGGTTAAACAGAGAAGGTCGTGCCTAAGCGCCAGAGGCACCACGCTTAAACGCTAGTGGCAGTTGTTGGACGAGTGAATTCGGTTTCTGTGAATTTTAAAGAGGTTTTTGAGGCACCTATTGGCATAATAGGTGGTTATAACCACCATGGACAAAAATTATCACGAAAGGATGCATCTCTTGGAGAAATACATCGAATCTAGACATATTTTGAAGAGAAACTAAGGTACCTTTTGGAAAATTATAAAAGAAAGAAGAGAGGACTTAGAAAAGAGTCCTGAAAGTATTGGAAAGTTTTGAAAGTTCTTATTTGGGGAGTTAGTTCATAGAGATTTTCGGGCACCACATTTACTTTTATTTTATCCTTTTTGTTATTTTATTTGAAGTGATTGTAAAGAGAAGAGAATCAAAGGAACTTTAAGAGTTTGGTAGAGGACTTGAGATAAGTTTTTATCTTTTTGTTTTGAGACTACTTTTGGTTTTAATTGAGACTTATTGTTGGTTTGACAATGATTTCTTCTTTCAAACTAAAGTATGATTTTGTTTTCTTCATGGATTCTGAGTAATTTTTTTTATCTTTCTTCTTAAAATGATAAGTAATTAAGTTTTCGACGGAAGTTGTGGAAAGTATTGATCTCCAATGATAGAAGAAGTTGTGATGATTTAAATCCATGCAATTCATTTACTTCTTGATTTGGCCAATCCAGATGTTAAAATTTATTGTGAGAACTTGTAAGTACTGGGCTGGTATTGTCTCAATCAACAATTGGAAAGAATCACATGAGGTTGTACGAATGAGAATGTAGTTCATATGATTGAGTGCAAATAAATAGGAACATATTTATTGAAGGGTGTAGAGCTAGAGGATTTTAATTGACAGGTTAAAGCCCTAAACTTGGTTTATTTATTTAGTTTCTGATACGAGTTGTTAGCCCCCAGGTGGAGGGAATCGAGGGAACTCTAGAGTGAGAGCTAGTATCTTCCCCATCTAGCCGGTCATCATAACTATTCAAACTTTAAATTAGCCAATGTTCTTTATAGCATCTCTAGTAAGGGTTAGTCGGTCTTCAGAACTATTCAAACTTTAAATTAGCCAATATTCTTTATAGCATCTCTAGTTGCCGGTCTTCAAAACTATTCAAACTTTAAATTAGCCAATGTTTTTTATAGCATCTCTAGTAAGGGTAAAGAATATTTACTCTATTTTGGCACAACACAATTTGCATACTTTCACAACATAATTCTTATACTTATTACTGATTTATAACAAGAAGAAAGATATTTTCATATTTAATGATTTTCTTCTACAAAAACTCTAGTTATCTTTTTAAATTGTTATTATTTTATCAAAATATTGAAAATACAAAAAAAATTTTAAATTTTCATTACTGTAAAAATCATCTTTAGTTTAGATAATTATCTTTTTATTAAAAATCTGTTGTTCAATAGTGCATATTGCGTATTCTCCCTGTGGGTTCGATATTCAGGTCTTAATCAAAAAAATTTATATTTCTTGATAATGATATGTATACTTGCGTAGTATCTCAATATATATAAATTAAAAGTTAAATTCTTAATTTTCTTCAGGATCAAGTTTTTGGTTTTGTTGCAAAGGAAATATAAGTAAAATATAATCTGAATTATTGTTGTATTGTGCAGATTAGCAGTATCAAGGTATCACTTGTCAACAGCTAAAGGAGCTCATCGACGGTGAATTTGGGCCAACAATGCTATTACCACAAGTGGAATTAGCAAGAATTGTGATGTCGGTGCGGAATGGAGGAGGCCAAAATTTCAGCTAGGGCACGTGATAGATCATAATATAGAGTCATGCATTTTTAAACATTTTTTTCTTCCTAATTTTATTTTTTGTGCAACAATTTTCTTGTTTGTGGCATGTGCAGGAAACCATGAATAAATGGGTGTCTTCTCTAAGTAAAATAGACGTTTTGGGTGAACTCATTCAATCAGTTTTGTTATCCGGAGTCGTCTGGAAAAATTTGCCAATACACGAGCCAATTGAAGCCAAATTCACACGTGGTGCAGTGAATGAGACCCATTAGCCCGATCAAAGCTATCTGACAGATAAATTTTCAGTAGGCTTTTGCTTAAGAGATGGTCAAAGTCTAGAAGGATGATCCTGTCAGCGTGCCCCTCAACACACACCGAAAGGGTTGTATGTTCACGTCAGAAAGAGCATCAACTTTGGTTTTATTTGGATTTTAGTTTTGTAATGGAGATTCATTAAATAAGGTCAATGGCTAGATCTTAGGTCTAAAGAGGGAAATAGATCTCACCAAAAATGAGGTAAGCACTTACATGTGCTGTGAACCATCTAGGCAAATTATTTTCTATCACTTGGTTTGTGATATCATCTTTAACTGAGTACAATGAATCTAAGAATAGATTGTTACCACAATTAAAAAAAAATTATGGATAAGCTCATTATAATATTTTCATATGGAATAATGGATTATTAATAGAATTTAGTGTCTTACTTAATAAAGAGTTGAACTTGGTCACACTTTATAAGAGCATAAAGTGTCACTGCCAGAAATTCCAGATCACTACGATAACGTGATGTGAAACTCTCTGATACTTACCAAATTGTTGTGAAATAGAAAGTGTCGTGGTAGGGACCACAAACAATGACATGGACTCTTCTCGCATGAAATAATAGGAGAAAAAAGTGGTGGTCTTCTGTAGTAAATATGACTCACTTATGGATCCTTCTGGTCTTGTTTTTTTCTTAATAGTTTGCTTTAGTTTATTAAAAAATTTGTAATGTAATTATTTCACAATATTATTTATGAAGTGGTTCCTAGAATGTTTATCCAGAAAATTGTTACATTGTACATCTCAAATGGATACATTCACCGATACTTTACTGGTCTTCCAAGTAAGGCTTTGTGTGGTAGGTGTATCTGCAGATGCTCCATGGAGCTAAAAAAACTAGGTGGAATTATTCATTCAAAGTTGCATAACATTACCAGAATGTTTGTTTCTAACTATCATTTGTCAACAACATTCTAATGAGTTGTTCGTATCTGATTAAAGAACGATAACTAAAATATCACTCGACAAGAAGTATATGAAATTGACAACAAATTTTTAAGAGAATATGATAATCATAGCTTTTCATTTCAAATATATTTCCCATCTCCACATCAATAGAACGACTTAAATTTGAAGCATATTTGCTCGAGAATTTCAATGCTTGGAGTCACTCACAAATTGATCTACATTGTGCTAAAGTAAAAGAATATTTATTTTTGGGCATCAAAAACTTGCCAGAAGTAGTTTCTTGAATCTCGAAGTTTCACCTTCTGCAAATCTCCTTCAAATCTAGTATGACATTCACATTACTTTTAGTTATTCTCTTAACATCCATCACAATTTTGAATATAGTGTCAAAAAAAATTCTTCTCTATGTATCACATTCAGATTATGACTGATCAAGTTATCCTTCTAGTAAGAAAGATCCAAGAAAATGATTTTTATTGACAGTAAGGAATAACACAAAAACTTTATGGACAATACGAACATAGATTGGGATAAACAATAATCTTCAGCATTTTAATGACAATCTGAAATAAATCTTCCCTTAGTACCACTCAAGGTGACGTCAATTTCTCAATTTTATTTCTTTTGAATGCACTATTATTCCTATTGAAGGGATGTCTAGGATCTAGAAGTATACTGCCACAGTCAAACCATGAACTCTTCTTGTCGTGCTGGAAATTGACTAACTTTAATATGAAACATAGATTATCGCTCGATAATTGATTGATTTTAATTTTAACTTGGATAAAGAGTGGATCAAAGTAAAAGAGCCACACTTCGAGCCATAAATTTTTAATCAAATTTCTTTAGAGTCGATAATAGATAAGCTTGAAATTAGAATGTTAACGACCTACTAAGGTTGTTAGAGTAGTCGAAGATCAATAATATGTCTTAAAAATTTTTCAAAATTTTGGATCTAATGTGGTCTGTCATCATAGCTACAATAAATCCTGCATGAGTTTATTTCTTTCACATTTTATTTTCTAAGTGGAAAGCCAATCATTAATCTAGTCGTTCTAGTTTTTGTAAACCTCATACGTGATAAACTATACACTTTGAAATATATTTTTAAAAGGAAATGTTTAATAGGATGTAAGAGTTTCCATTGCATTCTCAACTGTGAAAATAAATTTCACAATGAAGGAAAACGTGACAACTCTTACATTATTAATGAAATATTTTCTCTTAAGAAAATAATTATAGATGTGCGGCTAATCATGTAGGTGACAGTGGGGATGAGAATTCTTAGTTTTATGATTAGCTTTGCATCTGAAAAAAACAAAATACAAAACTAATATGCCCGTGATAGTGTTGGAATAGCTACATTTGCACAAAATATTAGAAAGAGACGCCTTGATGGATTTAATAATTTTCAACAATTCTAACATCAATATGTTGTTAAACGAACCATATTGATCCGACCAGAGATTGCTTCAAAAGAAATTTGATCCAAAATTAATTTTCGACTGATTATTATTCTTCTCATTAAGTTCACATACCTACCTAATGTATAAAATCAGATTGTGGATCGATCCTACTAAATTTTGATCCAGCACGAAATTGAAAATTTTTAAAGTTATCAAGTCACCTAAAAAGACTCTTTTCAATCCAAATAACAACCTATTCACACTGTTATAACTATAAAAAATTGATAAGTGACTAACATTGATGTAAAGTCTACGTCTAATCTTGCCTTTCACTATAGCTACACAAACACTTTCATGAATATATTATTTCTTTCACATTTTCTCTTCAACTGTAAAACCAATGATATACTAAATCTTCTCATCTCTACAACTTTTAACTAGTTTTTTTAGTCACCTTCAAAAATATTCTGATTAGATTTAAGTTATTAGGATATAGTAAATATTGTAAGTTTGGATTTACTAAACCCTGAATGATTTAAATCAAGAAAACTATCTGGCAACATATCCAGTACTGAAACTATAATTTTTTAGGTACAAACCACAATTCTTATTTATTGCCTATCTAACATCTATACAATAATTTTTTATATACAAACCACACAATTCTTATGTATTTTTTATATAACACATAAATTTTAATTTTTACATAAAGGGCCTATTTGGCGAAACGGCGAGAAGGATTTACATAGTCTTTTTTTTTTATCTTTTAGCAGGATTTAGCTTAAATTCTGCTTAAAATCGGCTACCTAATAGCTCCATACATAAATTTCATTTATGTTTCTCATTTAGTGGCTAACAATCTGCAACAAAGAACATTGAGGATCTCACCATCATCCTATAAAACTTTTCTGTAAGTCTATGTGTTATTCTCTATCACATAATAGGCAGGATGCATTCCTCCACATCAACCAACCAACTTCGATATATACTACTCACATCCCAATCAATATCACCATCAATTTGAAAAAGAGACCAAAGATTTCTAAAACGTTCAAACCATTTAATAATTTGATCATTCGTACTTACAATTCTGCCACTAGAGCAACTAGTACTAAAATTACATTTCATGTACTCAGTTCTATATCTACTCAAATGAGGGCCTTTAGAATCAAACGTTGACCTCCATAAATTAAGGGGCTGTTTGATATGATCTTTTTAACAGGATCGAAGTTCTATTTAATTAAAATCCAGCCAAACACCATAAATACATTAAATCAATCCGCCGTTAGGTTAAATCCAATTTTGGTTGTTCCGTTTATTAAATCTAGATTTACTAAATAAATGTATTAAATAGATTTAATGGATTTAGTGCAAGAAAAAATATTTTAAATAGATTTATGCAAAATACCTCAAAATGGACTTAACTTGATTTAACCTTTACTTGAACCAAAAATCTCAAAAAGATGACACTAAACGCCTTAATTTATCCCACAAGATTCAACTTGTTTAAATCCGAAAAATCTTGCTTTTTATAGGATTTGGTAAACCCCAGATTTATGACAAAACTGAGCAAAAAATGGATTCTAGAACTAGTAAGATATACAGTTGGCAGAATTTAGCTTAAATTTAACATATATCCTTTATCAACTATCCCATACACATCAAATTGATTTAACTTGATTTAACCCTAATCGAACCAAGTGTCATTTTAGATTTAACAATATTAAGATTTAACAAATCTAGATTTACTGAATTTATTAAATCCTATTCAATAAAACCTTCTTGCAGCCAAACACCCCGCTAGTCTTATCCATATGAATGATATCAATGGCAGAAAGTATACAACAAGGTTCATCTTCATTTAAATTTCTAGTAAGAGCATGCATAACTAAAGCAAAAGGAAGACTAGCCATACCTGTGAGCGTCGGAGAGGTGGAGTTGTCGGAGCTGCAGTGGTTGGGGTGCTAGAGTTGTTGGGAGAGGGGAGAGGGGAGAGGGGAGAGGCAAATTAAAGCATGAGGGAGAGATTAAGACCGAGAGGTAGAGGATTAGGGAAAGACCCGGGGCGTTGTGATTTTTACAGTATAAATAGTTCTTTCCGAAGGTTTACAAATGACTTAAAATTCGTCGGTTATTAACATTAATATCGACAACATTTGACATAGCTTATTAAAAAACCTCGTCGGTTAATTCCTATCCAAATGGCGTGTTAGTGAATAACCGACGACATAAGGGTCTCGGTTATTATTTGCTTATAATTGAAGGTAAAAAATTTCGGCAATAATAAAAACCATCAGAAAAAAAATTTTAGTTGATAAAGGACAGTATGTCCTATTGTTATGTCATCAGATATAATTCATCACATAAACCATAGTAAAACCTTGGAAAAATTGGACATTTTGATATTTAGATAGATTTTTTACTTACAGAGGAAATAGTCACTACATAAAATGAAAAATTTCTAAGTATTAAACTTTTAAAAGAAGCAATTGAAGCTACAAATAACTCCACCTTCTATCATGCAATTCATTGAAGCTCGAACAACATTATGTAGGATGATCATATAATAAGCTATTTAGTCTCATTGATTAATAATATTTTTTGATTGTCATAAAAATGCAATGAATTAACTGAGTGCCAGACGTTTTTAAAAGTGAACTATGAAATCATTACAACGATAGTATCAAATTAAATATTTTGCATCCTTATGTAATATATATATATATATATATATATATATATATATATATATATATATATATATATATATATATATATATATATATATATATATATATATATATATA
>JXCR01139471.1:240716-403704 GCA_002079205.1 Phalaenopsis hybrid cultivar
TTACTGGCCTTTACGTCCCGGTGAATGATCTGCGTGTCAAGTTGCTCGTGCAGGTAGAACAGAGCTGTGGCTAGTCCGGCCACAATCTGACGCCGACGGTCCCACCCGAGAACCGGCGTAGATGGGGCGAAAAGGATCCGGTCAAGACTACGGTTGGGCATATAGTCGTAGACGAGGAGGAGCTGGTGTTCGTGTAAGCACCAGCCGCGGAGGCGGACGAGGTTTCGGTGGCGGAGCTGCGCTACGGCGACAAGCTCCGCGGCGAAGGACTTTTCGAAGCGTTGGTCGGCGCCGGCCACGCATTTTACAGCGACCACGGAGCCGTCGCTGGGAAGCACGGCTCTGAAGACACGCCCAAAGCCACCACTCCCGAGGACTTCCTTCTCGTTGAATCCTTTGGTGCCTATGTAAAGCTCGGCATAGCTGAAGATCCTGGGGCCGCCGTTCTTCTTGGAATGCAGCGCATCCGAAGTCACTCCGGGGGTGTCGTGGAACTCAGAGTAGTTATCGGACTCATCTTGGAAGCAGCTGAGGTTTGGACATCGGCGGCGGCAGAAACAGTGGAGGGAGCGGCGTGCGAAGGTGGATAGACCATGGGACAGACTATGGTTCTTTCCGGTGGGGTATTTGGCAGGAAGGGTTCTGGGTTCTAAGGCGATATCGTCGGCGTCGAAGGGCAGGATGAAGCAGAGCCGTCTCATCGACATGACAGCTAGGGGGAGGTATGAATTGTGAAGACGATGAAGGCCGCTAGTTTATATAGCAAGCAAGGAGGCCGGACTAGCTAATATGCAAGTCATCAGTAGTTCCGGAATTCTCAACTTCACTCGTGTCATAATTGTAATATAAAATTTTCTTGGTCAAACTAATATTCAATTAAAATCATTAGTAACAATAAGTGAATATTTTTATGTGCCTCATATTCTAAAAAAATTAACTTATATATTCACTTCAGAAATATATTTTTGTGAAGTTCTTCATTCTAAATTTTTATATTATTTATTGAAGTTCATCGAAAAATCGATTAAAAAAAGATGCCTGCCAGGGCAGTATATGTGAAAGGAAGTTTAAAAAAAAGAAAATGGCATAGTTGGAGAGATTAAAAATTGAAGGAGCAGCTGCGAGAAAGAAGGACGCTAATCAAAGCATAATTTCGACAGTCCCAAGGCATAATTGAAACGATAGAATTCACAAATTCACTAATAAAACCTGACCATCGAAAACGACCAACATCTAAAGGAATGAGATTTAAAAAAAACAAAAAATGCAAAACTTACATCCCTAGACGCAGTTCTCATGTATTTATATATCCCCCATCTAAATTTTGATATTCAAATTTAAAAACAGATCATCGAAAAAAGAAAAACTTACACACCTATGCATAGAAATATATATATATATATATATATATATATATATATATATNATCAATTAAAATCATTAGTAACAAAAAGTGAATTTTTTTATGTGCCTCATATTCTAAAAAAATTAATTTATATATTCACTTCTAAATTTTTATATTATTTATTGAAGTTCATCGAAAAATCGATTAAAAAAAGAATATTATATATACAGCATTGTAAGCATGCCTGCCAGGGCAGTATATGTGAAAGGAAGTTTAAAAAAAAGAAAACGACATGGTTGGAGAGATTAAAAATTTAAGGAGCAGCTGCGAGAAAGAAGGAAGCTAATCAAAGCATAATTTGGACAGTCCCAAGGCATAATTGAAACGATAGAATTCACAAATTCATTAATAAAACCAGACCATCGAAAATGACCAACATCTAAAGGAACGATATTTAAAAAAAAAACAAAAAATGGGAAACTTGCATCCCTGGACGCATTTCTCATGTATTTATATATCCCCCATCTAAACTTACACATCTATGCACATATAAAATTAACCTTCCCCATAAAAAACTAGTATAATATATGTGAAATTCACACCATAGGAACTATTTGACATTTATTAACAAATATTAATGCTTAGAAAGAATTAAGCTTGCTATCAAAATATCAAGGGTATGAACATATTCTTGAGTTCATATCACATGTACACATTAATCGACCTGATCTAGAGCTATTAATGCAGCACAACATGAACTACTCAAGTATGACCAATACCAGCAACCAATGCCCAGGAAACCAAACCAATTCAAACTTCTAACATTATCGTATGCTGTCAAGCTCACCCAAGAATAGTAAAGATAGCCCAATCTGCCAGCAACTAATGGGTCATCGAAATGACAAATTCTTTTGATGAATGTTGAAGTAAATTATTTTTAGTTTGCATGAAAATTTCATTTTGGACTGCGACAAACATCTTGTAAATAATTATTTTTTAATTGAAAAGATTTAAACTTGTGAAGAAAAATTTATAATTTTCGCGTTTTTAAGTGTTGTTTGTATGATTTATTATGATTAGGGGTGATTTGATATTTTTGTTTTATTAACTTTTATGCCTCATTCCTCCTCTATAAAAGAGAGTTAGGGTTATGGTGAGAAGTGCAGAAGATGTAACCTCGAGCCATTTTTTCTCACCCCATCCGGTGTTAGTGGAATCTCCCTCCAGATAGATATAGGCCAATCAACTTAACTCAAACCACAAAAAATCTTATGTTTGATTGTTGTTATGTGAATTTCCTTATTTTCACATTGTGTTCGCATAACGTTTAGTATTAGAGTTTCATATTCGTGATCGAAGCATGGTTCGAGTTTGAAATAAGAAAATCAGAAGTTCGGTGTCGGCGTTTTTTTTCCAACAGGTGTTCCGATGTGATTTTTTGGTAGATTCGGAGGTTCCGCGGCAGCCAGTGGTTTGGACGTGAAGAATTGGCGTTCAGTAGGAGAGAACACGATAGCAAGGAGATTGTGATAGTTTGGATGGCAATAGGTGGCGACTCAAGTGGAAGGAGGTGTAGATTGGCTGAAATTTCTTGTGAAAGGAAGAAATCGCATGGAAAAGTAGTGAAGAAAAAAAAGGTTATATTTAAAGAAATGTTTTAAGAAGTTTTCTTGACAGGAACAGTGATTTTGGGAAACAAGACTGTGTTGGAACAAAAATGCAAGAAAAAAAATGAAAGTTTCTCTTAAAAGAAAAAGGTTTCTTTCAAAAGGAATAAAGAAGTTTCCGGGTAAAAAATTTTCAAGTAAGTTTTTGAAAGAAAAGGTAGTTATTGTAATTAGAAATCTATCATTAAAAAATCTATCCTAAGGTTATAAACCCAAATCAAATTCTCACAAAACTTGTTAATTTTTGCCCCTCCAATCTATGGTTTTTTATTTTTTTTTTAATTTATGATGTTTCTAGTGTCATTTTCTAAGGTTTGGATAATAATTATTTGGATCCCAATTTGAAAATATATCACATAAAAAAGTTTGATATTTGAATTTGGAAACTATTTTGTGTTGTCCTTGGGAGATGTTTGGGAACAAATAAGAGTTTGGCCGTGAATATTAAATTAGTATCTTGATTGGCTTCCAAATTAGGTCAGCTTTTGTTAACGAATTATTTTAAGTGTAGTCACATTGGCCATGAAGATTAACTTGCCAAAGTTTTTGGGATAAGAACAATCTCATTGTTTATTTTTAACATGCCAAAATGTTTTATGTCAAAACACTTAGCGTTGGATTCAACAAGACAGTTTCATGCAACTCATCAAAGCAAGTCACAAGTTCTCAACAAGTACTGATATAATTGACTAGTAATTTTATAGAAATTAGAAGTGTATGGAGAACCCAAAAGTACTTTTTGTATACTCAATTACCTATTGAATAGTTAGTTTCATTTTATGGTAGTTATTATAAAGAACTAATAATATTTTTTATTCATGTAACTTTTCATGTAGTACAATTTCACACCCATATATTCCAATGGTGAACTTATATATCATTTAGTTAGGTATGCTTCTCGATTGGTACAAGTCAAACTTGTAAGCTGAGCTCTAATTAAACTCGTCGGCTAAAATTAAGTTGAAATCATTAGCTTGGCTTAATAAAAGTTCAAGAGGAACTCATGGCAAACTAAATGGACTAACTAGGCTTATGCATAGTTTCCCAAGCCTAGAATTCATTGAATTTATTCTTTAAAAGTGCTACCTAAAAAAAATGAATGCTGATAAAAATGTATTCTTTTTCATGTATATAAAATATGATATGAGTTAATAAGAGAAGTCTAGTGAGATAAAACTTACAAATTCGATTTACCCACATGTAACATACTTAAAACGAAGTTATAATTGTAAGACTAAGCAAAGTCAAGCTAATTAGTGAATTTAGATAAACCAAATCATTAGCTTGGGCTAAGTCAAAATTGATTATTGATAATGGTCAATAAGAATGTGATGAAGAGTTTTTAACAAGAATTGGGTGGCATTTTTGGGCTTAAGGCAATAAATTGGGTGAAATTTGGAGGCATAGCCAATTTGGGGCAAAATCTAGGGCTTTTGAGTTAGGTTGAAATTAAATGAAATTGAGGCTTCACCAAGATGAATTAAAGGTTATTTTGATGTGTAATAGTGTTATGAAGAGTTTAGGATTCAAACTGAGACTAATGGAGTAGGCCATGGGGTTTAATTTGGTGGAATTAAGTCATAGGGCAAAAATTGGGGGTTTGCCTTATATCAAAAATGGGCTCAAAGCATGGACCACTTGAGCTTGGATTTGGTTTAAATTTGTCACATGGAAGGTGAATTTAAGTTTAGGATTGAAATTGGGAGAAATTGAGACCAATTTGATGGACATTTGAGGAGAATTTGGGGAGATTGAGCGCTTTAAGGGTAATTTGAGGGTAAGATGGTCAAATTGGTCAAATTGGGTTATGTGGTAGTTGAGAAAATTGAAATTGAGAATATTTGGAAGGTTTTGGAAATTTTTAGGATTTTTTTTGGGAATATTTTGAAATATTGGGCTAGGGAGGGGTATTTTGGTAATTTGCCAATTTTTTGTGATTTTGGGTAATTTAGGTATTTTCAAAAGTTTGGAAATGACTTTTGAACAAATTTTGGGTATTTTGGGTAAATTTGAGAATTTTGGCAAAATTCAGGGTTTCAAGGGTACTTAGGTAATTTGAGTAATTTTAGGGGCAAAAAGGCCAAGTTGGGTATCTTTGGTAGAATTGACGAGATAACCACCATAAATAAGCTATATACCAATGGAAGCCTCATTTGAGTCCTCTATGTACTGGTCTTAGCTAAACCCTGGCCTATGGTCACTGGGTTTAGGGGACCATCTACATGAGTCTCCCAAAGGATTAAGGGATCAAAGTCAAGAGGTTTTTGGGTTTAAGGTTGTGAGTGATTGTGAGTGAGGTGATTATAGTGAGTGCCTTAGCTTTAGATCAGCACCTAGGGTCAACCCTAAGGTCAAACAGTCATATGGGAACTCTCCTTGAGCTCCCCCATAATGGCCCTGCCTACTAAGTGCTAGAGGCTTGAACCAATACGTAGAGCTTCAAGTTGAGTAAAGAGGAGTTTGAAAATTATAATGGTGAGGGTTCCTTTTCTAGTTTTCTAGGATGAGTTAACAGGAAAGTCCTATGGCTAGACTCTAGGCTACTAGAGAGGAAGAACTAGACCTCAACCAAAAGTGAGATAAACAAGTGAATTTAGGGGCAAAAGACCAAATTGGACATTTTGATAGAATTGGGGTACCAACCACCCTATATGAGTTATGGACCAATGAAATCCCCATTTGGGTCCTCTATGTACTGGACTTAGCTAAGCCCTAGCTTAGAGCTAGTGGTTCTAAGGGACCGTCTACATGAGTCTCCTAAAAGATCAATGTATCAAAGTGAATAATTTTGGGTTTAGGGTTGTGAGTGGATAAAGGTGGTGGTGAACTAGTTTGGGTATTTTGAAATGGTTTGAAATGATTTTTGAACAAATTTGAGTATTTTGGGTGAATTGGACGATTTTGACCAAATTTAGGGTTTCAAGGGCATTTAGGTAATTTGGGTGGATTTAGGGGCATAAGACCAAATTGGACATTTTGATAGAATTGGGGTACCAATCACCCTGCATGAGCTATGGACCAATGAAATCCCCATTTGGGTCCTCTATGTACTGGTCTTAGCTAAACCCTAGCTTAAGGCTAGTGGGTTTAGGGGACCATCTACATGAGTCTCCCAAAAGATCAAGGTATCAAAGTCAAAAAATTTTGGTTTAGAGTTGTGAGTGGATATAGGTGATAGTGAGTGCAGGTGAGTGAAAGAACTCTAGACCAACACCTAGGGTTAACTCTAAGGTCAAACAGTCTTATGGGGACTCTCCTTGAGCTCCCTCATAGTGACCCCACCTACTAAGAGCTAGAGATTAGGATCAATATGTAGAGCTTCATGTTTAGCAAAGAAAAGTTTAGAATTTCTAATTATGAGGGTTCCTTTCTAATTTTCTAGAATAGTCAACAGGAAAGTCCTATGGCTAGAACCTAGGCTACTAAAGTGGGAAAACTAAACCTCAACTAGAAGTGAGGTCAACAGGAAGTATCTTTTAAATTTGGATCATATATTTCTTCTTCATGAATCAAAGCGAGCATCATAGCTGCCTTCTTGGCAAGTCTCTTTTCCAAAAGCTCCAAGGCTCTGTACTTGTGATGGTTGGTGTTTTTACGTTGTGTCCTCCTTCAAGGCGCATAAGAATTGCTTTCTTCATCGATACTGACCAAGTTTCCAATCATAGTGGTTATCATTGACTGCAATTAGCTAGTTCTCTCCATCGGGTACTGTATTTTGTCAGCCTTCTTCCTCTTCAGTGAGGAGTCTTCCCTGACATTGATTCTCAAAAGTGGTTGTAGCTCTTTTGCCTCTTGGTGGCTAACTATACTCATTAAGAGGCCTCATAGTCTACAATGACTTGATCATAGTCCATTTCAAAATTCACAAAGCCGCCCTATACTGCCTTTTCTTTATTAAGTACAAGATTTAAGCCATCATTAAAAGCAAAGATCAACCTAATACCCAACATTTTCCTGCAAAAGATAGGAAAGCATCGACGTGTGGAAATTCAAAACGAACAAGAACAATAAAAAGCTATTATTAAATGAATTTTGAGATTATATAGATGCAAGAACTTTCATTTAACTTAATTTAACGAAATTTAAAATTGAATGGAAGATTCAAAAGTGAAAATTCAAAATTTATTTCATTAAAATTGATTTTATTACAAAAATTTGGGACCCTGTCACAGATGTTGGCCAAATAGCTATCCCCAGAACAACTATCACTTTCAAAATTCATCTCGAATACATTAAATTGTATAATATTTCTTCAAATATGGCCCATTGACTGGTAGCATGGGCCTTTCTCACTGGAAATCCATTAACTGATAGGATCCTCCTTAAAAGACATTCTCCATGACAAATGGTACTTCTCAATTTGGTTCAAATTTTCCACCTATCTTGTGGCGTGCAAGGATAGGACTCCCGAGGATGGGTACGAGTACACTGACATTGAATGTCCTTTGGAAGACTACTTTATCGTGGGCCCCAATCATCTTTGCTAGTTAGTGCTCTAGATTCTACTGCACTTCTAATCATTTTCCTTTGAGACATTCCAATTCTTCAAATTTGAGTTTAGCATTGTCTTCAATTGTAATCTGATTGGTGGTGGTGACTTTGAGAGACAGTAACTGCACCTCCAATGAGAATACAACCTTAGACCCATACATGAGCACATATGGTGTACTTTGAGTAAGGGTTCTAAATATTTTCTGATATGCCCATAAGGCTTCTAATAACTTCTCATGCCATCCCTTTTTATTCTTGTCAAATTTTTTCTTCAAAATCTACAAGAGTGTCTTTTTGATGGCTTCGGCTAGGCCGTTGGCCTTGGGATAGTAAATCATAGAGTACCTCCAATCTATTTCATGTCATTTGATGAAATTATTAATTTTAGTGCTCTTGAAGGCTGACTCGTTGTCTGATATAACTCTACATGGAACACCAAAATGGTAGATAAATTGATCTTAAAAAACTGAAGAACGTGGTGCGCTGTAACTTCTCGGAATGACGCTGCCTCTGCCCACTTAGAGAAGTAATCTGTAGCCGTACGAATAAATCTATGTATCTTTGAAGATGGAAGGTCCACCATACCCCACTATATTTGTGCCTCAACAGCCGAATGACCACGAGTTGGTTGGGTGCAACACATTCGGAGGTTGGTGCGAGAGCACTCCATACACTTGACACAGGTGACACTTTCTCGCTGTATCCATGCAATCTATCAATATTGCTGGCCAATAATATCCGAGTCTCTTAATATTCATCTTCATTTTTGGCTCTTACTGGTGAGCACCACAAAATCCAGTATTTACTTCTTTGACGATATATTGTGCTTCTGCTCTACTTAGACATCACAACCACATATGATCAAATGGCCTTCTGTAGAGGACATTACCTACCAAAGCATATGACATAGCTCTTCTTGTGATATAGTATGCATATGACTTGTCATCTAGTATTCATCCTGTTTGCAAGTATTCTATTATTGGCCTACGCCAATCTTCAGTATTGCCTACTACTGCAACTACTTTCTCTTCTTCTTTTTTGAGCTCGTGTAGAATGTCAAGGTTGATCTTTAACAAAATTTGGCATCCCCGCACTGTGATATCAATAAAATTCTTCAGCGAACAAGCCAATTCCTTAGCAGGAATGGCTAAAGCATCTGCATGTGCATTATCTCCCCGAGGAATCCTAGACAGTGTCACACTTGGAATCTGTTCTAAAAATTTCATTGCGTACTCATAGTATTGTGTTAATCTCAATTTTAGAATCTCGTACTTTCGAAAAACTTGTTGAATTAGGACTTGTGAGTCACCATAAATGACAATCTCTATTATGTCCATCGATATTGCCAACTCTACTTCGGTAATCAAGGCTTTGTATTCTACCTCGTTGTTCGTGCATGGCTCTATCAGGTGGAAAGAAAACCTTAGCATTCCTTAATCTAGTGTAAAAAAAATCAGATTGATTCCTGCTTTCCTTGGTTTGAGTGTCTGAAATCCTTTATCCATTATGGATGATGAAACCCCATCAAAATATATTTCCCAATGTTTGACACTGCACAACTCCACTTATAGTATCTGCTCATTTAGTAAATCATCATTGAGAGGGGACCCAACTGTAAGTGGGTGAGCTATAAGAAAATTTGCTAAAACTTATCCTTTGATAGCGCAAAGGGGTACGAAAGTTATGTCAAATTGAAATAAAATCATCGACCATCTTGCTAAACGTCCGAAAGGTGTTGGTCGGGTCATCAAATATTGCAATGGATTAACTTTCAAAATAAAGATAACCTTATGAGAGGACATGTAATGTCTGAGGTTCTGAGCGGCAAAAATCATGGCCAGACAATGCTTCTCAATAGGATGATACTTTACCTCTGTCAATATTAGACGTTGAATCAAATATTAGAGTGTGTTTTCCTTTCCCTCATCTTTTACCTGAGCTAACAGAGCTCCGAGAGTGTCATCTAAGGTTGTCTTATAGAGTATCACAGTTTTTTAAGGGATAGGGGCTTCCAAGACAAGAGGTGATGTTAAATATTGCTTAACATCCTCAAAGTCATGCTTGCATTTCTCTTCCCGAATGACTTTGGTGTCCTTTTTAATTAATAATGAGAAAGGCTGACATCTTGACCGATTAGAAATAAAGCATCTTAGGTATGTCAATTTACCTTGAAAGGACAGTAGCTGTTTGAATGTTTTGGGAGGCGACATTTCCAAGATAGCTTTAATCTTATTTGTGTCAATCTAAATTCCTCGATGACGAACAAATAATCCTAAAAATTTTCTGGAGGTAACACCAAAGGCACACTTTAAGGGATTCATCTTGAGATTATGTTGTGTTAATAGCTCGAAAACGATTCTAAAATTATACAGGTGATCTATTTGCTGCTTGATTTTGATGACCAAATTGTCCACACAACACTACATTTGATTATGGATGAGTTCATCAAATATCTTTGTCATAGCTCATTGATATGCTGCTCTGACATTCTTCAATCCATATGACATCACTTTGTAGCAAAAGATTCTGATTGACATTAACAGGCTGTATGTGTTGTATCTTCTAGATCCATCTTAATCTGATTGCATTGTGTTGATCCATCCATGAAAGAGAAAATCTTGTGTCTCGACACGATGTCCACCATTAACTCTCGTATTGGTAGCGGGAACTCATCTTTTGAGCATGCTTTATTTAAATCCTTGAAGTTGACACACACACACACAGATTTGTTCATTTTTCTTCTTGACAGGTATAATTTTGACTAACTTTGTCAGGTATTGTTCTTCCCACATAAAGTTAGTGTGTATTAACATCTTTACCTCGACAATGACTTGTTTTCTTATTTCAAGGCGCATTCTTCTTGGAGCTTGCTTTGTTGGGGTCATATTCTTGTCCACCCCAAGTTTGTGGACTATAACTTTTGAAGAATAATCCTGGCATTTCGTCATAGCTCCAGGCAAAGCAATCTCTAAGTTCTGACAATAACCTGATTAACCTTATAGATTCTTCCTTGCTGAGTAGAAAACTTATGAAGGTGGGTCGGGGCTGCTCCTCAATCCCTAGGTTGACTTCCTTCAATTCATCAACGGTTGATTTAATCTCTTATTCAAATTCTTGTGAAGCATCATCTATCGACTGATCTTCGTAGTCATCCTTCATATCAGGGCAATACTCTTCAGACTCACCAGCAACAAACATACAAAATTTTGAGTCATTGACTGGTCATATAGTACCAAATCTAAGACCCTCCTTCGAATTAAGAGTTCAAATTTTAACATTCCACAATTTATCAAAGAGTTGTTGCTTATATTTTGCCATTTACTTTGACACATGTCCCTGTAGAATTAATTTTTGCACATCAGGAGAAAATTATCCAAATGGTATTTTTATTAATTTATTAAAATCATCCTCTTCCAAATTTACATGAATTTCAGAACTAGTTGTGAGAGAAGAACGGTAGAACTTGATATATTTCTAACCAACACCTCAGACTTCCATGACCTCTAGAATTTTGACCTTTGGAGGGTGAATTCGAGTAAGGGTAATGGCATGCCCGTAGTGGTTGATTCGGTCATACATTGACTCATTTTTTCTTTTCTACACATCCTCCAATGAGATCTTCAACTGTTGTTTTTTTTTTCTTTTATCATAATCATTTATTCATCAAAATCTTCTTCTACATCAATGCTGATGTCCGGCCTCACCTATTCAACAATTATATTTGTTCTTCTTGGTGCACATCCTCGACATCTATCTCGGATGCTTGGGCTAAAAGAACCTCCACCAAATCATTTTAAAGGAGTGGTGGTAGATCATTGAAGCAGAGTTGAACAACCTTTATCCTGTGATCATTCTAAATCTTCCATCTTATCTAACACAGCTTCACGGGAAAAGACGGTCTTCCTTGGAGGAGTGTAGTAGGTAGCGTCTTCGTGGATGCTCACTTCATGAATTGAAAATGGTTGCAAATCACCCTTGATGCAATATTCTTGTCCCTCTTTATAGTACTTGATGCACTGGTGTAGAAATGACGAAACCAAGCTATACTCATGAATCCATGGTTGAGCAAGCAAAGCATTGAATGAAGTTTCTGCATCGATGATATGGAATTTAGTGGTTGTACCTAGCTTTCTGACCTTCATTAATAGTGAAATTGATCGTAAAGCTCTCTCTCATTTTTTGATTAAATCCTATTAACATCATCTGATCGGCAGTGAGCTCTTGAGCGTTAATGTCCAAGTAGGCTAACTTCTGTAGACTAATTAAGTTAAGTGACACTCATAGATATACAAAAAATTTGGAAAGCACGAATCTTTCGAGGTTGACTGAAATGTAGAGAGGTCGGTTATGACCGGTAGTACCAAGCAGCAATTCCTCATCGGTAAAGGTTACCCCATGTTGTTCCTTTAATAAACAAACTTCATCTAAGGATGTGCTGACCAACTGAGCTAAGCAAATTTTTGGATCAAGTAGAGCCTTGACAAGAGATCCCCTTGTCTCCTTTAACAGGATTATAGCATCGTAGATGCTTATTTTTGCCGATAACCTCCTAAGATAAGCTAGTACGTTATAATCTACTTTATATGTGTCTGCAATTTTACTTGGAATAGGAATTTATTCTATCGGCGGAGGCGACTCTTCGCGAGTAACTATTTTCTTTCCTTTGTATATTGGTACCTTTCTCGAGGGCAATACCTTCCCACTTCTCAGATTTATTTCCATAATCTCTTATTCTTCTTGTTCTTGAGATGTTGCAGACAAAACTTCTAGTGAATTTTCTATTTCAAAAACATCCAAGTTGATGACAAGTGGTTCTCCTTGGCACTCGAGTACTGGCTCCTTGCTCTCAAAATTGTCATAATCAATATCGTCGATATCTTTTTTATTTTTGTTGACCGGTTCGTCAGACTTAAGTACAATTTGTGGATCATTTCAAGAATCAAGATCAGGGTTGATTGGTCATGATCAATTGTGTTAGTACTAGAGACAGTTAAAATGTAGTCGAAATCATAATCATTAGATTAAAAAGACTCTGGAGGGGAAAAGCGATAATCATACATGGTCAGGGGTTCGAGAAATTTCTCCCCCAAATCTGAGACAACCAATCTATCATAGGCAGCCCCTACCCTACCCCTTGTGCTATTGATATTCACGATCGTCTCCTTCTTTTTGTCTGGCTGCGGCAGTTTCTCTGGCGTAATCTCTAATTTGGGCCTGACAGGCAGTAGACTCTAAACGGTAGCTTGTGCTGATGCAGTATGAATCTAATCAAGTATCTTCTTTGATGATCTGCTCCAACTATGCTCCATCCACATTCGTCTTAATAAGGATCTAATGGAGTGATTGGCTCATCCAAAATCATATTTACACAACCTCATTCAGGTTCTTTTAAATATTATTTTGGGATGGTTATATTTGGTTGTTTGAGAGCCCTCTTGAGCCAATCCTTAAAAATTAAACAACCCTCTATGGTATCTCTAAGAAGCCTATGGAAAGGGAAGTAGTTACGGTGGTCCTTCTTATCAACTTCTTCTGGTTTCTTTGGCTTGAGTAGTCTGAACTGAGACTTCTTCATCATACTTCTGAACATTTTCTGCATAGCTTCATCTTTAAGAGTATGACCTATTCATCTGATATGTAATTGTCGGACTCAACCTGTCATCTATCCTGCATGTGCTTTGTTGTTGCTGGCTAAACTGACCATACTGCTACATGATGAGACTACTCAACCAGGATCCTCATCGGCTGCTTTCCCTCATCAACTATTGCCACTGTCCCGGACTTCTTCTTAAATATTTTGACTGTTTTATACTTCTCAGACTTTTCCTAGGATCCCATATGCTTAACTTCCTTGTGCAAGCTACTAGACTTGCTAAGTATCTTATCAAACGACTTGATTGTAAGTCCCTTAAGCATGAAAGCCATTGGACCATGTATGCTCTTGAGTAGAATCTTAATAGTATTTTGTTCATGTAGTTGAGGTTAACATTTTATGCTTAAGTTTCTCTACTGCAAGATGTAATCCACTAAGGTCATGTTGGGCTTCTACTGCTCAACCAAGATATCCTCTATTGTAACATGGTGTTGTGTTTTCAAAAATATTTTCACAAACAAATGCTCCTACTCAGCAAATGTTTTCACTGATCCGTTGGGTAGCTCGGCATACCAATCGAATGCAATCCCTGATAAGCTGCTGAAGAACTAACAGAATAAAAGTGCTTCATTACCTCCAGTATTGCATCATCTAGCTTGGAAATGTGCAAAATGTTGACGGGGATTTCCAGTTCCATCAAACGTCTTAAAATTTGGTGACACAAAGCACTTGGGATATGGTACCACATCAAATTTTGCTAGGTCTGGTCAACTATTTGAAATAAATGCTCCTCCTTTAGATTGGGCTAGGGCTCATCTCACTTGTTCCTTAATCAAATATTTGATATCTTTTTTTGGTACTAAAATCTGAGTAGAAAACTTTCTCTATGGTTTGTATCTATTGGCTGAAGTGACTTCCATTGTTTCATTGATAATGCGTACAATATCAAACTGATTGCCCTCTTGCATAGCCATCTGCTGCGACTATGATTGTCCATGCATTATAGTTATGGCGACCATGGTGATAGACATCTCTTCCAATCTTTTCTCCATCTGCTCTTCTCTTAGCAAAATAGCCTTACGCAGATCAACTGAGGCGTTCCTTTCAATAAGTGGTTGGGCTTCGCACGCAAATGTATCAGCTATAGTTTTAATGTCATTAATTTTTTTGAAATCTACATTGAGATAATCTATAAAATCAAAATCTTCTTCATCATCATCAACACAGACTTCTTGCTCTTCTACGAACTCTGAAGTTTCAACTTGGAGGTTTTCTACTTTATCCTCAATTACTTTCTCCTGAATCAACTTAAGATCTTTAAATCCTTCTTGAACATCATTTTGCTCAAAAATAGACTCCATAACAATGGTGGTAACAAAATCTGGTCTATCTAATCTATGGGCTCATAAAAATGTACTGGTGCGACACACCTGGATATCCATAGTTTCTCCTTTAATGCTGATGCTTTTAGATGGGGTACCCCGACGGAGGCATCAGTGCATCAAAGAGAAGCATGCTCCCCACGGTGCGAACCATGTACATCAGTAAGTGGTCACGTCCCTTTATTTCCCTTCAAGAAACTCTTACAAGTGATAGTGGGCAGTACCCACGGACCTAGTCGCAACTTAATCGGTCGACATCCTACTAATTTTGGAGTAACAATAGTAGAATCTGGTGTTGACCTCACTTTTGGTTGTGGTTTATTTTTTCCTCTTTAGTAGCTTAAGGTCTAGCCATATGACTTTCCTATTGACTATTCTTAGAAAAATAAAAAAAGCACCCTCACCACTAGAGATTCTACGATCTTCTTTACTCAACTTGAAGTTCCACATATTGATCCTAACCTCTAAGTACTTTGTAGATGGGGTCACTATAAGGGAAACTCAAGATGAGTCACCCTTAAGACTATTAGACCTTAGGGTTGACCCTGGGTGCTGGTCTGTAGCTAGGGCACTCACTACACTCATCTACGCTCACAGTCACTCACAACCCTAAACTCAAATTTCTAGCCTAGGTCCCTTGATCTTTTTGGGATACTCGTGTAGATGGTCTCCTAAACCTACCAGCCCTAGGGCTATAGTTTAACTACGACTAGTACATAAAGGACCCAAAATGGGATTTCCTTTGTTCCATGACTCATTTAGGGTGATTAGTTACCCAATCCTATAAAAAATACCCATCTTGGCATTTTGCCGCTAAACACCCCAGACCGACGACTTTATATATGCTTAAAAATATAAGTTAAATATGGATGTAATAAATATTCAGTAATTGTAAAGTCACACTTATCAACGCAAGTATACGTATCGCTCAAGTAATATAGGGCTCTAATGGAGTCCTAGATATCGATCCCATAGGGAGTGGTTTAGAATTGCGAACTAAGACTTTAGAAAAGCAGTTTGCTTATCTGTCACTAACAGGCAATTGAAATAAATATTAATAACTATTAAATAACTAATGATACTATTGAGGGTTTAAATGTGATATTCAATATATAAGAAAACATCCTTCTCCTTGTCAAGAAATTATAGTGAATGGACTGTGATATTCAATATATAAGAAATCATCCTTCTCCTTGTCAAGAAATTATAGTGAATGGATAAGTGAATTATGTTCAATTTATATTGTTCCAAATAGGAGCAAACTTACTCTTTACCCTTTGGTCCAGGCATAAAGAACATTGACTAATCCTACGCTTGTATACTGAATCTGTGGCTAGGCTGGGTGGATACCGACTCTCACTTTGGAGCTCCCACTTTCCCCTCACCTGAGGGCTAACATCTACACTTTAGCACCCAAACAATAGGACCGAATTGGGGATTTTAGTCTGTCACTCTAAAATCTCCAATTCTTACTTGATAATATTATTTCCCTATTTATTTGAACTTAACTTCGAAGGGCATTGACCTCCCTGAATCTTGGATGTAATATTCGCTTTAGTTGGAAAACTCAACATATTTTAACAAATCAATTGGCCAGATTGAAAGTAAATTAAGATCGAAGTGAAAAGATCATCTCAATTTCTTAAACATTTTTATGGCTTCACCAATTCAAATCACCATTTCACAAATCTCAAGATTAGGAGAAAGACTGAGAAAACTACTCAGATCTCATGGGGGAAAACACAACAAAGCTGAAAATTCATATATATAATCAAAGTCATACAAACTACAACAAGTAAATAAGTTATCTCTAATTACTCTCCAAGAACACTCCTCGAAGTTCCTCTGAATCTCTTCCGTTCTTTACAGCACATAGAATTCCTCTTCAAAGCAACAAGGAGGAAGAAATCTCTCACTTTCCCTCCTCTCTTCCAATCTCTCAAAGAATTCCTCACAATTTAGACTCTCTACACTTGTTTCACACTTCAATTTTTGAGTCTTCCCCCTTTCCAGGCTCTCTAGACTCTCCAATTTTTGGCCAAAATAGTCTTTTAAAGTTGTGGATGAGCTTTCCCAAGAGTTGCCTCGCATCCCTTCAAAATTTGGCCATATCCAAAGCTTGAGTAGGCATAACCGCTGAGCTTGCCATCGGTGGCCTCGAGGGCGCCGTCGGCGGACATCTGGAGAATTTTGTCCTGTAGCCTCGGGAAAAACTCGCTGTCGGGGGCATCAAGGGCGCAGTAAGTGCCCTAGTTCATATCTCCACATTTTGGTCATTTTCGCTCCAAATTCGCTCCTTTTGGCATCTTTTTGCTCCAATGACGCTAATTCATCATTCCTGCAACAAAACATCAAAAATACCTTTTGTTAAAGTGAAATATCATTAAAAACAGTACAAAATAGCTATGAAAATCTCAACATATTTTTGTCTGGTCAACCCCCAAATTACCTAAACACCCTTGAAACCCTAAATTTTGCCAAAGTTCCCAAGTTTTCCCAAAATACCCAAATTTGATCAAAATTCATTTCAAACTTGTTGAAGATTCGCTGCGCTTCTGCACTAATAAACTTTCGCCGATTTAAAACTCGCATTCTGGGATTATCAGGTGAATTGGATGCCATAGGAATGAAATTGGTGGAGTTTCACTTCATTTTTGGAGGGAAAATATGAACTAGGAATCAAATTTTTGATTTTAAAAAGACAATTCCCTCCCAAAAACTGCCAAAAATTGTCATTTGAACCCAAGTAACCGCCAATTCGCCGGTCTCGCCGTCGGCGGGGTCGAAGGCGCCGTCGGCGCGCCTCTGTATTAACTTTCTCTAGACTCTTGGGAAAAATCGGTTGTGGGTGGCGTCGAGGGCGCCGTCGGCGCCCAAGTCAAAATTTGCACAGTTTCGCTCTAGTCTGAATGCGTTCCAATTTTTCTTCATGGATTTAATTTTTATGATGTTTCAAGGGTAAATAAGAGTAGTAGAGCTTAAGACTACCACAAAGTAACAATAATTTCAAATAAAAATTACTATAATTGTGATAAAAGTAAGATAAATATGGGTTGCCTCCCATAAAACGCTTGGTTTAACGTCGTCAGCCCGACCTATTCAGGTGTCATTCAAGTTGACTGATCATTAAAAACTCTTTAAAATTTGGTCTTTTACCCTCATAATATGGTTTTAATCTATGTCCATTTACTTTAAATCTATTTTTCATCTTCTGATTTTCAGTTTCAACAGCTCCGTAAGTATAAACTTGAGTCACAATAAAGGGTCCTAACCAACAAGACTTCAATTTCACACGAAATAACTTCAGCCTAGTGTTGTAAAGTAACACTTCTTGTCCCAGTTGAAAGTTCTTCTGGTTAATCTTTTAGTCATGCCAAAACTTTAATTTCTTTTTATAAATTCTGTCGTTATCATAAGACTAATGTCTTAATTCTTCTAATTCATTTAATTGTAACAATCTCTTCTTACCAACATCTTTTAAATTATAATTAAATTCTTTAATCTCCCAGTATGTTTTATGTTCCAATTCTACTGGTAAGTGACAAGTCTTTCCAAAAATTAGTCTGTAAGAAGTCATTCCAATAAGAGTTTTATAAGCAATCATGTAAGCCTATAATGCAGTATCTAGTTTAGTGGACCAATCTATTCTACTAGGGGTGACAATCTATTTATGTATTTGTTTAATCTGCCTATTAGAAACTTCAGCTAACCCACTGGTTTGAGGATGATAGGCAGTAGAGATTCTATTAATAATATTAAATTTTTCTGCCAATCTCTGAATATATTTATTTTTAAAATTGGATCCTCCGTCAGTGATAATCATTCTAGGCATTCCGTATCTAATGAAAATATTTCTTATTAAAAACCTTGAAACACTTTTAGCGTCACAACGAGGTAAAGCGTGTGATTTAATCCACTTAGAAATGTAGTCTACTGCAATTAATACATATAAGTTCCCAAATGAAGGAATAAATGGTCCCAAAAAATCGAATCCCCAATTATTAAAGATCTCAACTTCTAAAATGAAATTCAGAGACATTTCAATTCTTCTAGATATATTGCCTACTCGTTGATATTGATCACAAGTTTTTATGTATCTATAAACATCTCTAATGATAGTAGGCCAATAAAATCCAGCTTGTAAAATTTTATAAGCAGTTTTATCAATCCCAAAATGTCCTCCAAATTTAGAATCATGACATTTCTGAATGATTAGCTTAGTTTTGTCATAAGGTACACATCTCTTCATAATCAGATCCATACATTGTTTGTATAAATAAGGCTCATCCCAAAAATATGCTTTTGCATCATGAATAAATTTTCTTTGTAGTTGCAGTGTCAGCATAGGTGGCTAAATATCATTTACAATATAGTTAACAATATCAGCATACCATGGTATTTTCCACTCATTAATATTATAAATTTGTTCATCAGGGAAACTGTCTGTAATTTCATTGTCAGTGTCAGAAAATTCTTAATTTTCTAATCTTGACAAATGATCAGCAATTTGATTATCAGTTCCCTTTCTATCAATAACCATAAGATCAAATTCTTGCATCAAAAGTATCCATCTAATCAACCTTGGTTTAACATCCTTCTTTTGCATTAGATATTTAATAACAGAGTTATCAGTATGCACAACACATTTAGCTCCAATTAAATAAGATATGAATTTATCTAAAGCATACACAGTGGCTAGTAACTCTTTTTCAGTAATAGTATAGTTAATTTGTCCATCATTAAGAGTTTTACTAGTGTAGTATATAATTTTCAAAATCTTTTCATACCTTTGTCCAAGGACAGCTCCAATAGCATAATCACTAGTATCACACTTCAGGTCAAATGGTTTCTTCTAGTTAGGTGAAACTATAATAGGGGTTGTGATTAATTTTTCTTTTAATAACTCAAAGACGTTTAAACAACTTTCAGAAAATTCAAATTTCTTGTCCTTTTCGAAAAGTTGGCATAGAGGTTTGGTAATTTTTGAAAAATCTTTAATAAAATGCTTATAAAATCCAACATGTCCAAGAAAACTCCTAACCTCTCTTACATTAGTAGGAGGTGTTAGTTTAGATATAACTTGAATTTTTGCAGGGTCTGCTTCCATACCATCTTCCAAAATTTTATGCCCTAACACAATTCCTCCTACATCCATAAATTGACATTTCTCCCAATTCAGAACCAAATTAGTTCTTTCGCATAGCTCTAAAACTTTTTTAAGGTAATTTAAGCATGCGTCAAATGATGTTCCAAACACAGAGAAATCATCCATAAATACTTCCAATCCATTATCAATTAACTTACTAAATATGGACATCATACATCTCTGGAATGTTGCAGGTGCATTACATAATCCGAAAGGCATTCTTCGAAAAGCAAAAGTTCTAAAAGGGCTAGTAAATGTTGTATTTTCTTGATTCACAGGAGCAATAGAAATTTGTTGGTAACAGGTATATCCATCTAAAAAATAAATATATTTGTGCCCAGCAAGTCTATCTACTATTTGATCTAAAAAGGGTAAGGGGAAGTGATCTTTCTTGGTGGCAGTGTTTAATTTTCTATAATCAATGCAAATACGCCACCCAGTAACAAGTCTGATAGGTATTAATTCATTATTTTCTTTTATTTCAACAGTCACTCCTTCTTTCTTAGGAACACAATGTATTGGACTTACCCACGCTCTATCTGAAATAAGATATATAAGTCCAGTGTCTAATCATTTCAAAATTTCCTTCTTAACTACTTCTTTCATCATCAAATTTAATCTCCTTTGTGGATCAACTCTTGGTTTATACTGTTCATCTAGTATAATTCTGTGCATATAGATCGAATGACTGATTCCCTTAATATCAGCTAATGTAACTACTTCTTTCATCATTGGATTTAATCTCCTTTGTGGATCAACTCTTGGTTTATATTGTCCACTTCTTTCATTATAGGGTTTAATCTCCTTTGTGGATCAACTCTTGGTTTATATTGTTCATCAATTCTTTCATCATTGGGTTTAATCTCCTTTGTGGATCAACTCTTGGTTTATATTGTTCATCTAGCATAATTTTGTGCAGAGTTTAATCTCCTTTATGGATCAACTCTTGGTTTATATTGTTCATCTAATATAATTCTGTGCATACATATCGAATGACTGATTCCTTTAATATCAGCTAAGGTCCAACCAAAAACTTTCTTATATCTTTTTAATGACTGATTCCCTTAATGTCAGCTAAGGTCCAACCAAAAGCTTTCTTATATCTTTTCAATGTATCTAATTTCCCTTAGTATCAGCTAAGGTACAACCAAAAGCTTTCTTATATCTTTTCAATGTATCTAATAGTCTTTGCTCTTGCAGATCATTTAATTCTGAAGATATAATAACAGGTAATGTAGATGAGTCTCCCAAAAACACATACTTCAAGTGTCTAGGCAATATTTTCAACTCAAGTTCAGGTGGTTTTCTAATTGACGGAACTAGATTCTTATCACACATACTTCAAGTGGCTAGGCAATACTTTCATCTCAAGTTCAGGGGCTTTTATAATTGACAGAAATAAATTTTTATCAGCATTTTTCGTAATATCTAACATCTCAAATCCTTCCTGAACATAATCTAATTCTTCATTTTCTAATTTGTCAAGAATAATTTCGTCACTCTCTTCAAATTATTCATTCTCTTCAAAATGTTCTTTAAAATGTTCTTTCAATAGATGTTCACTAATTTCCATGCGGAAACATTCATTATCTCTTTCAACAGTAGGGTACTTCATAGATTTTGCAATGTTAAAAGTCACTTCTTGATCGTTAACTCTCATAGTTAATTCTCCTTTTTAAACATATGATTTCACAATGTTAAAAGTCACTTCTTGATCATTTACTCTCATAGTTAATTCTCCTTTTTGAACATCTCAATAGCTTTTCCAGTAGCTAAAAATGGTCTCCCTAAAATGATAGGTATTTCTTTATCTTCCTCTATATCTAAAATAATGAAATCCACAGGAAAGATAAATTTTTCCACTTTTACTAACACATCTTCTATAACTCCCTATCTAAGAACAATGAAATCCACAAGAAAGATAAATTTGTCCACTTTTACTAACACATCTTCTATAACGCCCTTAGGATATGTAACTGAAATCCACAAGAAAGATAAATTTATCCACTTTTACTAACACATCTTCTATATATTTCTTTATCTTCCTCCATATCTAAAAACATAAGGAAAGATAAATTTATCCACTTTTACTAACACATATTCTATAACTCCCTTAGGATATGTTACTGAATGATCCGCTAACTATAGAGTTACAAACGTAGGTGAGACTTCTCCTAATCCTAATTTTTTGAAAATTGATAGAGGCATAAGATTAACGCTGGCTCCCAAATCACATAAAGATCTTCCATAAAATTTTTCACCAATAGCACATGGTATAGTGAAACTGCCAGGATCTTTTAATTTTTCAGGAAGCTTTTTCTGAATAATTGCACTACACTCTTCGTTAAGTGCAACAATTTTGTTATCTGTGAACTTCCTTTTCTTGTTCAGAATATTTTTCAGAAATTTCACATAATTAGGCATCTGCTCTAAAGCTTGTACGAAGGGAATATTTACTGTTAACTTCTTAAGAATTTCTAAAAAATTGGAAAGTTATTTATTCTGTTTGTGTTGCTTCAATCTTTGAGGAAACGGTGGTGGACGTTTTTTCACAGTAATTTTCATTTGTGTAAATGGATACTCTAAATCTGGGTATTCATGATCCTTCTCTTTTTCGGTATCCACTTTCCTCAGTTTCTATTTCTTATTGCACTCTTGTCTCCAATTCTTTTCCACTTCGTAATTGAATCGCCTTTTTTTTTCTTTTTGCACTATTGTTTCCAATTCTTTTCCACTTCATAATTATATTGCTTTGACTTGTTCTTTTCCTTGATCTTTAGGATTTGGTTCCACAGTACTAGCAAAAGTTCCTAATGTTCGATTACTAAGCGCAGTAGCGATATGTCCCAATTAGTTTTCAATATTCTTAATAGCAGTTCTTTGATTTTGTAATTGATTACCTTGAATTTGTAATTGATTTCCTTGATTCTGCAATTGTTGACCCATGTTTAATATCAGCTCTTCCATTGATAACTTCTATTCCTTAATTTGAGTGTTACTGTTAAATCCTGGAGGATAAGAAGGTCTATGGTTTACATTTCCTTGGTTGGATGAATTTCCTAATGGGTTCACTGGGTTGTTTGCCCATTGTTGATTTGTAGAAGAATTGTTATCATTCTTCCAACCAGGGTTATAATAGTTTGAATAAGGGTAGTTGAGCCTTTTAGTAGCATTTAAGGTCTCATATGAAGGTTGAACATCCACAAATTGCCCAGATGAATTTTCTTCCATCATAGGAGGTGTTGGAGAATAATTCATCCCATAATGATCTAATTTCTTTGATATTGCACCAATTTGTGAAGACAACATAAATATTTCATTAGAATCATGGATACTAGCTACTCTTTTAGGATTTACCAGTGAAAATTTTTGGTAGCCATCTCTTCTGTTAATGAATAAGCCTCATCAAAAGGTTTTGACATTAACGAACCACTAGACGCAACATCTATAATCGATCTAAGAGATCCCACTAATCCATTATAAAAAGTTTGAATTATCAACAATCTGGTAACGAATGATGAGGGCATTTCCTAAGAAGATTTTTAAATCTCTCCCAAGCTTCGCAGCATCTATAATCGATCTAAGAGATCCCACTAATCCATTATAAAAAGTTTGAATTAACCATATCTATAATCGATCTAAGTGATCCCACTAATCCATTATAAAAAGTTTGAATTATCAACCAATCTATAATCGATCTAAGAGATCCACTAATCCATTGTAAAAAGTTTAAATTATCAACCAATCTGGGACAAATGATGAGGGCACTTCCTAAAAAGATCTTTAAATCTTTCCCAAGCTTCATATATCGACTCTCGAAGAGGACATTTCCTAAGAAGATCTTTAAATCTCTCTCAAGCTTCATATATTGACTCTCCATAAATTAACATTTCCTAATAAGATCTTTAAATCTCTCCCAAGCTTCATATATTGACTCTCCATCAATTTGACATATTTCCTAAGAAGATCTTTAAATCTCTCTCAAGCTTCATATATTGACTCTCCATCAATCTAATCACTAATCCATTATAAAAGGTTTGAATTATTAACCAGTCTGGTAACGAATGATGAGGGCATTTTTAAGAAGATCTTTAAATCTCTCCCAAGCTTCATATATTGACTCTCCATCAATGTGACAGAACAATGTTATGTCATTTCTAAGTTTAGCAGTTTTGGATGAAGGGAAATAATTGGATAGAAATTTCTATTAAAGTTCTCCACAAGTTCTAATAGATCCTCGTGCTAACAAATTTAACCACATGTTGACCTTATCCCTCAGTGAAAAAGGAAAAAGCCTAAGTCTAACAGCATCGTTTGAGACTTTGTCATATTTAAAAGTAGCACACAGTTCTAAAAAACTGGTGAGGTCTAAGTTTGGATCTTCATTTGGTGTACCTCTGAATTGATTGTTTTGTACCATTTAGATAATAGCAGGTTTAAACTTAAATGAATTAGCAGCTACATCAAGATTTTGGATAGACAAGTGAATTTCATCTGCTGTAGGATTTACATAATCTTGTAGGGGTCTAGGTTGGTGTTCATTCTCTATTCCTTGATTGTTCATGTTGTTTGTAATCTCGTAGGGGTCTAGGTTGGTGTTCATTTTCTATTCCTTGATTGTTCATGTTGTTTTCGTAGGATTTGCATAATCTCTTAGGGGTCTAAGTTGGTGTTCATTCTCTATTCCTTGATTGTTCAGGTTGTTTTCCATTGTATAAGAATTTCTAGGTTCTCTTCTTAATCTTCTAATCCTTCTAACAGTGCGTTCTAATTTCGAATCGTAGAGGTCTAGGTTGGTGTTCATTTTCTATTCCTTGATTGTTCACATTGTTTTCCATTGTGTCAGGATTTTTAGGTTCTCTTCTTAATCTTCTAATCATTCTAACAGTGCGTTCTAATTCTGAATCCTAGGGTATAAGATTTTCATGTCCAAATTTATGCATACAATTTGAAATCAGTACACAGTAATATAATTAACTAAATACAAAAATAAGTTGCAATTCAAGTAAAAATTTTCTAATAATCCTAATTTATCCGTTACTCTAATTGTTATTTTAATCACTCACTCCCGGGCAACAGCTCCAAAAACTTGACCGGCGACTTTATATATGCTTAAAAATATAAGTTAAATATGGACGTAATAAATATTCAATAATTTTAAAGTCACACTTATCAACTCAAGTATAAGTATCGCTCAAGTAATATATGGCTCTAACGGAGTCCTAGATATTGATCCCACTGGGAGTGGTTTAGAATTGTGAACTACGACATTAGAAAAGCAATACTTTAATCGCAACAACGAAGTTCAATTTTCATATATGTCACTAACAGGCAATTAAAATAAATATTAATAACTATTAAATAACTAATGATACTAATGAGGGTTTAAATGTGATATTCAATATATAACCTTGTCAAGAAATTATAGTGAATGGATAAAGTGAATTTGTTCTGTTTATATTGTTCCAATTGGGAGCATAACTATTCTTTACCCTTTGGTCCAGACATTAAGAACATTGACTAATCCTATGCTTGTTTACTGAATCTGCGGCTAGGATGGGAGGATACCGACTCTCACTTCAGAGCTCCCACGTTCCCCTCGCCTGAGGGCTAACATCTAGAGGATACCGGCTCTCACTTTGGAGCTCCCACGTTCCCCTCACCTGAGGGCTAACATCTACACTAGCAGACAAACAATAGGACCAAATTGGGGATTTTAGTCTGTCACTCTAAAATCTCCAATTCTACGCCCGANCTCCAATTATTGACCAAAATAGTCTTTTAAAGTTGTGGATGAGCTTTCCCAAGAGTTGCCTAAGAATCCCTTCAAAATTTGTCCGTATCCAAGCTTGAGTAGGCATAACCGCCGAGCTCGCCATCGGGGGACTTTTGGAAAATTTTGTCCTGTAGCCTCGGGAAAAATTTGCTGTCGGCGGCATCGAGGGCGCCGTCGGTGCCCTAGTTCATATCTCCACATTTCGCTCCAAATTCACTCTAAATTCGCTCCTTTTTGCTTCTTTTTGCTCCAATGACCCTAATTCATCATTCCTGCAACAAAACATCAAAAATACCTTTCTTTAAAGTACAATATCATTAAAAACAGTATAAAATAGGTATGAAAATCTCAACATATTTTCCTCTGGTCAACCCCCAAATTACCTAAATACCCTTGAAACCCTAAACTTTGCCAAAATTCCCAAGTTTGCCCAAAATACCCAAATTTGATCAAAATTCATTTCAAAACTTTTAAAAATCTCAAAACACCCAAATTACTCAAAATCTCCCAAAATGGCCAAATTACCAAAATACCCCTCCATAGCCCAAAATTCCAAAAATTCCAAAATTTCAATTCTCATGTTCAAATCACTACACTCACTACACTCATTAGCTAAATTACAAGTGATTGATACCTAAATACCTTTCACTACACTCACTACACTCACAATACCTTTCTTTAAAGTACAATTTCAAGTGATTGATACCTAAATTTCAATTCTCATGTTTGAATCAGTAGTTAAGTCACTCACTACACTCACTACACTCATCTACACTCACAATCACTCACAACCCTAAACTCAAATACCTAGCCTAGGTCCCTTGATCTTTTTGGGATACTCGTGTAGATGCTCTCCTAAACCTACCAGGCCTGGGGCTATAGTTTAACTACGACCAGTACATAGAGGACCCAAAATGGGATTTCCTTTGGTCCATGACTCATTTAGGGTGAGTAGTTACCTAATCCTATCAAAAATACCCATCTTGGAATTTGGCCCCTAAACACCCCCAAATTACCTAAACACCCTTGAAACCCTAAACTTTGCCAAAATTCTCAAGTTTGCCCAAAATACCGAAATTTGATCAAAATTCATTTCAAACCGTTTGAAAACCTCCAAACACCCAAATTACCCAAAATCTCCAAAAATGGTCAAATTACCAAAATACCCCTCCATAGCCCAAAATTCCAAAAATTCCCAGAAAATCTCAATAAATCCCAAATATTCCCAATTTCATTTTTTTAACTACCACATAACCCAATTTGGCCAATTTGATCATCTTTAACAAAAACCCCCAAATTTTCCTTTAAGGGCCCAAATTTCTCAAAGTTCAACTCAAATGTCCATCAATTTGATCTCAGTTGACCCCAATTCCAATCCTAAACTCAATTAACTTTTGATATGGCAAAAAAAAGCCAAATCCAAGCTTAATTTGCCTGTGATTTGAGCTCAATTTTGATTTAGGTCAAAATCCCAATTTTGACCACATGATCTAATCTCACCAAATTGAACCCATATCCTAGTAAATTGGCCCCAGTTAATGTTGAAAAATCTTTATAACATTTTTATACAATAAAATCAACCATCAATTGGACTTAGTGAAGTCTCAAATCCATTTGATTTTGGCTTAAATCCAAAATTCTAAAATTTGTCCTCAAATTGGCTAAGTCCCCAAATTTCACCCAATTGATATCCTTAACCTCCAAATTTGCATCCAATTCATGTTGAAAACTTTTCATGGGGTCCCTATTGATCATTTAGAATAGTAAATTTGGACTTAGCCCAAGGCTAACCCAAGCTAGACCCAAGTTTAGCCTAATATGACTAAATTGATTAAAATTCAAAATTCCCTCAAATTGACCCATCAATTGAGCTCAAAACCACTTCCATCCTTCACAAAAGTTGTTCCTTATGATCATCTACACCAAATGCAATAATTATTTGGGCCAATGGATATAGATAGCCTAGACCAAACCCAAGATTTGGTCATTTGCACCCACTTGGACACATGCACTAAATGTGACCTAACCACCCTAAAGCAATCAAATTAACTCTACCCCAGCCATTAGTTGACCCCTAAGGCTGAGCCAAAACACCTCCAACAACCTAAACTAAGCCATGGACCAAAGTTCCCCCAAATTAAGGGATCTTATTCCCAAAAATACACATGCTTAAGATATCTTCGCTAAACCAAAACACATTTGCATTAAATTGTTGTGATGGATTCCTCTGGATGCCCTGAGCACCTAGCCACCCCCCTGGCCGGCTGGCCAGGCTAGTGGCCAGAAAAGCTCAAAAACGAGAGCCACCCCCATGGGACTTCACCCAAATCAATCCTAGATGCCATTTCAACCTAATTAAGTTGTAGAGCTCCTCTGCTCTCCACCTAAGCACCACATTACACCTCATAATTGGCCATGACAACCACCATAACCCCATTTTTATAAAAGGCCACCTGCACGGCCATTAAACCAAGTGTTGAAAATCTCTTGGAGAGAGTCCATGAAATCACACACAGAGCCTCTTTGAGACCTCATCAGTGCAACCCATCCACCACATTGCCCTGAATCCCCTTTCCGGAGTTCAATTTTGAGCTCGAAACCTTGCTGGAAACCAAGACAGAGCCCAATATATCTCCACAGTCCACTAAAACTAAATTACCTTCACCCACACCTTCACAATAGTGAAAGAGGAAGAAGCCCCATCAATTTACCCTTCCACAGAGCCCCTAAAATAGATTTCAATCAACGCCCAAAATCGGTCTTGATCAAAATCACACCTAAGCCTTACGCCACAACAAGAGGCTTAATCCCTAGCCTCCTTGGGCCCCAACAAATGTCCCGAGCACCTCTGATTGAAGCTTCCCTTCTCAGAGCAAAGGTATAAAACTTCTCCTCCTCCCAAGCCTATTTTGATTCTCCATTTGCTTAGGCTTGATCTCATGACACATTAACCGTATGGATGTGTTCATCTCACTTAAACAAGCATTTTAAAAAACAAATCACTTAATGTGGTTAAGAATGAGAGAGATCTCATGCCTCAAAGGTGGACGGTTCTCGGCCTAAGCTATTGGGGACGATGACCATGCGTTGTCCGATCACGTGTGTATCTAATGGACGACCAAGATTAAGTCGGACAACACTTCTTTACACAAATAGTGGAATACATGACTGCTGGCGTGGATGGCGGCGTAAAATAAGAGTGCGTCGCGTGGAGTTTCAGAGCCGCCGTAGGATGATGAGGCGCCGCGTGGATAAGTAGAAAAATAGGGCTTTTTCTTTTTATTTAAACTCCCTTAACTTAAAAAATCCATAACGTTGTGTAGAAAGATCACAAAAATAAAATAAAAATACCCTCTTACTCAGTGAACAGAGGAGAACAATGTGGAATAAATTTTAAGTCCATTTGATGCATAGTTTATTTTTAATTAATTAAACACTTATTTGAATCATTTGATTCTCCATGCATATTGAGACATCACCTTTGCTTGAAATTTTGTCATGTTGTTGCCTCTGTCAAGGGGAACATTCTCTAATTTTTCCAAATTCAGAGGAGACCTCTAAACAGAAATCCATTCTTTTTTTAAGTTTAAGTGCATTATTTTCTCAAATAATCATGGAAATTAGTATGTTGCTTAGAAAAATCTAAGAAAATTTTGAAAGGTTTATGATGACGAGAGAGCCTTTAAGAAAATTTTTCATGAGTCAAGTCATTTAAAATACACCTAATTTTCACAAACCCTAAGTCATTAAAATAATTAATTTTAGAAAATATAAACATTTAAATGACTTGATTTTTAATCTCAACGGTGGTTCCTGATCCAAAGAACTCACCATAAAAATTTCAAAATTTTTTTAGTTCATTTGATAACTTAAGTTGATTTTTAAAGATAAACATTACTTTTGGCATTTAAATGATTTTTAAAAATCAAAATACAACTCGAAAAATTATGAAACTTAGTTTTTTAAGTTCTCTATGATCAAAGATATTTTATAAAAATAAAGCAGTATTTAGAATTATTTTAATTTTTTAAATAATTAAAAATCTCTAAAAATCACAAAAATAATAAAACCCATGGAAATGTTCTAAATTTTTTGCTAGGCACTTAGGAACAATTAGAATATTTTTCCTGATTTTCTAAATAAAGATATTGAATTTTAAAGCTTAAAAATGATTTTTAAAGGCTAAAAATGAGTTTTCATTAAAATAACTTCAATAAATCAAATAAAATTCAAAAAAATATAAAATCTTCTCCTTTGAGTTCTCTGACCTTAGGGAGACTTTTCAAAAATACAAAAATTAATTTTCTCCATTTAAAATATTTTATATTTAATAAATACCCCATAACGTAAAATAATTCTTAAAATTCACATAAAATTCAAAAATATATGAAATCTGGTCCAAAGGCTTCTCTGATTTAAAAATCAAGCACTCAATAGATTTTTTGAACTACCGAAGTGATGCATTTACACGTGCCACGATTTGAACATCGAGAATTATATTTATTTTCTGATTTAGAGAAAATGGTGGAAATTTGAAATGAGAATTTCCTTAATGAGATTTGACTGAAGGGATCTCTTTGTTAGAAGTAACCATGATTTGTTTACTTAATCTGCGTTGATTAAGCCACTGGAAATGAATTTTTGTTGAGTACCAAGGGAATTATAGAAGAGTATAAGATGGTAAAGCTTGCTTTGTTACTAGTTTTAACTTTAGAACTATTACACAACTAGTGAATTGAATGAACATGAGTAAGCTTCAAATGTAAGAAGTAATTCATGAAGATTGAACATGATGGATTAAATAATTTCATAATAAAGTTGTAATAACCTGAACTCTCCCTTCCATCAAGGTATTGTGTGTTTCGGCCTAATGACATTAAGATTTGTCCCATTGTCTCTTTTGCCTAGTTTTAAGCCCTTTATGCAAAAAAAAAGGGAATTGCATTAGGTAGTCAACAAAAAGCATAAAATTTTTGTCTAAAAATGATGACACAATCTTTTAAATTATTGTATAAAATAGGACACAATCACAACAATAATAATAATATTTTCCCTTTTCCGCCTTCTTCCTTCAGCCATCGTCGTCGCCATCAGGCTATTGCCTCTCTCAGGTCGTCACCTCACTCCAGCCACCGCCACCATCTGGTTGTTGTCTTCGCCTATCGCCGCCCTCAAGTCATCGCTGCCTCAGGCCATCTCCCTTTGGTTGCAGTTGCCCTTCGACCCCTGTAGCCGCCAGTAGTCTCAGGTTGTCACAACCTCAGGTCGTTGTAACCTTCTGTCTGTCACCGCCTCCGCCTTTCAGCCGTCGTCGCCTTTCTACTGCTGTCTCAAGTCGTTGCTACCACCTCAGTCCGCCGCCATCTTTTGTCCGTCACATTCTCAAGCCGCCGTCACCGCCTTTAGATGCTCAACATCTCAGGCCGCCACAACTTCTGATTACTAACACCCTTGTATGTTGTCATTGTTTTCAACTGACTCTGGCCCCCGCTACCTACGTACATCGTCACAGCTCACCACCATGGCTTACGTGACAAACTACGACTTACATGGTTTACAGCTCGTGCAACTTTCGACTCTAGACCCTGTGACCTACAATTGTCTTCATAGCTCTCAACTACAACTTACGTGCCAATTAAGATCCACATGATTTACAGCTCGTGCAACTCCATACTTTGGGCTCCATGACCTACGAATGTCGTCATAGCTCACCACCAAGGCAATTGTGACCAACTACAATATTTATGGTTTACACCTTGTGCAAATTTTGTCTCCCGCCTCCGTAGCCTACGAATGTCGTCATGGCTCATCTCTATGACCTACGTGACTGACTACGAACTATGTGGTTTACAACTTGTGTAGCTTTCGGTTACAACTCTCGTGGCTTACGAATGTCCGCATATCTCACCAGTAAGTTCTATGTGACTAACTATGAACTATATGATTTATAACTCCTGCAGCTTCATTCTATGGCTTTACTAGTCAACCGAGGCTCTTGAAAAAACCATATGCATCTCACATGGCCAACTATTACCATTGAACTACTTGCCTATAAGACAAGCTGACACTGCAACCACCACGTGCAACGTTTACAACAGACTACCTTTTCCTTAACAACCAACTACAGCTCTTACAACCTATCTTCATCGAGAACTACATTCATTACAGCTAGACTACAACTAATATCAAGTTTGATTTACCTAGGTCTTAAGGGCTTAGTAGTGACTTAGGCTAAATCAAGTTTCATTTAAATGAGGACCTGGGTCTTAAGGGCTTAGTAGTGACTTAGGCTAAATCAAGTTTCATTTAAATGAGGATTAGAAAAGTCTTAAGGGCTTAGTAGTGACTTAGGCTAAATCAAGTTTCATTTAAATGAGGATTAGAAAAAGTTTTAAGGGCTTAATAGTGACTTAGGCTAAATCAAGTTTCATTTAAATGAGGATTAGAAAAGTAGATATCATTGAAAATTAAAACATCTTTTGAACACTACAAGCCCAATGAGGGTTAAAATTTGGCTAAGTGTTCCAACAACACTAATTTGCCTCTTTAAGGGTCTTCACCCACATAATTCTTAAATTGAATCACAAGTGATAATTAACCTATTCTTAGGGATAATGTCAATACTCACTGAGCATTAAGGGTATTTACATGATGACTTATTAAGCAACATAATAAGTTTAAAAGAACTTGGGATTTTCCACCAGGTAGTGAGAGAGTAGCACGAACCTGCTTCTTTCTCTAGATCGGTTGATTACCACAGAGATCTACTCAACTTCATATTCTTTGCTTGGCAACATCATCCTTAACTAAACTCCTAAGGACCCACCAAGGTATGACCTAGGGTTAGATAGGTCATCAAAATTTTACTTCCTTGTTTCATATAAACAACCATGCCTTTTGAGTTTGAGGTGGTGGAACGAGAAGACTCGCCAGGTATGCTTTTATAGTTTTCAACGTTGTACATTCATACTATAATTTTGAACCTGCAAATTTTGTATACTAAACAACCATGCCACCCTTCATGAAAATTAAAACTATCAGGATAGTCACAAATCCAAAACAAAAATCAAAACTAAAATCAACCAAGATAAAATTTGCCGCCACAACATTCAAAATATAAAACAACTCAAAATTTAATCACAAACATCACAAATAACTACAACTTCAACTAAATTAAGATGTCTCTATCGGATGATCCAGAATTCCTCGGAGGAGGTAACCTACGGTTGCTAACGAGGCTTCCCACGGTCAAAATGAAATTATGGAACTCATTAAGTTTAGTTTAGTAGGTTCATTTGGACTAAGTGAATCCAATAGAAAATAATGATGCCCGAACGAGGGAACCGTAAGATCCTAACCGGTGTCGCTCTAATCAACTTTAACATGCCCCTATAAAATTTAAAGAGCTTCAACCAAAGGACCACCTGATTTAACATTATAACTTGACACACTAGAAAACTCAAACTCGTCGCAGCAGGGTGCTTAGAGCTAGCATGGTGGGCAGCACGACCATCTTCAACAGCAAAACCTGTCTTCTGCAGCTAAGCCAATCTTTCTTTCTTAGACTTAAACAACAAAGCCATAAAACTTTGAGGTTGCTTGCTTATGAAATGTACATCCTCACCTTATCTTTAGGCCTTTGTATAACCTTGCTATACAATATAACCCCTAAATCGTCTTAGGATTCCAAGGTTTTCATGTGTCACGACCAAAATCCTCACATCTTCCAGGCTATTGGTGTGATCGTTTCACACGAATGTAAGCCCTAACTAAAAAAAAATTGGCAGAATGAAACACTTAAGTTTTTCTCCTCAAAACTGAAGTTAAACATTAGGATAGCTTGGGAAGTCACCGAGGTTCTCCTCTAGATTCATGACATCCCTTAGTTCTTCATCCTTTGGACTCTACAATAAAATGTTCCAAATTTTAACCAATCCCCTTTCACATCTCTGCGTCCGATCTCATTGAAGAGTCATACCCTTTGAAATTTTTTGAAGGTAATATTTCCTGATTTTTATTGAGAGTCTACTTAGATGACTTTAGTCTTTTAAGATGTAATTAACTATAGGGGCTTGCCCTTATAGGAAGCATGTCCAAACCTAGCTTAAGTAAACCTTATTTAATCCTTTATATTAAATAGGGGAACTTATCGGCAAATACAAAAGTTTCGCAAAACAGATGGATGTCATACTTTTTTAAGTTTATTTGATCGAGCCACATCCTCAAGTCTTGTGTTTATCCTTCGGGATAGATACATGGTTTGAGGTGTAGTGCTCTTTCATTTAAACTATCCAAAAAATGAGGTCAGTTTGATTTCATACTTTTCTAAACTTCAACGTCCTTCCGAGGCAGGTAACGGGATTTCGATTCCGGTGACCGACAGCTTCTTATGGGCAACTCCCCACCAACCTAAAATAGCGCTGACATCTGGGATGGTGGCAATAGCTTCCCAAGACGAAATCTGGCTAGAACACGGGCTGGGGGTACTTTTGCTAATTTCTGAAACTGACAAATAGGTCTGATATTCCTTAAAATTTCATTCTTCATCCGTGGAGAAACTACGCATCCTTCTTGTTTGAGTAGCTCAGCAACTAAACAACCTTCCTTAGCAGTCAATCATTCAAATACAATACTTACTCTAGCAATAGGAATGGGCTTCTCCCTTTCCTTACCATGATCTTGTGGTGACAGTAAAGAAACAAAAATCTTATGGAGACTCTCCTTTCTTGTAGAATTTGACAAGGGATGAAACCTACTCCCTCGGAGGAGAGGAGAGGTCTCAATCACCCCAAGTTCCTCCTAATGAGGAATCTCATCTTCTGATACTAACTCTATAACATTGGCTATGGTGGCCCTCTGAATTTTTTGGTTACGATTCCTTTTCTGTGGCTTGGTCAATCACTTAACTCCTGCACTAGAACCAACCTCAAACACTGACGATAGGGCAACAAACACATCATCTGAATCTTCAATGATCAAAACTTCTTTCCCTTTAGTGGATGACACGGTGGGTACGGTAATGGTGAACCCAGTGGAAGTAGGTGTAACAACTTTCATTAACACGGGAGCGACATATCTAGTAGGCACGAGAACAACAAACTTAACGTGTGTCGGGGCGGTAGTGATCTTTGCCATCTTATAAGAAGAAAATCTTGATAGTAGTTTAAATCAAATTTTGTGGACAACTTTAAAGTCATTAAATCGAACTGCAAAATTATTCAACCAGTGGGTAAAATGTAGGAGAAAGTGTGAGAAGGGAACACGATCCTAGCAACTTCAAAGAAAAAATTCTGAGGGTTCTTATCTGCCATCACATTGTAATTTTAGTGGGAATACTAAAAATTTAACAAAGGTTGTTTTGTGGACTGAGCACGTCTTTTCTTCTTTTAATTTTCAAATTTATTATTTATTTATGATTATAACATTAAAGAGTTTTGATTAACAAATTAAACGAGGGTGAAGAGATGTAATAACTTAGATTGATTCATAAAATAGCAAACCAAACTCGAGAGATACGAAGAAATGATGAAGTTTAGGACCCAATGCAGGGCGAACATCACAACGCACATCACCTAGGCAGAACTAGTCCACCAACACACCTACTGGGGGTTCGACCCCACACAGAAAGGTAAAGTCATAAAGGACTTCTGAACCTCTTTGTTTAAAGATGGTCAAATAAATGGTCCTAGAATCTCAAAGAATTGACCGTACTTGCACGAGAAAAAAAAATGGGTGCAGTATGACAACAGAAGAAGGGTAATCCTGCTATCTTCTTAAAAAAAAATGGGTGCAGTAGGGGGTTAAAGTTTCTTAGAGTGACATTAGTTAGGATCCCACGGTTCCCTCATTTCCGTATCACTATTTTATTTTAAATTTACTTAGCTTAAACAAGTTCTTAAGCTCATTTAAACTAGGGAGATCATGTTAACAATAGTGGGTTACCTCATCCGAGGGACTCCTAAAAATTCAAAATGACATTTTATGAAGTTGTATTTCAAAGGATTTATGGTTACCTTTAAAAGGGTTTAATTTAAGTTTGAAAATTTTTAAAATTTTTTATTTTGAAAAATTTTCATTTTATTAATCAAGCATGCATAGTATGTTGAAGCAGTAGTAAATTGCAGTAAGTGAAATGACAGAAAGCAAATAAATGTAAAGGCATACCTTCCATCTTCTTGTTGCTCCTGCTAAAATGTTAGAACTTGCACATATATATAATTTTATAGAAATTTTAAATTAATTTCAGGAATAAAAAACAAGAAAACCAGTTGAAGGTGTATCTACCAAACCCTAGGTCATAACTTGGTGGGTCCTTAAAGGTTTTAATGAATGATTTTCTTGAACAAAGAATAATAAGTTCAATTAGCTTTCAAAATATTCAAAATGTCATAAAAGTGTGTGGGGAGCAAGTCCTAACAACTTTTAGAACACTTTAGAACATTTCAAGTTCATTTGAACCTATTATATTTTTCAATTAATCATTTGAAACTTTAAATTTCATTTTAATGAATTAATACACCCTATACTCAGTGAACATTGATATTTTAATTATCCCAACTGTTGGGTAATCAGACAGTCAATAAATATTCTATTTAAGAGTTATGTGAGTGGATTCCTTAAGGGACAAACTCAAAGTCATTAAGGATTTTATAACCCAGATTAAGGTCGGCCTTGTAGTGTTTTCAAAATGTTCATAATTAGTTTTTCTATCTTTTCTAAACTTCATTAAACAATCTTGGATTAATCCTTGTTCAATACTAAGACCTTAACAATTTCAAGGGTAAATTTGTATTTATCAAAATGTCAATTTAAGTGAAATATATTCTTATTAAAGGATCATACTTTCATCTAATCACCAATTAGGAGGCTTAAAATAAGTGATTTATTATCTTCCTAGCTTAAGCCTACTATCTTAGGATCATTCAACTGAATTGACTTCCATATCATAATAATTTACAAAATTACAACTTTACACTTATCGTGAAAAGGTGACCAATTGGATTTTACCTCTTAACCCATTATATTTCAAACACCCAAAAAAAATCATTATAAACCATTTACCCTTTGGTTAGTCCTAAATTTTAATTATGGCATCAAAATCCAAATTACCATTTTTCCCCCGGGGCTCTCCACTTCATAACATAACAAATATAACTCAATGAATTTAAAATTTTTATGGTACCTTACTCATGACATTAAAAAAATCAGAGGAGAAAATGTGATTTCTTCAATTTTTATTTAATTTATATAATTACTTAAACTCAAAAAATTGGATTTTTAATGTTAATTTATTTAACAAATGAAAGTAAAGTTTTTGTTCATGAGAAAATTTTTCGAGGTTCGCCTAGGTTAGATGACCACTTGGACAAAAATTCACTATTCTTAAAATTATATTTTAATTAGTTTAACTATTTAATGATATTAGTGATATTAAAGAGAAATTATAATTTAATTTAAAAAACTACTTTTAATATTTTTATTAAATATCTCAAAATCCTGAGAACTCAGAGAAACATATTTTGCATTTTTGCAATTTTTATTTTATTTAATATATTTCTTTTAATGGAGAATTAAAGAAAATACATTTTTGACATTTAAAAGTACGCAACTAAATCACAAAAATTAGAAAACTTTTTTAAAGGGTCTTAAGTAATCAGGGAACAATAAGGAACAATTCGGTACATTTCTATATTTTTTAAAATTTTAATCATTTTTAATTGAAAATAAAGCTAAAAAATGAACTACTTATTTTAAAATAATTTAAATTTTTTTTCTATGAGCCCCTGATCACAAGGAACTCAGAAAACCACTTTTCATAATTTTCCTGATTATAGTCAATTTATTATAATTATTTTAATGCAAAAATAACATTTTACTTATAAAATAAAATTTAATGATCAAATTAATTCAAACTGGTTTCAAATTTTTGGAGTGAGTTAAAATACTTATTATTTATAGTGTGGAACCATTTTTGTAAATTTTTTAATATAATTTTATTCTTTTTAGTTTTAGTGACTTTTTAGGGTTTAACTAACTATAGTAATTTACATAAACATTTAAACTTAAATTACATTTTTCCTAGAGTCCTCTGACTACAAGGAACCTATCAAAACAAATCCCATATTTTTCTAATTTATATTTTAATTTATAAAATTATTTTAAGCAAAATAGATAACTAGGCTTGAAAATTAGGGTTTCAAAGCTAGAGATGCTCTCTAACCTTAAAAAAATTAGAGAACATCCCTATTAACATGTAGAAGCAACCCCTAAAATTTCAAGCCATAGTGATTACTATTTATTTAATTAGACTTAAAATACTCTAGAGGGTATTTAATTAATTAAAAATCTGAGACACCAAATAATTTTTATTATTATTGCGTATTATCTCCTCTATTCACTGAGCAACAGGGTATTTTTATTTTATTTTATTTTTTTCCTACACCAAGTTATGAATTCTCTAAGTTTTGTGAATTAAATAAATCTATATAATCCATATTTTTCTACTTATCCGACTCGAAGCCACCTCATCTTATGACGCTCCAAACTCACACGCATCGCTCCACCATTTGACGCCCCCACCTGAGTTAGCTGTCACGGGTCTACACTTTATCGTTCCATCCTTCTGTCCTACGTGATCTCAGCCATAAAAATGATACACGCATGATCCAATTGCTCTCCATCATCTTTCCCGATCATCTTAACTCGAGAACTATTCAACCTAAAACTCTAGGATCTCACTTGATACTTAATAAAATCACACAGGGTTGTTTCTACACCTTCATTTGGTCCAGAAAAACCTATCTTAATGGTCACATTCTTATGAAATTAAACTTTTCTTCACAAAAGCCCAACTCGAGCTCAATTTCGGCGAAAATGGGCTATACCTTTGTCTGAGAGGCAATGCCTTAATCAGATGCTTGTAGTATAAGTTCTTGGAAGTGTCACTTTCCTCTAGTGAATGCTCTGAGTAGAATTTTCTCCAATAGGTGGGGAAGTCTTGGTATAGAGCTAGGTTAGAGCGGTTGGGAAATGGGGCTTTCAGTGGGGATCTTTTTAGTTTGGTCTAGGGAAGCTTTTGAAATAGTCAATTTAGAGTTATTAAGAATTGGCTAGAAAATGCCCTAGTTTTGAGCTCTGAAATTGAGCTCAAACATTAAGGAAGGTGGCTTGGAAATGGTTGGAATGGGCTCATGAAATCTTGGAGAAGCTTTGTAAGTAATTTTACAGAGTCTCCCAAGGGAAATATGCACTCCTTATGTTTGGTCGTGGGAGGAGGTGTTTAAATATGTGAGGCTTTGGTGGCCACCAGGGCTGGCTAGTGGGTGGAATTAGTTGCTTATGCGGAGGGAGAAAGGTGCAAGTGACCATTTTGGATGAGCCAACTTAGGGGGTTCAAATTTGGGTTTAAGGCTTGTAGTGGCTCTTGATTTTTGGTGTTTTCCGGTAACTAGGCTGGTGATACACCTAAAATATGTAGTGTTTTTATACACATTTTTATACCTATTTTTGAGATATTGCAGTTTGATGAAAGGTATTTGTGTGTTTTTTTTCAAGTACAATCAAATGGATTAAAGTTCTAAAAGGAGTGAAAAGGGTCAAATTTGGAGCAAATATGAAGAAAGGTGCAAAAATGAACTGGGGTGCCTAAGTGTCAGGTTTGATGCCTATGCGCTAGAGGTTTCACACCTACGCTCTAGGTACCCCATGCTTAAGTGCTAGAAGTAGTTACTTGATTACTCATTGAATTTAAAAAAAAAATTGAAGAGGTGTTTGAAGCAACCCTTGGTAAAAATGTTGAAAATATCCCATGGACACAAAAATTAATTCAATTGGCTTTTGAGGAGGCAAATTCTAGAAGATTTGTTGAATGGAGACTAAGGCACCTTTTGGATTTTTATTAAAAGGAGACTTGGAACATCAAGACAAGTGGCCAACCAACCAAAAAATTTTCTGCCATCATTCATCCAAGTACACCACCACCACCGACCCCTTTTTTTACTTTATTTTGAGTGTTCAGTTTGTATTGTGAGTGAAGGAAGAGAATTCGAAGGAACTTCAAGACATTTAGTGGAGAGGATTTGAGATAAGTGGTTATCTTTGTGACTACACTTGGTTTTAGTTTAGATTTCTATTTTGGGTGCATGATTTCTACTTTTAAACTCATGTGTGATTATGTTTTCTCCATGGATTTTGAGTAGTTTTATTTATCTTTTTCCATAAAATGATAAGTGATTAAGTGTTGAAAGGAAGTTGTGTGAAGTATTAGGCTTCAAATATGGAAGAAATTGTGATGATTTGAAACCTTGCGCTTAATTACATCTTGATTTGGCCAATTAAGATGTTAACACCTATTGTGAGAACATGTATGATCTGAGATGGTATTGTCTCAGCCAACAAATGGTTTAGAATCACAAATTGATTTCATGGATGTGAATGTGTTCATGATGTTTTGTGCAAATAGAGAAGAAAATAAACGTTTCAAGGGTATAGAATTAGAGAACTTTAGAGTGACAGGCTAATTCCCTCAATTTGATTTGTAGATTTAGATTTGATATGAGATGTTAGCCCCCAGATGAAGGGAGAAAAGGGAACTCTAGAGTGAGATCTAGTATCTTAGATTTTGATACGATATGTTAGCCCTCAGGTGAAGGGAGAAAAGGGACACTAGAGTGAGATCTAGTATCATCTCTACCTAATCGGTCTTCAAGACTATTCAAACTATAGATTAACCAATGTTTTTTTAGCATCTCTAGTAAGGGTAAAGAATATTATTACTCCTATTTGGCACAATGCATTTAGAATACCTTCACAATAGAATTTCTCAACTTATTACTAAGTCATGATATGATAAGGAAAAAGATATTTTACTTATACTGGCTTCATCTTGCAAGTATTCAGTTAAGTTAATTAGTTGCTTACTTTATTTTCATAAACCAAAAATTACAAAAAAAATCAAATTTGCATTTCTATTTTAGGATCTTAAGTCTTAGTCAGAATATTTTGCTAAGTAGATTTTTGTTATCTAAAATTTCTAAACATTCTAGTTTTCTAAAGTGCTAATGCACCAAAAATATATTCATTTTTAGCCTATATTTTATACTCATTTTTGGTGATATTGTGCTTTAAAGGAAGATATTTTTTTATGTTTTGTTGCAGGTTGATAATTTTTAGGACTTGAAGCAAAACAAAAGCAAAAATGATGGAATTTGGAGTAAAAATGGCATTTTGGAAAAAGTACTTAGTGCCGACGGCGCCAGCAAGGTCACCGACGATGCCAACGTGAAACAGGAGTCCAGAATATCATGGTCGCCGATAGTGCCATTTTACAGAGAGCACAGAATTAAATTCAGGCCATGAGCATTGAAGATGCCAAGGTCGGTGCTAGGCAAAATTCTAGAAGATTCAATGAGTTTGGACGCTTTTTGAAAAGTTATTGGTGGCACCTCTTAGAAAATTGACATTATACTTTATTTAGAGCTAAAATTGCTCAGAAAAGGTAGTATTTAGAGGGAGTTAGAGGATAATTGAGTTTACTTGAGTGTTCTAGTTTAATGTGGTGAGTCTAAGTGGGATTTTCTCCTAAGAGTTCTTAAGAGAGGGAGAGAAGTTAGGGATTTCTTCTTCCATACATTTTTAAAGAGAAAATCAAGAGTCTTGTAAAGAGAGAAAGAGTTCATAAGAGGCTAGAAGGGATTCACTTTGAGAAAGGGTTACAGATAAGTGGCATTTGTTTATTATTGTCGTATAAAATTTCTTTTATTTATGAAATTCATATTTTGTTTTATCTTTCTCATGAGGTCTGAGTAGTTTTTTTTTATCTTTCTCCCTTTGAGATATGGTGAAATGAAGATATAATTTGGATGTGCCAATTTTAAAATATAAATTAAATTATGATGATTTTTCCACTTCATTCTTAATTTACTTTTCGATCTGGCTAATTGAAATGTTAAAATATGTTGTAGAACATATGATCCGGGAAGTGTAGTATGAGTTCTATATCAATATGATAATCACATTCAATTCTATGATGGAGTGTTTCGTACATCAAATTAGGTGCAAATAAATAAGGAAATATATATTATTGGGCAAAGAATTTGAGATTTTAGGGTGATAGACTAAAATCCTTAATTTGGTCTTAGTATTTTAGAACTAAAGTGAGAATTAGCCTTCAAGGGAAGGGAAGTGGGAGCTCTGGAGTGAGAGCCAAAACCCTCCCAGCCTTACAAAAGATTTAGAGACTAAGCCTAAGATTAGCCAACGATTCTCTATAACACTAGACTAAGGGTAGAGAATTAAAATTGCTTCTATTTGGCACAATACAAATTCAAACCATTTATCTCTCTCATTAAACAAAAACTCATTGTTTTGGGAAAGATGCTTTCTCATATTTGATAACTTCATCACAGAAAAAAAGTTTGGTAGTTATAGTTTAACTTTACTTTACAGTCTTGGTAGTAGTTGATAATTTAGTTCTGATAGCACCTTAAACATTTGAAATTAGTATAGTAGACTTTATTATTGTAAAATTCCTAATTTTAATTACCATCTTGAATTTAAACCTTCTCCTGTGGGATCGATATTTGGGGCTTAAATAGAACGTCCTGTATTACTTGATAATGATACGTATACTTGCCTAGAATCTCAACATAAATTGCTTCAATTTCATATTATTAAATAACAAACCAAGTTTTTGGTATCGCTGCAAAACAGAGTCCTAGTCATTAATTTTACACAACTATAATTAATAAATAATGAACCAAGTTATAATATCTTCTAATTTAACTAAAATTCAAGAACAAAAATAAGTAGAAATGTTGAAAAGATATAAAAAGGGCTTTGGATGGACTTTAACAGATATTAAAGGAATCAGTCCTTCAATTTGTATGCACAGAATTATATTAGATGAACAATACGTACCTAAAGCTGATCCTCAGAGGAGATTAAACCCAATAATGAAAGAAGTTGTTAAAAAACAAATCTTAGAATGGTTAGATGTTGGAATTATATATCCTATTTCAGATAGTGCTTCGGTAAGTCTAATTCACTGTGTTCCAAAGAAAGGAGGAGTGAAAGTTGAAGTAAATGTGAAAAATGAATTAATTCTAATAAGATAAGTTACTGGCTGACGAATTTGTATAGACTATAGAAAATTAAACATGGCCACCAAAAAAGATCATTTTCCTTTACCCTTTTTATACCAAATGTTGAAAAGATAGGCTGTAAAAAAATATTTTTCTAGATGAATATACTGGGTATCACCAAATTTCAATTGCTTCTGAGGATCAAGAGAAAACAACATTTATAACCCTTATAGAACATTTGCTTTTCTTAGAATTCTTTTTGAACTATGTAACACACCTGTGACATTTCAAAAATGTATGTGTCAATTTTTAGTAATTTAATTGAATGTGGAATGAAATTATTTATGGATAATTTTTTTTATTCGGAACATCATTTGAATTATGTTTAAATAATTTAGAAAAGGTTTTGGAATTATGTGAAAAAATCAACTTAGTACTAAATTGGGAAAAATGTCAAATTATGGTTGCATTAGGAATTGTACTTAAGCATAAAATTTCTGAAAATGGTATGGAAGTAGATTTAGCAAAATTTCAAGTTATTGAGAAATTACCGCTTCCTACTATGGTTAGAGGGGTAAGAAGTTTCTTAGGACATGTTGGTTTATACAGGCGTTATATAAAAGATTTTTCAAAAATTACTAAGCCATTATGCCAACTTTTAGAAAAGGATACAAAATTTAATTTTAATGAGGAATGCATAAAAGCTTTGGAACTATTGAAAGAAAAATCAATCACTGCTCCTATAATACTCCCACTTGATGGGGAGAAACCCTTTGAAATATTGTGTGATGCTACTGATCATTCTATTAGAGCTATTTTAGGGAAAAGGTATAACAAGGTTCTTAAAGTAATATATTATGCTAGTAAAACTCTAAATGATGCTCAAATTAATTACACCACTACTGAAGAGAGTTATTAGTTATTGTCTATGCCTTTGATAAGTCTAGATCTTAATTGGAGCCAAATGTATAGTGCATACAGATCATTTTGCTATCAAATATTTGTTGCAAATGAAGTATGCTAAACCAAAATTAATTAGATGGATACTTCTGCTGCAAGAGTTTGATTTTATGACAGTAGATAGAAAGGGAAATGATAATCGAATAGCTAATCATTTGTCTATACTAGAATAAAAAATATTAACTAATTTTTCAAATGAAATTTCAGAAACTTTCCGTCATGAGCAATTGTATAATATTGATATAAAGGATATACTGTGGTATGTTGATATAGTAAATTTTATTGTGAGTGATATTCTACCACAGGAAGTTAAGAATGAACAATCAAAGAAATTTATTTATGATTCAAAATTCTATTTTTGGGATGACCCACATTTATATAAACATTGTAAAGATTTAATTAGAAGATGTGTACCTTACAAAGAAACTAAACAAATATTTGAATGATGTCTTGATTCTGAATTTGGAGGACATTTTATAACTAGTAGAACTACACATAAAATTGTCCAAGCTAGATTTTATTGGCCCACTCTTTTTAAAAATGTTAATGAATATATTAAAACATGCGATTGATGTCAACGAGTAGGAAATATTTCTAGAAGAAATGAAATGCCTCTAAATTACACATTAGAAGTTGAAACATTTGATGTGTGGGGATTAGATTTTATGGGACCCTTTATGCCTTCATTTGAAAATTTATATATATTGCTTACTGTTGATCATATGTCCAAAAGGATTGAAGCTATTGCTGCACTTAAATGTGATGCTCAGAGTGTTTCTAAATTTTTAAACAAAAATATTTTTACAAGATATGGAATGCCAAGAGTGATTATTACTGATGGAAGATCTAATTTTAAAAATAAGAGGATCAAGAAATTGGTTAGAAAATATAATATTATGCATATATTCTCTACTGCTTATAATCTCGAAACTAGCGGTCTAGCAGAAATATCAAAACATGAAATAAAGTGAATTTTAGAAAAAAGTGTAAATCCTTATCAATTGGATTGGTCTGCTAGATCAGATACTGCATTATGGGCTTACAGAACTGCCTATAAGAAACCTATTTGAATGTCCCCATATAGACTTATTTTTGGTAAAACGTGCCACTTAAAAATAGAATTGGAACATAAATCATTTTGGGCTATTAAGGATTTTGATTTTAATCTAAAGGATACTGGTGAGAAAAGATTGCTGCAACTCAATGAACTTGAGGAGATTAGAAACAAAGCATATGATAATGCAAAAATCTATAAAGAGAAAATGAAAATATGACATGATCAGAAGATTATAAAAAAATTGAACTTGGACAAGTGGTTCTATTATATAGTACTAGATTGAGATTAGTTCCAAGAAAACTGAAATCTAGATGGTTAGGACCATTCAATGTGATTAAAGTTTATCATTATGGAATTGTAGTTATTAAGGATCCTAAAAATGGAAAGATATTTAATGTTAATGGGAATCAATTGAAAAATTATTATGAAGGGCACATTCTACAATTTAAAGAAATTTTAATGTTGATTCATCCAGATTAAACATTGGTACATCAGGCTGACGACGTTAAACCAAACGCTTTTTGGGAGACAACCCATATATATATATATATATATATATATATCTATATATATATATATATATATATATATACCTATATATTTTANTATATATTGTGGAAAGATCATTATTCGACTCCATACATGTTGATCTATAAAAGTAGTACAAAATATTCCGTTGGAGAAGTCCCCTTACAAAATAAAGGAGGGAGACCAAACCACAAAATTAAGGCATACATGAGTGCAATAAAACTTAATAAAGAGAAAAAAAGAGAAGAGGATCCAATAGACTAAAGTTCTTTGAGATGATTATCCTTGAATCTGAGATAAGGAGTCTCCAACTTATCACCATGAAGCAGGAGAGCAAGAGGGGTGGGAGGCCTTGTTGCCACTGAGATGGAGTTAGCATAGATACCGTGTCTGGAAAGCCAATTAGCAGGTTGGTTCCCTTCTCTGTATATAAAGGACATATAAACTTTGAACATCTTGTATAGGTTGCCAATTTTCTGTTTCCATTGCATATGGTACCAAGAGGATAGTTGCTCTGTGGTGAGGAACGTAATCAGTTGATAAGAGTCCACCTCAATCCACAAATTATGCCATGCAGCTTTCTGTGCAAAGGTAAGAGCCCAGTAAATAGCAATAAGCTCAGCTTCCAGAGCATCACGGGCCTCAATAGGAGCATGAAATAATAACAAACATTTGCTAGAGGAATCTCTGAAAACCCCTCCCACCCCTGCACCCCATTCAAAAAAGCTTCCATTAGTGTTAATCTTCATGGTTTGAAGATCAGGAGTTTGTCAAATGACTTTTTCAATCTTGTTTTTTCTTTTGGTTACAGTGGTCTATGGCAAGCTGATATTAGGGAAGTTTTTTAGATGGATCATCTTGTTTAAATAGGAAACACAGTTTCTAGTAACCTTTTTGTGTTGAATATTCATGTCTTCATCTTTTCTGTATATATATATATATATATANATATACTTCTCTCCACAGGAAATTAATGATCTCAATGAAACTATTAAGTTTACTTTAATAGGAAAATTTCAATATGGTCATCCAAAGATGGACTCGGTGAGGAAGTATTTTGAGGAATTGAAACTTACAAGATCATGGAGGTTGGGATTATTAGATGGCAGACACTTGTTAATCTCTTTATTCAATGAAGAAGATTATGCAAGAGTATTTGCAAAACAAACCTTGATCATTAATGGAATTCCAATGAAATTGATGAAGTTGACACCTGGGTTTGATCCTACAAAGAAACCTTCTGTTTTTCCAATGTGGTTCAAATTCTCTAACATTCCTATTCAATATTACCATCAAAATGTGCTCTTTAGCATCAGTAGAGTGCTTGGTTGTCCTATAAAAATTGATGCTCCTACTTATAATATGGCTAGACCAGCTGGTGCTAGAGTCCTGGTGGAGAGGGACCATACCTTACCAGATATTGAAAGGGTGTGGATTGGAACTGAAGAAAAAGGGTTCTGGCAAAAAATTGTTGTGGAGCAAAAACCTGTATATTGTCAACTTTATAAAATGTTTGGACATAATTTGGAGAAGTGTTACAGACTTCATCCTCCATCTAAAAGGAAAATTTCAATGGATAAAGTTACTGCTTCTAGGCCTGCAGAGACAACAGATAAGGAAGGGGCAAGTAGAGCTAATGTTGTTGTTGTTGATGCTAAAAATACTATTGGGACTGAGCCCAATGGTAAAGCTGGGGATCAGGAGGAAAATATTTGCATTGACAATAATTTGAGGGGAACTGCAATACAAGATGACAACTTATTAAAAATTATCCCAATTAGGATTGATGGCCATACAATCAACAGTTTGACAGATGTGTTAACTGAAGATTGGCAAGTTTGGAGAAGTAATAAGAAAAATAAAGGCAAGTCTGATATTAAATAGCCTTTGGATGGCCCCTCCACTGCAATTGTGGATCACCATCCAAGGGCTAAAGGGAAAGGGAGGACCTTTTCTCAATGATAAAGTTCTTATGTTGGAATATTAGGGGTATTTATCACCCCTCTTCTCTCAAGAGATTAGTACATCTTGTGAGAGTTCATAAAGTGTTGTGTTTTGCAATTCTGGAACCCTTGGTTACTAAACATTCCAACAAAATTCTAAAAAAAATCCCTAAATTTGCTCATTTCTCTAATTCTAATAATAAGATTTGGCTCTTTGCAGAGCTGAACTCCAGTAGGAAGTTTTGCATAATCATTCGCAATTTATTCATATTCAATTCTCTATTGGAGCTCAAGTTGGCTATGCCAGCTTCATCTATGCCAGCAATTTTGCTAATAATCAGGCCACTTTATGGTATGATTTAACTCAAATTTGGCAATTTGTTAAGTCCTTTTGGATTTTGGGGGGGACTTAAATTGTATTTTTGCTCCTAGTGAAAGAAGAGGTGGTAGAACACCTTCTGTATCTGCCATGAATAGATTCAATAATTTTCTATCTGAGGCTGAATTATTTTATTTGGGTTATCAAGGTCCTAATTTCGTTAGTTAGTCTGTACTGAACGTAATTTTGGATCTTAGGAAGGTTTAGAGTCTAGCTAACTTTTTACTTTTAAAAGTTGCATGTCCAAAATTTTTAATTTACAACGAGTAATTTATCTTTTTGTTGCAATCATGTATGTTTGTTAGTGTGTTTTTTTGCTTTTATGTTATACTCCACTCCATAGAAGTCTGATGAATCTTTATATGTTAAGAAAACTAAAATTTTTTCAATTTAATATTTTTACTTATATTTTCTTAATTTTTGTACTTACATATTAGGATATGAAAATTCTCGCAAGCCTTTTATTTTTAGTTTTCATCCCCTCCAATATTTATATGATGCTAAAATGTTTTATTTTTTATTAAAAATTTAAGTTTGGGGGAGGGATGAAAAATTTTCCTAAAATCATAGAAGTTTATTTGTTCTCAAATTTATTTCAAATAAATTTAATTTTGATTTGAAGAAAATGATTACATATATGATGTTATATTAGAGAAGTAAAATTTTAAAATAGAAATGAGTAAAAAAATTTAGTTAAAATTTATAATAATGAAGAAAAACTTAAAAAATTTTAGTGTGGAAAATGCAAAATATAGTGTAACTATCTTTAATAAGAAAAAAAAGTATTTTTGAAACATTTAGAATATTTAGTTTTTTATTTTCAAAACATAAATTTCTTTTATTGATATTAATTTTCAAAACTATTATTATGTTTTTAAGTCAATGAAAAATATCAAATCTTTGCTTTAGGAATGGAAGAGTGGAATTTAAAGCCATTAAAGGCATATCAAAATATAGTAATTGTTGCCTGAAAAAGGAAAAGAAAAGAAAAAAGAAAAATGGAAAAAGGGAGGAGAATCTTGAGGAACTTGAAAATGAACCCTCACATTTAGAAATTCTAAACTCTTCCTTCTTCAACTTGAAGTCCCACATATTGATCCTAACTTCTAGCACTTAGTAAGTGGGGTCGGTATGGAGGATCTCAAGGAGAGTCCCCATAGGACTGTTTGACCTTAGGAATGACCTTGGGGGCTAGTATGGAGCTAATTCACTCACTACACTCACTATCACCTATATCCACTCACAACCCTAAACCCTAATTTGTTGACTTTGATCCCTTGATCTTTTGGGAGGTTCATATAGATGGTCCCCTAGACCCACTAGCCCTTGGCTAGGGTTTAGCTAAGACCGGTACATAGAGGGCCCAAATGAGGATTTCATTGGTCCATAGCTCATGTATTGGCCTTTTTGCCCCCAATCCACTCAAATTACCTAAACACCCCCAAATCACAAATTCGGCCAAAAATCCCAATTTCACCTAAAATACCCAAATTTATTAAAAAATCATTTCTAACCATTTCAAAATGCCCAAATTTCCCAAAACAACCCAAAATTTCCAAAATTACCAAAATACCCCCAAATTTGCCAAAATTACAAAAATACCCTTAGCACCCCAAACTTCCCCAAAACCTCCAAAATCACTCCAAATGTCTTCAAAACCAATTTGGACCCTTAAATGGAGCCTAATTTGGCCTATTTGATCATTTTGACCAAAACCACCAAATTGGCTTTAAAGGCCCAATTTCCTTAAATTCATCCCATATGTCCATCAATTTCGCCCCAATTTCTCTCAACATTAATTCTAAACTCAGATTCAACTTTCATATGACCAATCCAAATCAAATACAAGCCTAATTGGCCCATTCTTTGAGCTCAATTTTGATCCAAATTAGAACCCCTATTTTGACCACATGACTTAATCTCACCTAATTGAACCCCATAACATACTCAATTTGCCCCAATTTAAATCCTAAAATCTTCATAACGCTCCTACAAATCAAATTTGGCCTTCAATTGGACTTGGTGATGCCTCAATTTCACTTAATTTTAACCTAAGTCTAAAAATCCCCAATTTTGCTCCAAATTGGCTGTCTCCAAATTCCACCAAAGTGAATGCCCTAACCCCAAAATTGACACCCAATTTGTGTTGAAAACTCTTCACGACATTCTTATAGACCTTTTTCAACCATCAATTTGGACTTATCCCAGGCTTAGCCCAACCTAGATCCAAGTCTAGTCCAATGCGCCCAAATTGACAAAAATCCCTAAATCCTTTAAATTGAGCTTTCAATTGACATTAAAATTACTTCAATATTTCACCAAAAATCTTCATTGCAATCATCTAAAAATTTTGATTAATCAATTGAGCTCAATTTCATGGCTAGCCTAACCAAAACCCAATTTCTAGCTATTTTGACTCAAATTGAATCTATGCACCAAAATTGACTTAGCCATGCTTAAGCCACCAAATTAATTACACCACAACCACCAAATACACCTTATTGATCAGGCTAAATCCTCTTAAACCACAAAAGTAAGCTATGGATCAATGGTTCCCTATTAAGGGAACTTATCCCATTTTTGGGCCTTAACCAAAAATCTCTTCCATCATCACTTACCATTGGGAGTAAATAATAATTAAGCCTCCCGCTAGCTCACACGACCTTTTGGCCACAACTGTTGCCACTGCCGGCTGGCCTAGTGGCCTAAAAACACCAAAATCAAGACCCCCAAGTTCAATTTTAAACCCAATTTCAACCCAGAGGATAACTCATCCCAATGGCCTTTAGAGCTCCTCAGCTCTCCACCTAAGCACCATTTTACACACATCAATTAGCCCTGAGCACCCCTTAAGCTCCTCTATTTAATCAGCCCCTCCATGGCAAAACAGAAAAGTGTGCCAAAAGCCCTGGGGATATTATATCCAATTGCTTTCAGACACTCTCCAGGAATTCCTAAGCTTATTGCCACAATTTTCCCCCATTGATCCCCACTGTAGAAGCCCAATTTTGAGCTTAAACTTCAGCTCAAACAAGGACATCTCTCCATAGTGAACCAAACTCCAATTAATTGTGCACACACCATCCCCACAGTGAAAGAAGTTGATTCTCTACAAAAGCGCCTTCTCAAACATCCTCTAACCTACAAAAGCGCCCATAGTCGAGCTTGATCAAATTCATACCTAGACAATTCACCATGGCTTGAGACTTCATCTGAAGGTTTGTTGGGTCCAAACGAAGCTAACATAACCATCTGATTGAGGCCTACCCTCTCAGACAAAGGAATTGAACCTCAACCCTAATTGAAGATTATTTTAATTCTCCATTTGTAATGGCTTTATTTTATACTTGATTAAGCATACAGATGTGTTTATCTTGAGTAGATGAAGGTTTAGAAACAAACCTCATGCGATTTGGTTTAGTCTAGCTCAAGATCTTAAGGTTTTAGTGTGAACGGCTTTCAGGTTAAGTCACTTTAGTATGATAACGGAGAGCCATTTGATTGCGTGTGTATCCAATGGATGGAGGAGATCAAGCTTGATCAACTCTCGGTGAGAGAAGGCGGGCCGCGTGGCATGCCAAGTTGGAAAGGGAAAAGAATGGGAGCGCACCACGTGTGAGTTTGGAGCCGCTGTAAGTTAAGTTGGTGCCCCTTGGATAAGTAGAAAAATAGAGATTTTTTGAATTATTTTAAGTGCCTAAAATTCAAAAATCCATATTTTTCTCTAGAAAAATCATTAAAATAAAAGAAAAATACTCTCTTGCTTAGTAAACAAATGAGAATAATATGAACTAAAAATAAAAATTATTTTCTTACTCCCTAATTTTTAATGAATTAAATACACCCTGTGGTATTTTGATTATCCATGATTAAACATTACTGACCATAGCTTGAAATTTTGAGGGTTCATACGACTATCCTTGTCTAGATTAAATCTTCACATCCTTGTGAAATTTCACATTCTACACAAAATCTTATAAAATTTGACACAACTTCCTCATCAATGTCAACCATTTCACATAACACATATCTAAGAGTTCAACACCACAAACTCTTTGTAAATCTCAATTCTCATTTTTGAATCAGTCCTTAACATCTAATTCCCCCTTTTCTCGAGGTCGGCCCCTAACTTCCGACTCTCTTTTGAGATTGACCCTTAACTTTCAATTCTCTTTTTTAAATCAGTCCTTAACTTATGATTCCCCCTTTTTTTGAGGTCGGTCCCTAACTTCTGACTCCCTTTTTGAGATTGATCCTTAACTTTCAATTCTCATTTTTGGAGCAGTCCTTAACTTTTGATTCCCTCCTTTTGAGATCGGTCCCTAACTTCCGACTCCCTTTTTTTGAGATTGATCCTTAACTTTAAATTCTCATTTTTCTAATTTGTTCCTAACTTCTGATTCCCTCCTTTCGATATCGGTCCCTAACTTTTGATCCTATTTTGAGATTGCTCCTTGACTTTCAATTCTCATTTTTGGAATCAGTCTTAAACTTTTGATTCCCTCCTTTTGAGATTGGTCTCTAACTTCGGATCCACTTTTTTGAGATTGATCTTTAACTTTCAATTCCCATTTTTGGAATTAGTCCTTAACTTCTGATTCCCTCCTTTTGAGATCAGTCTCTAACTTCCAATCCTCTTTTTGAGATTGATTCTTAACATTCAATTCTCATTTTGGAATCAATCCATAACTTCTGATTCCCTCCTTTTGAGATTGTCCCTAACTTTCGACTCTCTTTTTGTAATTGATCCTTAACTTTCAATTCTCATTTTTGGAATCATGCCTTAACTTTGATTCCCTTCTTTTGAGATCGGTCCCTAACTTCCAATCCTCTTCTTGAGATTGATCCTTAACTTTCAATTCTCATTTTTGGAATCAGTCCTTAACTTCTGATTCCCTCCTTTCGAGGTCGGTCCCTAACTTCCGACTCTCTCTAGAGATTGATCCTTAATTTTCAATTCTCATTTTTAGAATCAGTCCTTTAGCTTTTGATTCCCTTCCTTTGAGATCGGTCTCTAACTTTGGATCCACTTTTTTTAGTTTGATCATTAACTTTCAATTCCCATTTTTGAAATCAGTCTATAACTTATGATTCCCTCCTTTTGAGATCAGGCTCTAACTTTTGATCCTCTTTTTGAGATTGATTCTTAACATTCAATTCTCATTTTGGAATCAGTCCTTAAGTTCTGATTCTCTGCTTTTGAGATTGTCCCTAACTTCCGACTCCCTTTTTGAGATAGATCTTTAACTTTCAATTCTCATTTTAGAATCAGTCCCTAACTTCTGATTCCTTTGCTTTGAGGTCAGTCCCTAACTTCTGATCCTCTTTTTGAGATTTGATCCTTAAATCTCAATTCTCGTTTCAGAATCAGTCCCTAACTTTTGATTCCCTCGCTTCGAGGTCGGTCCCTAACTTTTGATCCTCTTTTTGAGACTGATACCTAAATTTCAATTCTCATTTTGGGATCAATTCTTCAATTATGGTTCCCTTTTTTTGAGATCGGTACCTAAATTCCAACTCTCTTTTTGGAATCGATATCTAAATTTCAATTCCCACCCCGGGGTCAGCACTTAGATATTGATACCCATCCTTTATAAATACCTAAAACTTGATAACTCAAACCCAGTCTCCAAGCCCAGTGAGAATTCCTACTTCTTGACTTTGATCGAATATTCACTTGCTAATTCCCCAGCGGAAACAAATAACACACACAATTCTACACCTCCTTCTAGGTCTGTTAACTTAGAAGTTTGTATTGATTTTGTTAATCTCATCGGTCAATGCTATTATGTGTGGTGTGCTTGCCTAGCACACCACACCTATTGAGGGTCCATTTGTTAACCTCACTTTTGGTTGAGGTTTAGTTTTTCCACTTTAGTAGCCTAAGGTCTAGCCACAAGACTATCCTGTTGACTATTCCTAGAAAACTAGAAAAGAAACTCTCACCATTAGAAATTCTACCCTCTTCTTTACTCAAATTGAAGCTCTACATATTGGTCCTAACCTCTAGCACTTCATAGGTAGGGTCAACATGGGGGAGCTCAAGGTGAGTTTCCATAGGATTGTTTGCCCTTAAAGCTGACTTTGGGTGTTGGTCTAGGGGTAGGCACTCACTTTCACTCACTTGCACTCACTCTCACTCACAATCACTCACAACTCTAAAATCAAATTTTCCTAACTTTGGTCCCTTGACCCTTTGGGAGACTCTTGTAGATGGTCCCCTGAACCCATTAGCCCTAAGCTAGGTTTTAGCTAAGACTAGTACATAGAGGAGCCAAAGGGGGATTCTTTTCCCAAAGCATCCAAAATCACTCCAAATGTTTCCAAAACCCATTTTGACCCACAATTGGACCCAATTTAACCAATTTTATCATTTTGACCAAAACCCCTAAATTGCCTTTAAAGGCCCAATTTCCCCAAATTTACCTCAAATGTCCATCAATTTGGTCCCACTCCCCCCAATTTCAATCCTAAATTATAATTCATTTACCATATGACCAATTTAAACCAAATCCAAGATCAATTGGTCCATGCTTTGAGCCTAATTTTGATCTAGGTCAAACCCCCAATTTTGGCTCCATGACTTAATCTCACCAAATTGAACCCCATGGCCTACTCCATTGAAAGATAAGCCTAACCCAAACCCAATTTCTAGCCATTTTGACCCAAATTGAACCCATGCACCAAAATTGACTTAGCCATGCCTAAGAAACCAAATTAATGACACCTCAACAACCAAATACACTTTATTGACCAGGCTAAAACCTCTCAAACCACCATAGTAAGTTATGGACCTATGGGTCCCTAAATTAAGTGATCTTATCCCATTTTTGGGCCTTAACCAAAAGTCTCTTCCATCATCACTTACCATTGGTAATAAATCATAATTAAGCCTCCCTCTGGCTCTCTTGAGTTTCTGGCCACCACCTTTGGCCTTGCTAGCTAGCCTTGTAGCTGGAAAACACCAAAACCAACACCCCCAAGCACAAATTCAAACCCAATTTCAAGCCTAAAGGCCAGCTCATCCCAATGTCTATTTAAAGGTCCTTAGACCTCCACCTAAGCAACATCTTATACCCATCAATTAGCCCTGATCACCCCTCTAAGCTCCTCTATTTAATGAACCCCTCCAAGGATAAAGAGAAGAGTGTGCCAAAATCTCTAGGGAAACTCTATTCAATTGCTTTTAGACACTCTCCAAGAACTCCTAAGCTCATTGCCACCATTTTCCCCCATTGATCCCCACTATGGAAGCCCAATTTTGAGCTTAGACTTTCAGCTCAAACTATGACATCTCTCCACAGTGAACCAAACTCCAATTAATTGTGCACACACCATCCCCACAGTGAAAGAAGTTGATTCCCCACGAAAGACCCCTCTTAAACAGCCTCTAACCTAGCTCTAAACCAACACCTGAAATCGAGCTTGATCAAATTCATGCCTAAACAATTAACCAAGGATTGAGACTTCTTCCGGAGGTTTGTTGAGTCCAATCAAAGCTACCACAAAAATTTGATTGAGGCATCCCCTCTCAAATAAAGGTATTGAACTTTAACCCTAATCTGAGCTTGTTTTGATTCTCCATTTGTAATGGCTTGATTTCATACTTGATTAACTGTATAGATGTGTTCATCTTGAGTAGATGAAGGTTTGAAAACAAACCCCATGCACATTGGTTGAGCCTAGCTCGAGATCTTAAGGTTTTAATGTGAACGACTTACGGGTTAAGTCACTTAGGGACGATAACGGAGATTCGTTAGATCACGCGTGTATCTACTAGACGGAGTAGATCGAGCCAGATCAACTCTCAAAGAGAGAAGGCGGGCCGCATAGCATGCTAAGGTGGAAAGCGCATCAAATGGGAGCACGCCGCATGTGAGTTTGGAGCTGTCGTAGGTTGAGTTGGCGCTGCGTGGATACGAAGAAAAATAGGGATTTTCTGAATTATTTTAAATGCCTCTACTTCAAAAATCCATATATTCTCTAGAAATGTCATAAAAATAAAAGAAAGATACCCTCTTGCTCAGTGAACAGAGGAGAATAATGTGGACTAAAAATAAAAATTATTTTCTTTCTTCTTGATTTTTAATGAATTAAATACCCTCAGTGGTATTTCAATTCTCCATGACTAAATATTACTCACCATGGCTTGAAATTTTGATGGTTCAATCCTCATGATAGAGGCCACGTCTTCTGACTTTTCCAAGGTTAGACAACATCTCTATGCTTCAAGCTAAGGTGACTATTTTGCTTATTTTAGTTATATAAGTTAAAATATCACATGGAAAATTAAGGGAGTAATTTTAGTAAGTTTTCTGTGGTAAGAGAAGTCTAGAAAAAATATTGTGATGTTTTGAATCATCTTGTACATTTCCATCCTTAATTAAATGCATATAACTTATATAAATTCATGAAAATCATGCACTTATCAAAAATTGGCAAAATCACTTTCCCACTCTCCATGAAAATCATATTTACTCACTGTAAAAATATCAAAATTATTTGACTTAGTCTAATCACTAAAATAGATTTTTAAGGAAACCTTGTATTTTTGTATAAAAATAATTATATTAAATTAAATAACCATAGAAAAATTATGAAAATTAGTTCTCTGAGTTCCTTGTGACCATTGGTATTTAATAAAAATAAAATCCATTTTGTGAAAATATTGCATTTTTAAAATACATTTTGAATTAAAAATAATTAAAATAATTAAAATTTTAAAAAATATAAAAATTAATTAAAAATGAGTGGAAATGTCCCCTGATCACTTAAAACTCATTAGGATATTTTTCCTAACTTTTCTAGCTTAAAATATAAATTTTAAAAGCTTAAAAATGAATTTTTCCATATTTTCCCATTAAGATAATTATAATAAATAAATTAAAAATCTCAAAAATACAAAAGGTGGTTCTCTGAGTTTTCTGAATTCAGAAAAGTCTATTAAAAATATAGAAAATTATTTTTTGTCATTAAAACATTATTTTCTATTTAATTTAATCCTTGAAATTGATTAAAAATTAAATAATAGTAATGAAAATTCAATTCAGAAAATCATGAAATTTGGCCTAAGTGTTTCTCTGACCTTATGAGACCTCTAATATTTTTTTCGTAAATACAAACTTTATTTTTGGATAATTAAATAAATTAACCTTTAAAAATCCTATCTTCTAAATTTAAATAATTATCTAAAATAAATTAAAATTTTGAGAGGTCCACATGTTCTCCTCCAACATTATAATTACCTCATGAATATGACACTTTGAACCATCAAAGTCATTTGAGTTGTGTTTAAAGAGTTATGAGGTGAAGTGCATCAAGAGCAAAGTGGAAATTTTAATCTTTGGTGCCTTAATCAAAATTTAGGATTAACCAAGGGAAAATGGGTAGTTTTGATCTTAATAAACATATTTGGATGTTTGAAATACAATGGGATTAAAAGGTAGAAACCCACTCACCACCCTTGCACAATGTCAACAAGATTATAAATCTCATAATCTTTCTGACTTGGAAGTCAACTAAGGTCAGAAGATTCTTAAGTGATGGGCTTAAGTCAGATGGATGGAAATTCACTTTTCCTAAAGCCCGAAGTTAAGGATGGTTTGGCCATTTGATAAAATTACATGTCATTTAAATCAAAATTTTGATAATCACATTTTCACCTATCATGATTATTAAAGGCTTAGTAATGACATGGGCTCAATATCTAAAATAAATTGATTAGATTAACATCTTTAAACACTATAAGCCTAACCTCGATTGCAGGCACCATAATCTTAACTAACTTAAACTTGCTTTAAGGACATCCACTCACAGAACTCTTGAATGAAACATCAATTGACCAATTGAGTATCCTATTCTTCGGATAATTAAATTGTAAAGTTTCACTGAGTAATGAGGTAACTGCACTCTAATGTCGGATGGTTAATGGAACAATATGATAAGTTCAGAAATAAACTTAAAATAATTCAAGAGATCTTCAAAATAGTACAGGGTCATACCCCGAGCACTTTGAAATCTTTTTGATATTTTGAAGGGCAAATTAAAATTATTGTATTTTGCTCTAAAATTATCCACTAGGATCTTCCAAAACTCTATAAAATTATATCCCGGGGTTTTGTAGCTAAACATTCATCTACTCTTGCAATTTAAATTCCTTGCAATATTATATACATGACTTGCAAGTACTGACCTTCCAAGTGGTGGAACGAGAAGACTTGTCAGGTATGCTTTTACAGTTACAGTTCTGTCTTTTTATACTTACAAAACTTGAATGTTAAACAACGATGTCACCCAGCATGAAATCCAAAAATGCTAGGATAGCAGTAAAACCAAAACCAAAACTAAAATCAACCAAGATAAAACTCACCGCCATAATATTCAAAATATAAGACAACACAAAATTTAATTACAAACATGACAAAAGAATAATTGCAACTAAATTAAGACGTCTCTATCAGATGATTGGGAATCCCTTGGAGGAGGTAACTTACGGTTGCTAACGAGACTTCCTACAGTCTAAATGAAAGTATGGAACTCATTGAGTTAAGTTTAGTAAATTCATTTGGACCAAGTGAAAGTGATAGAAAATAGGGATACCAGAATGAGGGAACCGTAGGATCCTAATCAGTGTCACTCTAATCAAATTTAACATGTCTCATAAATTTAAGAAACTACAACCATAAAGACATCTGATTTGGCAACATAACCTGACACATTAGAAAACTTAAACTTGTCACGATGAGGAGCTTGAAGCTAGCATCGTGGGCAGCACGACCATCTTCAACACCAAGTGGATCTACAACATCACATATTTCCTTAGAATTAAACAACAAGCCATAGGATTTTGAGGTTGCTTACTTATGCAATAGAAATCCTCACCTCTTTCTTAAGCATTTGTATTGCTCTGCTGTACAATATAAGCCCTAACTCGTCTTAGGATTTTGAGGTTGTCGTTCGTCATAACCTAAATCCTCCCATCTTCCAGGTTATTTGTGTGATCGTTTCACATTAATGTAAGCCCTAACTAATAAAATTGGTAGGATGAAACATTTAAATATTTCTCCTTAAAATTGAAGCTAAATCATATGATGATTGGGAAGTCACCGAGGTTCTCCTTTAGATCTCTGACATCCCCTAGTTCTTCCTCCTTTGGATTTTACAATAAATGTTCCAAATTGAGTCATTCCCCTTTAACATGTCTTTGTCCGATCTCGTTAAAAACTTCTATCTTTTGACCTCTTTGAAGATAATATTTCATGATTTTTTATCGAGAGTTTTCTTAGGTAACTTCAGTTAGCTAAGATGTAATTAACTATAGGAGTCTGCCCTTATAGGAAGGTTTTTTGAACCCAACTTAATATAAACCCTATTTAATTCTTCTTATTAAATAGGGGAACTTATCGGCAAATAAAATGATTTTCGTAGACCAAATGAATGTCATATATTTCTTAGTTTATTTGATCAAGCCTCACCCTTAATTCTTGTGTTTATCTTTCGAGATAGAAACATGGTTTGAGGTATAGTGCTCTTTCATTTAAACAGTGGAAAAATATGGGGTCAATTTGATTTCATATTGTTATAAACCTATATATATTTGTAAATTAAAAGCCTTTCCGAAGCGAGCAACGAGATTTTGATTTCGGTGACCAAAAGCTTCAAACGGCCAACTCCATAACCAAAAATAGTGCTGACAAGGTGTTTGAAGCAACCCTTGGTAAAAATGTGGGAAATATCCCACACACACAAAAATTCATTCAATTGGCGTTTTAGGAGGTAAATTATAGAAGATTCTTTGAATGGAGACACATTTTGAAGGGACACCAAGACATCTCTTAGATTTTTATTAAAAGAAGACTTGGATCATCAAGACAAGAGGCCAACCCCTCACAAAATTTACAGTCGTTAATCATCCAAGTTCGTCGTCAACACCGTCCATCGCTGCCGCTGCCGACCACTTTCTTTTATTTATTTTGAGTGTTTTGTTTATATTGTGAGTGAAGGAAGAGAATTTAAAGGAACTTCAGACATTTGGTGAAGAGGACTTGAGATAAGTTTTTATTTTTGTGAATACACTTGGTTTTAATTTAGATTTCTTGTTTGTGTGCATGATTTATACATTTAAACTCATGCGTGGTTATGTTTTCTCCATAGATTTTGAGTAGTTTTCTTTATCTTTTTTCCTTAAAATGATAATTGATTGAGTGTTGAAAGAAAGTTGTGTGAAGTATTCGGCTTCAATGTTGGATGAAGTTGTGATGATTTGAAACCTTGCACTTAATTTACTTCTTGATTTGACCAATTAATATGTTCATACTTGTTGTGAGAACATGAAAGATTTGAGATAGTATTGTCTCTGTCAAAAAATGGTTTAGAATCACATATTGATTTCATGGATGATAATGTAGTTCATGGGGTTGAGTGCAGATAAATAGGGAAATTTATTTTTAAAGGGTGTAGAATTAAAAGACTTTAGAGTGACAGGCTAAAACCCTCAATTTAGTTTTTGATACGAGATGTTAGCTCCCAGGTGGATGGAGAAGAGGGAACTCTAGAGTGAGAGCTAGTATCTTCCTTACCTAACCGATCTTCAGGATAATTTAAACCAAATATTAGCCAATATTTTTAATAGCATCTCTAGTAAAGGTAAATAGTATTAATGATCATATTTGCCACAAAAAAAATTTAGAATACATTCCCAATAGAATTTATCTATTTATAACTGATTCATATAAGGAAAAATATATTTCACTTGTACTGCATTCATCTTGCAAGTATTTAGTTAAGTTAATTAGTTGCTTACTTTATTTTCATAAATCAAAAATTACAGAAAGAATTAGTTTTTTAGCTTTTTAAGTTAAAGTAAGAATATTTTGCTAAGTAGATTTTTATCATCTAAAATTTCTAAACTTTCTAGTTTTATAAAGTGGATATTGCTAATCTCCCTGTGGGTTTGATATTTGAGGCTTAATCAAAAAGTCTTATATTAATTGATAACGAGACGTACACTTGTGTAGTATCCCATATTTAAATATTATAATTTTATTCTTATTTATTTAATAGTGGAAAACTTATTTAGCTTTTGCTTTGGATAGAGTTTTTGAGTTTGTTGAAAATTAAGAATAATTATTAAAGAAATTAAGCATATAATTGCATACATCTTATTTTACATCTATATAGAAAGTCAGGATTAGTAGGCTAACAAGGACAAGGGAGGTTGCTAGGGTGATCAAGCAAGCCATAGGAAGCTTAATGGGGATTTTCACTGAGGTTTGATGTTTGGTGGCAAAGTAATTTGGGTTTAGTCATTTTAGGAAGGAAATCCCCTAATTTGGGAGACTCTTGGTCCATGGCTCATGTAGGGTGGGCTAGGTGGATCTGCCTCAGCTCTTATGGCTCCAATATTGACTATGGTTACCATAGTTTGGTCAATTTGAATGGGTTTGGTTAAATCAAAAGGAACCCTACATTATACTCTATTGATATAAGATGACATAAATTGTTCCAAAGCGTTAATCCATCTCCTTACAATGGGATAGATAGAAGATCAGAAGAAGCCCACACGACATGAAAATTAGAGAATGCTTTTCCTAAAGATGTTATTAAGGTAAAGGCACTAAATAGGTTCAATATTACCTCTTTAGAATCTTATATTCATTGCTTGACCACACTGACAATATAGTTTCATTCAAGCCAATAGTTTGTCTGCCAAGAATAAATTTTTCTTTGAAGTGTCTCATATTTTTCTTGACAATTAGAAAGTTAGCACCCATATAGTTTATCAACTTTCTATTAGGGATGATTGATTCCTTAACTAAGTTCAATGGCATGTTTATTACATAACTTGATTGTATCCTAAAAAAAAATTAGTTTGTAAGCACTACCACAAATTTGGTAGTGTTGGAAAAAGCTTTGGTGTGTTGGTTGGGTGTCCACCTTAAATCTTTAAGTATTTCTATCTGCACGATCGGATGCACCATTTGAAGAATAATATACTACCCCGATAGGTATAAATTTTAACTTCATGTAGATGTAACAATTTGGATTAGAAAAAGTTTTTATGATTTTTGAGTTCTCACAAAAAAAGAAACTTCCTCTATCTTGTGGGTGTAACATAAGGTTTATTTTATTCTTGGCCTGCTATCCCAAAATGACAAAATCACATATTTAATTTGATCTTTTGTGTTATAAAATCTCCAGAATACTCTAGATTAAAGTATTAACTCATTTTAAGCATGATTACAAGGTTAAAATGTTTCAAATGATAAATTTTCAACATTTGAAGGGACTTTAAATGCGGGAATTTAAGGGTTTATAAAAACTGACCTGGAATTAAAAGTTAGAGAACTACATTTTAATGATGATGTGTCATTAAAAGATATTAAAAAGGCTAGCCAACTATAAAAAGGTGTTCCCTGGGATTGTAATTATAAAAATTCTTGAAAGGTTAGGTTTTAAATTGGAAGGTATGGTTCGATTGATTTAGTTTGGAAAACTTCATTTAGGTTGATTTGGTTTGACTTGAGTTGAAGACGTGATTTCGGGTTGTTTGAAGTTTACTTGAATTTTTGAAATCATTTAAAGTTTTGAAGTTTGAATTTTTGAAGTATTGAAAGAGGATTAGCTCTTAAAAGTTTGAAGTTTTAAAAGGTTTTTTTTTTATTTTAAAAAGGTTGAAGTTTTAAAAATATTTGTTGATTTTGAATATTTTGAGAGGTTGGATGTTGGATATTGTTGATTTGAGTTAAGGAGATTTGATTTGGGTATTCATATTTGAGCTAAGAACTTGAGACTTGTTTTAAAAAATTGATTTCAAGGTCTTGAAACCTATACTAAAGAGGCGTGTGTCAACCGCTGGAGCTCCTGTCGGGCCATTTTCACTGCCTCCAATTCCCTTCATCATGTCATTGGTTTGGTGATTGTTTGAAAGGAGTCCAACATTGGGAGGAATTAGGTTTAAGATAGTTTAAGTCCAATGTAGGTAGGACTTAAGGTTTATGATGGTTTAAGTCCAACGTAGGTAGGACCTAAAGTTTTTGATGATTTAGATTTAATGTATGTAGAACCTAAAGTATAAGATGATTTAGGTCCAATGTAGATAGGACTTAAAGGTGATTTAGGTTCAATGTAAGCAAAACCTAAATTTTAAGATGGTTTAAGTCCAAGGTGGATAAGACATAAAGTTTAATATGGTTTAGGTTCAATGTAGGCAGAAACTAAGGTATAAAGATGATTTAGGTTCAATGTAGGTAGAACCTGAAGTTTAAGATGCTTTAATTCCAAAGTAGGAAGTTCTTAAAGTTTTTTTAGATCTAATGAATTAAGGACCTAAAGTTGGTGTAAGTTAAATATGGATTCGAACATAAAGTTTGAAATGGTTTTAAGTCCAATGTAGGTAGGACTTAAGATTGATTCAAGTTCAAAATAGATTGAACCTAAAGTTTGAGATAACTCTAAGTCTAATGTAGGTAGTAATTATTATTGATTTAGGTTCAATATGAATTGAATCTAAAGGTTTGATTTGATTTAAGTTCAAGTTGGGTTGATCCTAAGGTTTGATTTGATTTAGGTTCAAGTTGGGTTCAACTTAAGGTTTTGAGTTTAATTAGGTTCAAGTTGGGTTGAACCTAAGGGTTTGAGTTTAATTAGGTTCAAGTTGGGTTAGACCTAAGGGTTTGAGTTGACTTAGGTTCAAGTTGGGTTGGACCTAAGGGTTTAATTAAATCTAATTAGGTTTGATTGTTAATTAAATCTAACATGGGTAAGGTTGAATTAGTTTTACTAAGTCTAGTTAGGGTTAGACCAAATTGTGTTTAGGTTGAGTTAAACCTAATGTAAGTAAGGCTTAATGTGGTTAATTCGGTCTAATTAGGGTTAGAATTAATTGGGGTTTTAAGTTGAGTTAAGCTTAATATAGGTAAGGCTTAATATGGTTAGTTAGGTCTAATTACGGTTAGACCTGATTGGGTTTTAAGTTGAATTAAGCCTAATGAAAGTAAGGTTTGATGTTATTAACTAGGTTTAACTAAAGTTAGACCTAATTTAGGGTTTATGCTTACCTAAGACTAATATGATTAAGGCTTAAGGTAGTTAATTCAGTCTAATTAAGGTTTAGATTGAATTACAATTGGTTTATCTTAAGCCTGATATAGTTAAGGCTTAAAAGAACTCAATTAGGTCTAATTAAGGTTTAGACCTAATTAAGATTTAATTGACTTAAGCCTAATGTAGTTAAGGCTTTAAAGAAGTCAATTAGGTCTAATTGGAGTTTAGACATAATTAAGGTTTAATGTGTTAAACCTTATTTAATTAAGGTTTAACAGGTTTAATTAGGTTTAATTGTGGTTTAGACCGATCTAGGGTTTTTTTGTTAAACCTAATGAGATTAAGGCTTAACTAGGTTTAATTAAGTATAATTGTGGTTTATACCTAATTAGGGTTTGATGAAGTAGGGGTTTACATGGATTAAATTTAAATGTCTTCGATTGGTTTGAATTGCATTCATATTGTAACTTATGTCTAAGTTAGTTAGACCTAAATGTCATGTGAGTTTAATCTCAACATCTTAGATTTTGACTTTAGGTCCATAAGGTTTAGACTTAATAGTCCTGAGGAGATAGTTAAACCATATGTTGGTTAGGGTATGGGTTCTCCCTTGATCTTGATTGGGGTTAGACCTATGGATTAGGATTTGTCAATCCTATATGTCATTCCAGGCTAAGGTTCAAGCCTAAGAAAGTTTGGGGGTTTAAAATGTAAATTTAAAATTTATAATTTTAACTCTGAAAGGTGAAAATGTCATTTTAAATTTTCTAATGGCTAAAACTTGTCTTCTTAGAGTTTAAAATTGTCTCGCAAATTATTTTAACCATTTTCAAATTTAAGTGCCCATTTCTTAATTTATTATTATTATTATTATTTAGAATAATTAAAAAATTTAATAGAAATCAGGAAATTGGACCAAAGGGAATTCTCCTAGCCTTTGGAAAATTAGGGAAAGTTCCTAAAGACTAATCCCTAAAATTTTCTTTTTTTTTTTGAATTAAAATTAATTTTTAATAAATAATTACTCGAGAGAGTGATTAAATAATTAAAAATTAAATATAATTTATTAAATTTTTATTTCACTTCCCAAATTTTCTCCACATTTTTCTGAATCCAAGGGTATTTTTGTCATCTTTTTGTGATTTTTTTATGTTAAGGTATGAATTTTTGAAGCTTTTTTTATCATTTTCTATTTTTTGATAAACATAAAATCCTTAATTCCTATTTATAAACGTGGCAGCTAAATGAATCATCGGATCCGTCAAAAGCTCACACGACACTGCCTGGTTCAAGGAAGGATCCACTTGGCTTCTGAGCTGGCCCGCAGTTCAGTTTATTCATATGGACATAATCGTAGTAGGGCTCGATCAGGGTCGTCCATCGATTCATCATCCGAAAGGGATAAGACAAGGGAACCATTCATGGACTAGTCTTAAGATCTCCTCAGATCTTTAATCAAAATTAAAAATTTTTGTTTCTAAAGCATCATCTTGACATGGCGAACATATTTATATAGATTTTTGGCCATGAAATGAAGATCTCCTTCACAATGCCTAGAAACCAAGGCAAAAGTGATGGTTTGGCACCATACCTTGGCCTCAGTGGATGGAGCTTTGATTGGAATGTTTCTAAAGCTTGGCCTTGAGCTCAGCACGCTTGATCTTGACTAAATTTGAGTTGAAATTTGGTTTGAGTATGATTTCAATGAAAAGGGGTTACGATTTCACTGAGGAGTAGGTTAGAGCTTGTGAAGAAGGCCAATTTTAATTGGGAACCTCTTCTTAGAGCTTAGAGAAGCTTTTAGAAGAGTCAAATTGAACTTTTGAAAGGGTTTGTTTCAAACCCAAAATTTGCCCTGGAATTGGGGAGTGAAATTGGAGCAGGTTAGTGGACTTTAGGAGCTAATTATATGGGGGATTAATTCCTTAAGGTTTAGAGAATAAGTTTGTTGTTAAGAGCTTTTGGAATTGGGAATTGTAGGTTAGTCTCTCTTTTTGGTAGCTCTCGGGTTAGCCTATTTATCAGCATTAGGAAGCCAGGGCTGGGCTAGGGTTCACTTTGGAAAGGAGGTAAGAACTTTATTATGATTGTGGATAAGTTTTGTGGCTGAAGATTACCTTGGATGAGCCTTCCATGGTGATATCCATAATGAGCTCTCATTAGGATGAGGATTGAACCCTAGCTTTTGCTACCTTCCATTGGATAGCTTGGGAGGTATATAAGGTTGTTCAAAATGATTTAAATCAACCTCTGCCATATGAATTCATTGACCATTTAATGAATTTTTGGATGAGATGACACATATGCTTTTCATTTCCAATTTTCATAATTTTGTCATGATGACCCTAATTATGTGTGGAATAAAGGTTTAGATGGGTCTTTCTCTAATTGGATGAAGATGAAGGTGAGTGATGATCTCACCTCATCTTCATTCCATATATTATGAGGGAAAGACACATACCTCTTCTTTTCGTGTTGGTTTCATTATGATTTTTGTCTTGAGTCAAAGGCCATGACTCTTGGGTCATTCTTGAATATTTATTATGTCATAGTTTGTCTCATGGGTCATGGGTGATTGATCCCGTTACTGTCTATAAGCAACAGTATAACAATGACTTTAATTATAGTTTTCACTTATATTTACTTAATTTACAACAGTCCCAACAAGTTGATCCTGAAGAAAATAAGAATTTAACTTTTCAATTTATATATATATATATATATATATATATATATATATNGTGTAAGTATACATATCTTTATAAAGTAATATAGGACTTTTTGATTAAGACCTAAATATCGAACCCATAGGGAGAACACACAATATGCACTTTTGAACAACAACTTTCTATTCTAAAAATACAATTACTTAAACTGCAAATATTTTTGCTGTATTAAAATTCAATTCTTTTTGGTATTTTCAATATATTGACAGAATAGTAATAATTTAAAAAGATAGCTTGAGTTTATGTAAAAGAAAAGTGCTAAATTTTAAAAGTATCTTTCTCCTTATCTTGAATCAGTAAAAAGTATAGAAATTCTATTGTGGAAGTATTCAAATTATGTTGTGCCAAATAGGAACAATTATATTCTTTACCCTTACTAGAGATGCTATAAAGAATATTGACTAATTTAAAGTTTGAATAGTTTTGAAGACCAGCTAGGCCGGGAAGATACCCTCTCTCACTCTAGAGTTCCCTCGATTCCCTCCACCTGGGCGCAAACATCTCGTATCAGATTCTAAAATAATAAATCAAGCTGGGGGCTTTAACCTGTCACTTTAAAGTCCTCCAACTCTACACCCTTTAAAGATAATTTCCCTATTTATTTGCACTAAATCATATGAATTACATTCTCATTCATACAACCTCATGTGTTTCTTTCCANTTGTTGATTGAGACAATACCAACCCGGTTCTTACATGTTCTCACAACAAATTTTAACATCTGGATTGGCCCCGAAAGACAATACCAGCCCGGTTCTTACATGTTCTCACAACAAATTTTAACATTTAGGAATGACCAAATCAAGAAGCAAATGAAGTGCATGGATTTAAATCATCACAACTTCTTCCAACATTCCATCCCGGTTCTTACATGTTCTCACAATAAATTTTAACATCTGGATTGGCCAAATCAAGAAGTCATCCCAGTTCTTACATGTTCTCACAACAAATTTTAACATCTGGATTGGCCAAATCAGTTGTTGACTGAGACAATACCAGTCTGGTTCTTACATGTTCTCACAACAAATTTTAACATCTGGATTGGCCAAATCAAGAAGTAAAACAATACCAGCCCGGTTCTTACATGTTCTCACAACAAATTTTAACATCTGGAATGACCAAATCAAGAAGCAAATGAAGTGCATGGATTTAAATCATCACAACTTCTTCCAACATTGTCAAATCAAGAAGTAAATGTCTGGTTCTTACATGTTCTCACAACAAATTTTAACATCTGGATAGACCAAATCAAGAAGTAAATGGTCGGCTCAGTTCTTACATGTTCTCACAACAAATTTTAACATCTGGATTGGTCAAATCAAGAAGTAAATGATCTGATTCTTACATGTTCTCACAACAAATTTTAACATATGGATTGGCCAAATCAAGAAGTAAATGAAACATGGATTTAAATTATCACAACTTCTTCTAACATTAAAGATCAATACTCTCCATAACTTTCATCCAACACTTTTAATCATGTTCTCACAACAAATTTTAACATCTGGATTGGCCAAATCAAGAAGTAAATGAAGTGCATTGATTTAAATCATCACAACTTCTTCGAACATTAAAGATCAATACTCTCCACAACTTCCATCCAAAACTAGAATCATCACAACTCTTCCAACATTAAAAATTTAATACTCTCCATAATTTCCATCCAAACTTTATTTGCTCATCATTTTAAGGAGAAAGATAAAGAAAACTACTCAAAATTCATGGAGAAAACAAAACCACACTTTAGTTTAAAAGTAGAAATCATTGTCAAACCAACATTCTTGATTAAAGCAAAAAGTTGTTTAAAATAAAAGAAAAAGACTTATCTTAAATCCTCCACCAAACTCTTGAAGTTCCTTTGAATCTCTTCGCTTTAGAACACTCTCAAAATAAAATGAAAACAGAAAGGATAAAGTAAATTTTTGTGGTGCCTGAATCTCTCCACAAGATTCTCCATGATCTTCTTCTCAGGACTCCAGCACTTGCTCCCTTTTCAAGCATCCACTTCAAATGTAAATACTTCCTTCTTTTATAAATCTATAAAAGGTGCCTTTGAAACTCTTTAAAATATGTCCACATTCAATGAATCCTCTAAAGGATGCCTCTTTTCACAAGTCTTTTAACCATATTTTCGTTCTTAGTGGTCCTAACCACCCTCTTAAGCTAATAGGCGCCTCAAATACCTCTTCAGAATTTGACCAAATGAAGAAAACTGCCAAATAATTGCCTCTGGCGCTTAAGCGCTGGGCCACTTGCTCTTAGGCACGACCTTCTCTATTTAACCGGTGTGTAAGCGCCGAATCAGACGCTTAGGCGCAAAAACACTTTAGCACAATTTTCACCTTTTTGTTCCAAATTTGATTCTTTTTCACTCCTTTAAGAGTTTTTCATCTTTTTACTTATACCTGAAAGAAAAACACACAAATACCTTCCATTAAAGCACAATATCTCAAAAATTGGTATAAAAAAGTGTCTAAAAACACTATATATTTTAGGTGTATCAGTGGCCCATTGGCAATTTGTTATGTAGTGAATTTAGGGTTTAATTATAAAACATGATTTAAGGGTAGCCATAAGTTTCTCTTGCCATAAGTTTAAACCATGATTTTAAACTCAAATCCTAAGTCCAATAATCCTTAATTGCACTCTCTTTAATCAATTAAATGATTAAATAAATAAGATAAAAATATTTTATGAAAGGCCAAATTTTGACAAAAAAATGGTAAGGTTAGCCAAGTTTGACAAAGTTGACCATGGTTGAGTTTTGTCATGTGGTAATTAGATTTGGTGGTATGACCTGGGTTTGACAAAGTTTGACCGGGATGGTGAAGTTGACCATATAGTGATCATTTGGGTCTGTGGATGACCAAATGGTCAACGTAATGACCATGATGTTAAAGATTGACCATTTTGACCAAAATTTGTTCAATGGGGTCTATGGTTGACCAAATGGTCCAATTTGACCAATTTGGTGCTTAGGTTGATCAAATGATCTAGTTTGACCCATTTCCTGTCTAGGTTGATGATGTGGGCGGTCGACTAGCACTAATAGTAAATATGCACTTCAATTCCAATACAAACAAATTCATTATAAATAATTTAAAATCTCTAAGCTGCCAAATTCATAATAATAATGCAGGTATACGTATCACTCAAGTAATAAAGGGCTCTAATGAAGTCCTAAGCATCGATCCCACAGGGAGTTTGAAATTGTTATGGTTATAACGTCAAACACAATATTCAAACTATAAAAATTAAGTAGGTAAGTCAAATCTAAAGTAAATTTAATGTGCGCTAATGGAAATACAGTTCAAAGAACTAAGTTAACAAAACTAATTATTAAATTTCAAAAGTAAACTAATAAAGACTAAACAAAGTTTTTGAAATGAAGAGTTCAAATTTAAGAAAACATCCTTCCCGTACATAATTACTTTATGGAATGTGAAGAAATTAAAATTATTTTAAAATAAATATAAAATTTTATTGTGCCAAATATGAGCAATGCTATTTTTAACCCACTAAGAGTGCAAAAAGAACATTGACTAATCAAGAGTTAGGTCCCTAAACGCATGGTTAGGTTGAGAAGATACTGACTCTCACTTCTCCCTCGCATGAGGGCTAGCAATCATGCTTTAGTTTCTAAGCAACTGGACTAAAATGGTGATTTTAATGTGTCACCTTAAAATCTCAGATTCTGTGCCCAACAAAGTATATTTCTCTATTTATTTGCATGCAACCTCTTGATTACATTCTCACCCATGAAATTGAATGTGACTCTAACATTTTTCTAGAAAGCATAGCCCTTTCAGATCATATGTTTCTCAATAAATTTTAACCTTTCAATTGGTCAGGTCGAAAAGTAAATGAAGATCAGTGTTTGATTCATCAAAATTTATTGACATTTAAAACCTTACAAAACAAAACTAATTCTTCAAAAAATTTTATCTCATTGTAGGGAGAAAGATAAAGAAGACTACTCAGAATTCATGAGAATGATACAACAAAACATGGATTTCATATATAAAAATAAGTTTACAAAACAATGAGAAAAAGAACACGACTTATATCACACTCCTTCTCAAGAAAATCCTTAGTTCCATTTGAGCACCTTCTCTCTTTACAATCACACTCAATTTTCTCTTAGAAGTGTAACGAAGAAGAAATCTCTCACCTTCCTTCTGCTCTTACACCCTTTATAGAAAGTCGTCCCTTCTCTCTCATGCAATAAACCTTCTATGTATCTCACGCCCCCCCCTTTCTTCATTAGACTTCTCTCCTTTTCAACTAGGGCCCAAAAGGAATTAAAAATTCCCTCCAATTTTTCCCCCAAAAGTTAACCTTTTTGCACCAAGAGATAAGTCCGTTCATCTGAGAGACATATCTCTTCATTAAAGAGCCTTCCAAAGTGTCCAGATGCATTGAACCACTCCATGAGATGTTTGAAATGTTTGAAGAGTTCAAAAATTGCTCAATAATAATCACAAACTGACTTTCTCCATCTTAATTCATCTCTAGTGCTTTTGGCGCTAGTTTGGAACCTTTGGCACCAACTTAATGAACTTTGCACTGTTCACTGGATTCTAGTTCTTCTGACCGCAATCTGGCGCCTCTAGCACCACTTCTCTGTAAAATAGCGCCTCTTGCACCAGTTTCTAGAAGTTCTACCACCAACTCTCGAGAAAATGATGCCTCTAGCACTAGGATCACTAAAATCTCCATTTTGGCTCCAAATTTTCTCCTTTTTGCTACTTTTTGCTCAAAATGCCTAAAATTGATATGCCTGCAACAAAAATATGAAAATACCCTTTATTAAAGTGCAATATCACCAAATTAAGCATAAATGTATAAATAAAATAGTATATTATTTTTGTGTATCAAAATCCCCTAAACTTAAATGTTACTTGTCATCAAGTGACCCTTTTACTACATAAAAATATGACTTTTGGCAGAGATTAATTTATGAACTTCTACAATTTATTTGAATAAATATAATAGTACAACTTAAGAAATTTTTTTAATAACTTAGGTTAAAATTAAAAGTATAAGAACTTTTAGTAATCAAGTCTAAGAGCTCTTGCAAGAATAATTGTAATTTGTCATATCAAAGAAACTTATAATATCTATATGAAAATGAATTTCAAGAAAACTTTATTAGTAAGGATGCTAAAACTCAGATAGAAGGTTAGAAATGTAATAAAGCATTTTTCCTCAAATAGATTTAAGTAAAGCCAATTTTTGATTAAGCATCTCCTCAAGCTTCTCCACACAAACATATCTTTTCTTATTCTTCTTTTTTCTTAGGATATTTTTCAATCCTTTATTTTCTTTTCTTTTTCATGTGAGGATTACTATATCTAGACAACCTTTAATAATTTTGAACTTCAATATCCTCTTCTTAAAGTTCAAAACTTCTTACCTTCCAGCACTTTATAAATTCATACTAGCTTTGAAGATTTTTCATAAAGTCTCTTTCTTTTCTTCTTACATGAAACTCTAAGATTCTTATTACTTCAAAAATATAAATTCCTTTACGTTGAGTGGAAAAACCTAGACTTTTCCTTTTGTACTAAATAACATAACTCTAGAATTGACCTTCATTATTAAAGATTTTTGCCTAAATTTACCATAATATTTACAAAAAAATATAGTTATATAAAGTTAAACTCTAATATCCCGATGACCTCACTTTTGGTTGATGCCTAGTTCTTCCCTCTTTAGTAGCCTGAGTCTAGCCATATAACTTTTCTGTTGACTATTCCTAGAGGACTAGAAAAGGAACCCTCACCATTAGAAATTCTAAACTCTTCTCTGCTCAACTTGAAGTTCTACATATTGGTCCTAACCTCTAGTACTCACTAGGTGGGGCCAATATGGGGGAGCTCAAGGGGTGTCTCCATAGACAGCTTAGCCTTATGTTGGTATGAAGTTGTTTCACTCACTTACACTTACTTTCAATCACATTCACTCATAACCCCAAACCCATGTTTTTTAAATTTCATCCCTTGAACTTTTGGGAGACTCATATAGATGATCCCTTAGACCCACTAGCCCTAAGCTAGGGTATATCCAAGACCAGTCCATAGAGGACCCAAATGGAGATGAAGCCAAATGAACTCCTGGAATGAAAAAGCGGGTCTTATGATCAAAGCTAACTCTAGCCCAACCTAAACTAGACTCAACACTAGCCATGCGATATGTTGAGAATTCTTCATTAAATTCCTCTAGACCATTTTGAACTCTCAATTTGGACTTAACCCAACTCTAGCCCAACATAAACTTAAGTCTAACCCAACATCCATAAATTGATCAAGTGCCCAAAATCTCTCAAATTAAAATTCCAAATTAAGTTAAAATCATTCAAAATCTTTTATAACACACTCATGAAAATCATCCACACAAAATTGATCAATTAATTGGGTTCAAAGTCATGGCTAGCCTAACCTAAACCCATCTTGAAGATAAATTAACCCAAACTGAAGCCATGCACCAAAATTGACTAATCCATGCCAAAGTGACCAAAGTAATGACACCACAGTCACCAAATGGATCCTAGTGACCAGGCTAGACCTACCTAGCCCAACCTATGGAAGTCATGGTCCAATGGTCCCTTGATTTAGGGGATTTTATCCTTTTTTGGGCCTAAATCAAGAAATACTTTCCATCATGCCATACCATTAGGAGTTAAGCATAATTAAACCTCCCCTTAGCTCACCTGGCTACCTGACCACCTCCCGTGCTCTGCCCAGCCACCCTAGTTGTTGGAAAACAACAAAAACAAGAGCTCCATGCCTCCATCCAAACTGAAATTCGCTCATCTCATTTTGACAATTCTAATTGACTTTGATGCATTTAAAACCTTCACATTAACATCTTTTTGCACCCACTAATTGACCCTGGTAGCCACCCTGAGCCATTTTATTTAAACCCCTCTCACATGGACAAAAAAAAGGTAAGCCAATTTCCTTGGGGGGACTCTGCCCAATTGCTTCTAGACACCCTCTAAGAACTCCTAAGCTCAAGCCCACCATTTACCCCCATTTGGATTCCTCTGTGAGAGCTCAATTTTGAGTTCAAAATTCAGGGAAAACTAGAACAGATTTCCCCATAGCTCCACACTCCACAAAACTCCAATTAACTTTGCTCACACCATCTCCACAGTGAGAGGAGTTGATTCCGCTCAAACGCCCAAACCTAAATAGCCTCTAACATAGCTCTAGACCAACACTTGAAATTGAGTTCAATCAAAATCATATCTAGACAATTCACCGTTGTCTGAGAACTCATCTGAAGGTTCGTTTGGTCCATTCAAAGATGCCATAACCATCTGATTAAGGCTTCCCCTCTCAGACAAAGGTATTGAACTTTAACCCTAATTCAAGCCTATTTTGATTCTACATATGTATTTACTGTATTTTATACTATATAAGTAGTATAGATATGTTCATCTTAAGTAGATAAAGGCTTAGGAACAAACCCCATATGATTTGGTTGAGTCTAGCTTGAGATCTTAAGGTTTTAGTGTGAATGACTCACGGGTTAGGTCACTTAAGGATGATGAAGGAGAGTCATCTAATCGCGTGTTTATTCAATGGACGGAGGAGATCAAACTAGAAAAACTCTTGGAATGAAAAAGCGGGTCGCATGGCAGCTGAGGTGGCTGGCAGCGTCAAATAGCGAAGCGCAGAGTGAAAAGTTTGGAGTTGCCAAGGTTGAGGTGGGGTCACGTGTTTAAATAGAACAATATAGATTTTTTTGATTTATTTAAATGCCAGAACTTCAAAAATCTATATCTTTCTCTAGAAAAATCATAAAAATAAAAATATCATCTTGCTCAATGAATAAAGGAAAATAATGCAGACCAAAAATAAAAATTATTTTTTAACTCTCTCATTGTTAATGAATTAAACACTCTCTGGAGTATTTTAATTCATTTTGATCAAACATTGCTCACCATGGCTTCAAAATTTTATGGTTCATTCCTTATGACTGAAGAAATGTTCTCTAATTTTTCCAAGGTCAGAGGGTTTTTCTATGCTTTTAAGCTTAATTTTCAAGGTAGGATGGCTATTTTGACTTAGTTTAACTATTTAAATTACAATACCACGTGGAAAATTATGGGAATAATTTTAATATGTCTTCTATGGCCAGAGAAGCTTAAGAAAAATGTCATGATGATTTGAATTATTCTATACATTTCTATAATTAATTAAATGTGTATATATTGCTTTAATTTAGGTAATTTAAATACTAATATACTGTATATATTGCTTTAATTTAGGTAATTTAAATACTAATTAATTAAATGTGTATATTTATTTAAATATATATATAAATAATTTATATATATATATATTTAAATTTCCCTCAAAAGAGGGCGACGGGATTTCCATTCTGGCGAACAACAGCTTCCATAGGACGACCCCCTCCCCCAAATAGTGCCGACATATCCATTGTCATGTAAAGATAATATTTAAAATATATTTAATAGTTGAAAAATAAAATTTAGTTCACTTCTTTTAAAGAATATTTTACTTCCCCCAAACTTAAGTTTTTAAATAATAAGTAAACCATGTAGTACAAAAAAACTTGCAGGTGAAAGAAAATAGTAAATGCATAAAAATAAAACTAACCTATAGATGATTTTGAATATGAAACTTGGCTCTTAATATTTTGGAGGTGCTAACTTAAAAAGTACAGGCTTTGAAGTATTAAATGAGACATAATATATATCAAATGATTTGTTAAGAAATGATAAATTAAAGACATAAACAGTAAACTAAAACAACTAGAAACGCTGAAAAATACAAGTCTACAACTTATTATTACATACACCAGTTCAATAGATCCATAAATTAAACACATAAATTCTTTACATATACAATAAACAATAAAACATAAAAAAAAATAATGCAAAAAAAAAAAACAAAACCTAAATAAAATTTTACTCTTCATCATCCTCCTCCTCTTCTTCTTCTTCTTCTTCATTTACATAAGGCGTGAAGCTGGGGCATGTAGAAAACCATACTGTATGATAACCCCTTAATAATCTAATCATTTCCTCTTCATATAAAATATCATGTTGGACTCTTTTCTGCTTATATTCAACATTGTAGGCATTTCTAGCTTTGATACTAGCTATTATATTCTGCATTGCTGTAAGATCTGATTGTTGAATCATTAACTGCTCCATAATATTTTTAAGTGAAACATAACAAGAAGTAGATGGTCCTGCGGCTGATATGGAGGGTCTATAACTACTTCTGCTCCTAGATCCAACAAATGATTCAAAATTATGCACCGTGGGTTTTCTAATGGGTTTCAGTGGTTGCATTGTTTCTTCATCTCTACCAAATTTTACTCTTGATTGTTCACATAAAGTGAAAATCAGGGCAGGATATCCTGAACCACTAGCTGTCCCACTTATAGCAATGCTCTGATCATTATGCATAATAAGAGCACCAATATCCACTACTTTCATTTTTTCAATGCAGAAATTCAACATTGCTCTTTCCTTAGTTACTTTGCTCAAGTGATTTTTTGGAAGAAACTTTGTAGAGATGAAGTAATTTCATGTCATAGATTGAACATTTAACATGGAAGTGGAGAAATTATCTTTGTGATTATTTTTAATTTTCCAATATCCTCTTCCATCAATCAGATAGGCAATTACTTCATCAAGTTATGAATCAGTCATCACAAATGTAGCACACTCACAATGAAATGCATTTCTCAGTCCATAAAATTCATTGATTCTTCTTCGAGTAAATTTGACTTACTTACCTTAAATATGTATAATCTTTCATTGTCACTCGAAGATTGACATAGGATTGTCAAATTACTGGAATAATGGCTAATGCAGTGAAGTAGCAGGAAGTTTCCCATTTTCGAGCAATAATCACCCATTCTATCTCTCCTCGTGGATTTGAAAATGCTCACTTCTGAATCAACTTTCTTGAGCCCATTTTAGAATTATAGTTATGTTGGGCCTTAAAATTTACAAATCTCCTTGCATAAAAATCTTTCGTAGGCTTTCCCCTTTTTACTCTTGAAGCCTTAAAAATTTCTACATAAATTCAAATAAAATCAAAATAAATTCACAATATCATAAATTAAATTCCAAAAGTAGGAATGTTTGGTAAGAAGATTTTCACCATGGGTTCTATTTAAGCTTCTACAAAGAACTCTCAAATTTTTGGATTTCCAAAAATGTAGGGTAAATCCATGGTGAAAATAAAAAATTTCTAGGTTAAAGTGAAACTCTTACCAAGAGAAGAAGAAATCCAAAACTTTTTGGCTTTGAAATCTCCTTAAATCCACCAAATTTGAAGCCCTAGGTTGAGTTTCAGCCATGGATTAGCAGTAGGAGATGACCCAAGTAGTAAAAATGGCGTTTCACATGGGTATTTCGTGGTTTTAGGTTATTTTAGGCATTTACAGGAAACTAACGCCTCAAATGCCAATGCCAAAATTTTCAGATTTCAATTTTCTTTGAAAATCTGCTACGTACCACACCACATAAACTTCTAATTAACTTAATTAAACACTTATAATTATAATTAAAGAATTTTCCAACACATAATTTCATAAAACAACATAAAACTCAAATTTATTTATAAAATTCAAACAACATCGAACAAACAGTTTTAATGCCAACACACTTAATTCAGTGTTGAAATCAAGCCAACAAACTAACGCTAAAGTTTAAATATTAAAAATTTAACAAACAATTTATATATGGTTCCACAATAAAAGTAAATCAAATCTAACACAGCATGTATCATATAAAAGCTATAAAAACTATGAATTTCGTACTAAAACAAGTTCAAACATCTTCTTCACTGTCATCATCTTAAATGTTTCCCATGGATTTGTAATGCACATACAAGTTGTAAAAAGGTTGGTGAGGAACTTTGTCTGTCAAATCTTCTTCAACCGAAGCCTTTTTCTTGAATATATGCACCAAACCTTCTTCAATACATCCAGTGTGTTTGAAGTGTTCCTTCTTCGTCCAATCCAGGTGGTCAAACATTTCAGTATGCACCAAACCTTCTTCAATACATCCAGTGTGTTTGAAGTGTTCCTTCTTTGTCCAATCCAGGTGGTCAAACATTTCAGAAATATTTTCAATTGAATGCATATGATTCTGTACCTCTTTCTCCAACGTCTTAATCCTTTTCAAAAGTGCATTCGAACTAAAGTAAGTTTGAATAGGCGATGAATTTTGAGATGATTGACCCACCAATATATTCATATCGTTTTCCTCCCTAATTCTTGTGTGGTTTCTATAAACTTTTGGGTCCATAGGCTTTCAAGAGATAAGCACTTTTTCCCAACATTCATAAGGCACTTGTGACTGGCTACACAATAGGAATATGGTAGATGGATGTACCAATTTAGAAGTAAATCCATTGATTGTTAAACCCAAAACAAACTTTACTATTAAAGCACCAACATCAATAGGTCTTTCGGTTTGAATGCAATAATTCAAAATTATTACTTTCCTTTATCACTTTCCTGATTTTCATAGTAAGAAGTAATTTTGATGCAATAAAGAAATGTCACACCTTTGATGCAGGATTCAATAATGATGAAGAAAAACTTACATGTCTGTTATTTTTGGTCTCTCAATTTGCATCTTCGTTGGTAAGGTATTCATAAATTTCATCGATATTATCTCTCGTAGGGACAAAATTTGCATAGTGACAAAAAGGAATGCTTTCAATCACAAAAATTTGGTTTATTCTTGAAAGAGTAAATTGTACCAACCTGCTTCAAGAGTAGACAACTCCTTGGTTAATTCCATGAAGATTAGCGCAAACACAGTCACTATAGGAACTACTATAGCGGTAGTGGTACAGCAAAGTACTTCCCAGCGTCTCTCTGCAATAATCTCCTCCACTCGAGTATTCACTATGTTGAATCCTCAATTGATAAAGCCTTGCTCCATGATTAGTCTCTTCTTCATTAAAAACCGATTGTATAACATCTGCGCATCAAAACTGATGAACTTCCTCATGTTGAAAATTTTATATCTAGCAATTTCTTTAGAGTGGGTAGCCATAAAATTTGAAAAATGGTTGTTTTCCCTTCATTTTCCCCTCTTAAATATCTTTATGATTTGATTTTAGGGAGTTAGTAGGAAGAAATCACGCCAAAGATAGTCAAAAATTGCCTTTTGAATAGTTCAAACTTGTTTCCGATTCTGTGGCGCTTCTGGCACTTCTGGCACCAACTCTATGGAAAATTGTAGCTTAGGCACCAATCTGGCTCCTCTGGCTCCAGTTTAGATTTTTACACTATTTCTTTTTAAATTCAAACGAATCTTAAATTTTCCATATAGGTTAGTAAATAAAGATGTTTTAATGTATTTTATTAACATACAAGTCTCCCAAATACACAAAATTCATAAGAAAAACATAAATTTATACATATAATATTACTTCTAAAAATAAATAAATAAAACAAACAAACAAAAATATGGATTGCCTCCCATAAAGCGCTTAGTTTAATGTTGTCAGCCAAACATTGCCAATTTTTACATTGGGTGACCAAACATTTCAATCCCTTTAAAAACTAGTCTTTGACCATCAAAATATGATTTTAGTATGTGCCCATTCACTTTAAATATCTTCTAGTCTTAGGATCTTTATTTTTAACAACTCCCTAGAGATAGACTTTTACAATTGTGGATGACCATGTTCCCCTAGACTTCGTTTTATAGGAAAAAATTTCAATCTTGAGTTATATTGTAAAAGTTCCTGTCCAAACTCAAATTCCTTTTTTATTATCTTTTGATCATGCCATTCATTCATTCTCTCCTTATATATCCTAGCATTATTATAAGATTCATCCCTCTTCTCTTCAAGTTCATTCAATTGCAGTAATCTTCTCTCACCAACATATTTTAAACTAAAATTAAACTCCTTAATCACCCAATAAACTTTATGTTCCAATTCTACACGTAAGTGATAAGTCTTCCCAAAAAATAATCTATGTGGGGACATTCCTACAGGTGTCTTATAAGCTATCATATAAGCCTATAATACAATATCTAATCTAGCAGACCAATCCATTTTATTAGGATTTACATTTTTTTTCCAAAATTCTTTTAATTTTATGATCGGATACTTCTGCTAAATCACTAGTCAAGGGATGATAATCAGTTGCAATCCTATGTATAATATTATATTTTTCCATAAAATTTTGTATTTTTTTGTTCTAAAATTAAGATCCCCCGTCAATAATGATTATTCTCGGTATTTCATACCTTGTAAAAATATTTTTTATTAAAAATTTTGAAACATTTCGAGCATCACATTAAAGTAAATCGATTGCTTCAATCCACTTTGATACATAGTCCACTGCAATTTATATATATATATATATATATATATATATATATATATACATACATACATATATATCCAAAAGACGGTACAAATAGTCCCTTAAAATTGAATCCCCAAACATCAACAATTTCAACTTCCAAAGTAAAATTTAGAGGCATTTCATTTTTTTTGAAATTTTGTGTGCTTGCTGACACCGACCATGTGTTTTAATATATATATATATTAACATCTCTATAATAGTGTAGGCCAATAAAATTCTGATTGTAAAATTTTGTGAGAAGTTCTATTAATCCCAAAATGTCCACCAAATTCAGAATCATGACATTTTTGGATAATTTCTTTTATTTCTTCATAAGGCACACATCTCCACATAACTAAATGTTCACATTATTTTTAGATATATGGGTCATCCCAAATGTAAAATTTTGCATCGTGAATAAAATTCTTTCCTTGTTATTTTTTCAATGCATGTTGTAAAATACCACTGACAATATGGGTTATAATATCAACATACCATGGTATTTCTCATCCTTTAACAACATAAAAATGTTCATCAAGCAAAGTTTCATGAATTTTTTTTTCAAGGTCAAATGTTTCTTCCTATTCCATTCCGGATAAATGATTAGCAATTTTATTGTTGGGACCTTTTATATCGACTAACACAAAATCAAATTCTTGCATCAGAAGTACCCATCTAATTAATCATAGTTTTGCACCATTTTCTTCCTTCAAATATTTTGTAACCGAGTGGTTAGTATGCACAGCACATTTAGCTCCAATTAGATATGACCTAAATTTATCAAAAGCATAAGCAGTGGTTAATAACTCTCTTTTAGTAGTGATATAATTAATTGGTAATCATACACTATTTACTGGTAAGTATGCACAGCACATTGCGAGTTTTACTAGCGTAGTATATAACTTCAAGAATTTTGACATATCTCTGCCCGAAAGTAGCTCCAATTGCATAATTACTAGCATTACACATTAATTCAAATGGTTTCGCCCAATCATGTGTTGCAATTATAGGAGTAGTGATCAATTTTTCCTTAAAAGTTTCAAAGGAAATAAGGCACTCTTGATTGAAATCAATATTTGAATCCTTTTACAAAAGTTTGTATAAAGGCTTTCTAGTTTTTGAAAAATCTTTCATATATCGCATATAAAAACTAGCATGTCCTAAAAAGCTCTTAACTCTTCTTACAGTAGTAGGTGGAGGTAGGTTAGATATTACCTGAAATTTTTTTAGATCTACTTCCACCCCATTTTTTAAAATTTTATGCCCAAGCATAATTCCTCCTGCAACAATGAATTGACATTTTTTCTAGTTTAATACTAGATTTGTCTTTTCACATAATTCTAGAACATTTTCTTGATGATTTAGACTAATTTCAAATGAAGTTAAAAATATTGAATAAAGACTTCTATCACTTTTTCATTTAAATCATTGAAATTCATAATCATACACCTTTGAAATGTCGCAGGAGGGTTACATAAACCAAAGGGCATTCGTCGAAAGATAAAAGTACCATAAGGACTAGTAAACGTTGCCTTCTCTTAATCCTCTAGAGCAATTTGTATTGGATAATAACCAGTATATTCATCTAAAAAGCAAAAATATATGTGCCAAGTTAGTTTATCCAACATGTGGTCCAGAAAGGTTAAAAGAAAGCGATATTTCCTGGTAGCTGAATTTAATTTTCTAAAATCTATGCAGATTCACCATCAAGTGACTTGTCTTATTGATATGAATTCATTATTCTCATTTGTCACTACAATCACACCTCCTTTATTTGTAACACAGTGAATTGAACTCACCCAAGCACTGCTGAAATATAATATTGTTGGTCACTAAATTGGGAGTTGTCGGTTACCGGAATGGATATCCCAACGTCAGGTTTAATTTAATTTATATATATAATTTGGGAAAAAGTAGTATTTAAAATTTTAAAAATATGAGACTGAAATGATCTCATATCCTCAGTAATTTAAATAAATGAGCCTAATAATGCAAGCAATGCATCTATCCCGAAGGATACATACACTATTTACTGGTAAGCTCTCAATTAAATAAACTAACTAATTTATGACATATGTTAGGCAAAAAACCATTTTCTATGTTGAACGACGAGTTCTATTATTTAAGACAAAAAATTAATAAGGGTTTATGTTAAGTTGGGTTCTTGAAAGTTTCCTATAAGGTCAAGGCCCTATAGTTAATTACATCTTAGATAATTGAAGTCACCAAAGAAAACTTTTGATGAAAATTAGAGGATATTGTCTTCAACAATTTTGAAGGATAGGGTTTTTCAAAATATTAGACAAAGAGGTGTGAAATGGGAATGGCTCATATTTGAAACATTTGTTTTGAATCCAAAAGAATAAAAAAAAGGGGATGTCATAGATCCTAAGGAGAACCTCGGTGACCTCCCAAGCTATCCTATGGTTCAACTTCAATTTTGAGAAGAGTTATGTGTTTCTTTCTGCCAAATTTAATAATTAATGCTTATATTTATGCAAGACAGTCACACGAATAACCTGAAAGATATAAGGATTTAGGTCGTGATGAACAACAACCGAGGAATCCTAGGGCTAGTTAGGTATTAAATTGTATAGCAAAGCCAAACAAAGGCCTAACAAAAATTTAGGATTTATATCACGCTAGGCAGACTACCTCAAAATCTTATGGGTTGTTGTTTAATTTCTAAGGAAAGATGTGTTGTTGTAGATTCTTGTGGTATGACAGATCGTAGTTGTAGAAGGTTTCTACAAAGTTAGCTCCAGGATCCTTGGTGAAGCAGCAGTCCCAAAGTCTATGGTTTAAAGATTTAAATGATAATTTAAATTCAATTATTATTGGGGGAAGTTAAAGTTTATTATGGTGACAGCAGTTTGAATCCTACCGTTCCCTCATTTTGGAACCACTATTTTCTTTGGATTCACTTAGTCCAAATGAATTTAATTAGCTCAACTCAATGCAAGCAATGCATCTATCCCAAAAGATACATACACTTTCTACTAGTAAGCGCTCAATTAAATAAACTAAAGAATTTATGACATATGTTATGCAAAAAACCATTTTTTATGTTGAACGACAAGTTCTCTTATTTAATACAAAAAATTAAATAGTGCTTATGCTAACTTGGGTTCTCGAAAGTTTCCTATAAGGTCAAGGCCCTATAGTTAATTACATCTTAGATAACTGAAGTCACCAAAGGAAACTTTCGATAAAAATTAGAGGACATTGTCTTCAAGAAATTTGAAGGATAGGACTTTTCAAAATATTGGACAAAGAGGTGTGAAATGGGAATGACTCATATTTGGAACATTTGTTTTGAATCCAAAAGAAGAAAAACTAGGGGATGTCATGGACCCTAAGGAGAACCTCGGTGACCTCCCAAGCTATCCTATGGTTCAGCTTCAATTTTGAGAAGACTTAAGTGTTTCTTCCTGCCAAATTTAATAATTAATGCTTACATTTATGCGAGACAGTCACACAATAGCCTCAGAGATAAGGATTTAGGTCGTGATGAATGACAAACTAAGAACCCTAGGGCGAGTTAGGTATTAAATTGTATAGCGAAGTCATACAAAATCCTAAATAAAATTGAGGATTTATGTCGCGCTAGGTAGACTACCTTAAAATCTTATGGGTTGTTGTTTAATTTCTAAGGAAAGTTGTGTTGTTGTAGATTCTTGTGGTGTTACAGATCGCAGTTGTAGTAGGGTGCCACAAAGTTAGCTCCAGGTTCCTTGGTGAAGCAACAGTCCTAAAGTCTATGGTTTAAAGGTTTAAATGATAATTTAAATTCAATTCTTATTGGTGGAAGTTAAAGTTTATTATAGTGACACCAGTTCGAATCCTACCATTCCCTCCTTTTGGAACCACGATTTTCTTTCGATTTAATTAGTCAAAATGAATTTAATTAGCTCAACTCAATGCAAGCAATGCATCTATCCCGAAAGATACATACACTATTTACTAGTAAGTTCTCAATTAAATAAACTAAATAATTTATGACATATGTTATGCAAAAAACCATTTTTTATGTTGAACGACAAGTTCTCCTATTTAATCCAAAAATTAAATAGTGTTTATGTTAACTTGGGTTCTCGAAAGTTTCCTATAAGGTCAAGGCCCTATAGTTAATTACATCTTAGATAACTGAAGTCACCGAAGGAAAATTTTGATGAAAATCAAGGGATATTGTCTTCATGAATTTTGAAGGATAGGATTTTTCAAAATATTGGGCAAAGAGGTATGATATGGGAATGACTCATATTTGGAACATTTTTTTTGAATCCAAAAGAAGATAAACTAGGGGATTTCTAAGGAAAGATGTGTTGTTGTAGATTCTCGTGGTGTTACAGATCATAGTTGTAGAAGGCTGCCCACAAAGTTAGCTCCAGGCTTCTTGGTGAAGGAGCAGTCCTAAAGTCTATGGTTTAAAGGTTTAAATGATAATTTAAATTCAATTATTATTTGATGAAGTTAAAGTTTACTATAGTGGCACCGCTTTGGATCCCACCGTTCCCTCGTTTTGGAACCACTATTTTCTTTGGATTCACTTAGTCTAAATGAATTTAATTAGCTCAACTCAATGCAAGCAATTCATCTATGATACATACACTATTTACTGGTAAGCGCTCAATTAAATAAACTAAGTAATTTATGACATATGTTATGCAAAAAACCATTTTTTATGTTGAACGACAAGTTCTCTTATTTAATACAAAAAATTAAATAGGGTTTATGTTAAGTTAGGTTCTCAAAAGTTTCTTATAAGGTCAATGCACTATAGTTAATTAAATCTTAGATAACTGAAGTCACCAAAAGAAACTTTTGATGAAAATCAGGGGATATTGTCTTTAAGAATTTTGAAGGATAGGACTTTTCAAAATATTGGACAAAGAGGTGTGAAATGGGAACAGCTCATATTTGGAACATTTGTTTTGAATCCAAAAGAAGAAAAATTAGTGGATGTCATGGATCCTAAAGAGAACCTCGGTGACCTCCCAAGCTATCCTATAGTTTGACTTCAATTTTGAGAAGAGCTAAGGGTTTCATCCTGCCAAATTTAATAGTTATTGCTTACATTTATGTAAGACAGTAACAAAAATAACTTGGAAGACATAAGGATTTAGGTCGTGAGGAACGACAACCTAGGAACACTAGGGTGAGTTAGGTATTAAATTATATAGTAAAGTCATACAAAGGCCTAAGGAAAATTGAGGATTTATGTTGCGCTGGGCAGACTACCTCAAAATCCTATGGCTTGTTTAATTTCTAAGGAAAGATGTGTTGTTGTAGATTCTCGTGGTGTTACAGATCGCAGTTGTAGAAGGCTGCCCACAAAGCTAGCTCCAGGCTCCTTGGTGAAGCATCAGTCCTAAAGTCTATGGTTTAAAGGTTTAAATGACAATTTAAATTCAATTATTACTAGGGGAAGTTAAGGTTTATTATGGTGACACCGGTTTGGATCCCACCGTTCCCTCATTTTGGAACCACTATTTTATTGGGATTCACTTAGTTTAAATGAATTTTGTTAGCTCAACTTAATGAGTCCCATACTTTCATTTAGATCGTAGGAAATCTCATTAACAACTGTAGGTTACCTCCTCTAAGGGATTCCCAATCATCCATAGAGACATTTTAGTTTTGTTCCAATTTTTTATTGTTATTTTGTTTGTGATTAAATTTTGAGTTGTCTTATATTTTGACATTTGTGACGGTGAATTTTATCTTATTTTGATTTCTTAATTTCGGTATTAGTTTCAGTTCTGTGGCTATCCTAAAAGTTTCAGTTTTGACATGCAGGGTGACCTTGTTGTTTAACATGCAAGTTTGTAGTTAGGAAACGAGAGTTACAAAAGGAGAAAAAAAGTAAATTGCGATGCAATAATTTAAAAGCATACTTGTTGATTCTTCCTGTTCCTCCACCTGAAGGATAAGTAATTGCAAGGCATATATATATTTTTGCAGGAATTAAAACATGCTTGTAGTAAAGGCAGAGAGTATAGATTTGAGGTATATCTCCCAAACCCTACGTCATACACTGGTGGGTCAAATTTTTTCAACTTGTGGGGATGATTCCATAAAAAAAAATCATAATATGTCAAAGTGTCCTTCGAGATTCCCAAAGGATCACGAAAAGGTCTTAGGTAATTCCCAAGACATTTCACTAACCCTCGAATCATCTTGAGTTCATTTTGGTCTTATTATGTTGCTATGTGGTCATCCCAATTCATACCCTTATGCTCAATGAACCTTGATGTTTTGATTATCCCTTTAAGTGGGTAATTATCATTTTATGTTTCACTTACAAATTATACGGGTAAAGACCCTTAGGGGCAATTTGACTTAATTAAGAAACATAGTTGGTTTGATTTTCAAAGATGAGCTTTCAATGTTTTTAAAAATAAGTTTCAAATTATTTATAAGTAATTTTCTAAACCTCATTAGACAAATTTTGATTAGTCGGATTCACCCTAAGCCCTTAAAAGTTAATGGGTAGATTTGTAATTTTTAGAAAAATTTAAATATTTATACTTTAATCCTTATCAAGAATTAGAAATTATTTTAAAACTACTAATTTGGATTTTAAATTAGTTTTTATGTTGTTCTAAAGTCAAATCCCTAACCTCAATATCCCCTTATTTGACTACACTTATGAATTTCATCAATTTAAGAAATTACAAATGTATCCTTAATGAGTCCAAAGTTAGATGGGTTACTACCATTTATCCCTTTTATATTTTAATCTTCTAGATATGTCAAATAAGATCATTTATTACCCATTTACCATTTGGTTAGGCCTAAATATTAATTAAGACTTAAATTTCAAAATTATTATTTTGTCCTTAAAGCTTTAACACCTTATAATTCATTGAATTAAACCCAAATGACTTTGAAATTTTTAAGCTACCCCACTCATTTGTTAGTTAAAACATCAGATGAGAAAATGTGATTTTTTAAAATTTATTTAATTTTATAATTATTTAATGCAAAAATAAGGATTTTTAATGAAAATTCAATAACTCAAACAAAACAAAACCTCCGTCCTTAAGAAAACTATTGGAGAGTTACCTAGGTGGGAGGACCATTTGGATAAAATTTCATGATTTTTTGAGGTTCAATTTAATTATTAGAATTATTCCTTTATTTTGAATATTAATTAAATATAAAATATTATTTAAATGAAAAATTAAATTTTATATTTTTCTTAAATCACTCTGAGTTCAAGAAACCCATAAAAATAAATTTCATGATTTTGTGCTTTATATTTTTATTATTAGTATTAGTTTAGTGGAAAATTAATGAAAATTTGTTTTAAGCCCTTAAAAATTAATTTCTTGACTTAGAAAGTTAGGAGAATTATTTTAATTGGTCCCAACTTATGAGGAAGCCAAATGTGACATTTTAGTTTGTTTTTACAATTTTGCAATTTTTAAGATTTTTTAATTAATTTTAATTATTTAAATATTTAAATTTGACTTAAAAATGAAATATTTGTTTTAACTACATTTTTATTTTTCATAGGTTCCTCTGATCATAAGGAGCTCCCAAAACCAATATGTTGATTTTCTTAGTTAATATAATTATTTTAATGCCAAAAATGTAATTTCACTTAATTAATCTATTTTAGCGATCAAATTAATTCCAATTGACTTGAAATTTTTATGGGGAGCTTCTCTGACATTATATTATAGTGGAGAATATATTTTATGCCATTTACATTTTTAATTATTCCAATTTAATTTTCCTTCATTTTATGGATTGGTGGTAATTAGGGTTATTCTTAATGAGTTAAACCATGTTTATATTTTTCCTAGGGTCCTATCACCCAATGAACCTACCAAAACAAGTTTGGTATTTTTTTATTAATGTTTTATTTATTATAAATATTTTAACAAAACTGACATGATATACTTGAAAAATAGAGATCTTTTCTTAGAGATATCCATTGACCTTAGAAAACATAGGGAAGATCCCTCGTGACAGAGAGAGCCAAAGCTCCAAAAATTGACTCATGGTGAAATGTTGATGCAAATGGAGAATACAAATAACAAATACAATATTTAATTAATTAAAAATCACACAAGAATCAAACTGACATGAAACCATTTCTATATTATTTTCCTCTGTTCACTGAGCAGGAGTATATTTTTATTTTATTTTTATGATTTTTCTACCCCAAGCTATGAATTTTTAAAGGTTGTTTGTTTTAATTAATTAAGAAAATATCCTCATTTCCTTCTTGTCCAATCATCCTCGTACGCATTGAAAGGACGTGTGTAGCCACGGGATTAGGCGCCGCCATCTGAGTTAGCCCGCCATTTAAATACCAAAGTATCATCCAATTGCATCACGACCCTCCATTCGATACACACGTGATCGGTCGGTCCCGCATCTTCGTCCCCAACTGGTGTAACCCAAGAGCTGTCCACTCTCTAACCCTAATTTCTAGCTCAATAATCAACCAAAGCTCATGGGTTTGTTCCTATAGACGCGTCTAGACTAGGAGAACACATCTATACGGCTAATCAAGTCCTAAATCGAGTCTATAAGAATTGAGAATTAAAATAGGCTCAGTTTGAGGAGAGAATTAAATACCTTTGCCCAAGTGGTGTGACCTTGATTGGGTACTTCCAAAAGATTGAGTTGAGTCCACAAAGCTCCTAGATGAAGTTTTGGGTTGTGGTTTATTGCCTAGGTAGGAAATCGATCGAGGCTGATTGGGGTGTTTATAAAAGTCTATGCTAGGGTGGTCCAGTGATGGGGCTTTTATGTGGGATATTCTACTTTCACTCATGGGATGGTGTGTGTGAAACTAATTTGAATTTGGTGGAGTTTTGAGGGGTGTCTTGTTTTAGACTCGAATTAGGGTGGAGAAATTGGCTCTAGTCAGTGGGGAAGAGTGCTGGAAGATGGTTGGGTTGAATTCAAGTGGTCTTGAAGAAGCTCTGAGAACTATTTGGGAGTGTCTACCCAAAGAATTTGAACCTCTCATCCTTTGGTCGTTAGGGGGTGAGCTTAAATAGGGAGCTTAGAGGCTACAATTTGGCTAACTAGTGGGTGGCTTTAGTTTCTTAGGTGGAGGGAAGAAAGGGGTAAAAATCTAATTGGACTGAACCATCTTGTTTGGGTGTAATTTTGAGTTTAACTTATTGTTCCTCCTCAGCCATGGTATTTTCCGGCAGCCAAGGTGGCTGGACGGCCAGGGACAGGTCACCATTTGGTCAGAGGGATTAGAGCTTGGTTTTGGTGAAGTCAATTGTGGTTGGCCATGTGTAAAGGCTTTGGATTAAATAATAATGGAGGTGAACCTATTTTTGGGTCAATTTGGGTAAAATCATGGATTTGGGTTGAGCTCACCACCAAGGCCGGTTTAGGCTGAAGAGGAGATCATTTGGCTCGGCTTAATTAGTGAGGAGAAGTCACAATCCAAGTATAATTAAGCTTAAGCATGGTTTAGGGGAAACATGAGAAGGGTTAGCCACTTTTAAGGGACTCATTAATGTGGCTCCTCCTTTTGCCACTTTGGGCATGGTAAGGTGGCAAAGGCTTACATGGCTCACCTATGTCTTGGGAATGGCTTCATGGCTTGTCCTTGGCATGGTTAAATTTCATGAAAGGGTATTTTTTTTTTATTTATGGGGTATTTTTGTGGATTTTTTCATGATGCTTGATTTGGTGCGATGAAATGATGAATTTCAAGAGGTATAGTTTGATTTAATCAAATGGCTGATGAGAAGAAATTTCTTGTCATGTGGGCATTGGGTTTGGGCCTTTGGAATTAAATGGGGTGGGCTTGGGATTTTAAAACTGGGGGAGAATTTAGGCTAAATTTGAGACAACTAAAAGTTTAATTTGGTGCAGAGGGACATAATGAGGATTTTAGAATTAAAATTAGAGAAGGTATAAATCAATTTGGTTGTCATTGGGGCTAATTTTGGGAAATTGGAACTTTAAGGGAAATTTGGGTTTTTTGGTCAAAATGGGTCAATTTAGTGAAATTGGGTTCATGAGAGTGGTTTAAATTGATTTTCAGGATATTTTTGATGATTTTAGAATTTTTGGAATTTTTGGAATTCATGGGTCATGAGGGGCATTTTGGTAATTTTTGGCAATTTTGGGAATTTGGTGATTTTGGTCAATTTGGGTAGTTGGAAATGGTTTAAAATGAATTTTGAACAAATTTGGGTATTTTGCCATTTTTAGTGAGAATTACGGTTTTAGGGGTATTTTGGTAATTTTGATGAAAGTTTGGACTAAAGTGGGTAGGTAAGCCATGAAGCCATTTCCAATTCATGAGGGCCATATGAGTATTCTTTTTGGATGTTCATTATGTTGGTCCTAACTTTCTTAGCCAAGGGCTAAGGTTTTGGGTCCACCCATATGAGCTTTCCAAAAGGAGTCAAGAGACCAAATCAAGTGCAAGTGGTGTTAGGGTTTGGAGTGTGTGAAAAAAAGAATGTAGTATGTGTGAGCTAGCCTAACCAAGACTAGATCACCCAGGGTTATTCCTAGTGCTTTACCATCCTATGGGGACTCTCCTTGAGCTCCATCATATTGACCCCACCTACTAAGTACTAGAGGTTAGGACCAATATGTGGAACTTCAAGTTGAGCAATAAAGAGTTTTGAATTTCAAATTGTGAGAGTTTTTTTCTAGTCCTCTAAGGATAGTCAACAAGAAAGTCTTATGGCTAGACCTTAGGCTAATAAGGAGGAAACTAGACCTCGAACAAAAGTGAGGTCAACAAATGGACCCCCAGTAGATATGGTGTGCCGGGCAAGCACATCGCATTTGTTGGCGTTGACTGAAAAGATCAACATAACCAACACAGATGTCTAAGCCAGCATGCCTAGAATAGAAAGTAGAATTGAGTAACAGTTGTTTTTTCTAGGAAATTAGCAATTGAAAATTTGATCGAAACCAAGGATTTGACGCTCTTGCTGGGGCTTAAAAGGATAGGAATTTCAAAAATGACCATCAGAAAAAGAAGAATGACATTCACGGTGAAGATTCAATTTCAATTCCATTGTAAGAAAACTTTAACTTTGATTTCAATAATTTTAGAGGATGGGAATCAAAATTTAGTTACTGACCCCAAAATGGGAATTGAAATGTAGGTATCAACCTAGAAAGAGAATATGAATTCAGGTACCAACCTTGAAAGAAGGGAATCAAAATTTAGGTACTAACCCCGAGATGGAAATTGAAATTTAGGTATCAATCCCATAAAGAGAATCAGAATTTAGGTACCAACCTCAAAAGAAGGGAATCAAAATTTATGTACTTACCCTGAGATGGGAATTGAAATTTTGGTATTAATTCTAGAAAAAGAATCAAAATTTAGGTACCAACCTCGAAAGAATGGAATCAAAATTTAAGTACTGGTCCCGAGATGGGAATTGAAAATTATGTATCAATCCCAGAAAGAGAATCAGAATTTAGGTACCAACCTTAAAAGAAGAGAATTAGAATTTAGGTACTAAACTAGAGATGGGAATTGAAATTTAGGTATCAATCCCAGAAATGGAATCAAAATTTAGATACCAAAATCGAAAGAAGGTCATCAGAATTTAGGTACTGACCACAAGATGGGAATTAAAATTTAAGTATCAATCCTAGAAAGAGAATGGGAATTTAGGTACCGATTTCTAAATAAAGGCATCAAAATTTAGGTATTGACCTTGAGATCGGAACTGAAGTTTATGTATCAATCTCAGAAAGAGAATCATAATTTAGGTACCGGCCTCAAAAGAAGGGAATCATAATTTAGGTGGTGACTCTGAAAATTTAATGATTGTGAAAAAATTTCTCAAATAGCAAGGTGGAAAATTTAGTGAATTTAAAGGAATCGGACGAGCTTGCACCAATCCTGGAATTTCATGGTTGCGAAAAATTTAGGGAATTTAAAGGAATCAGACAACCTTGCACCAACCTTGCAATTTCATGAATGCAGAAAATTTCTCTGAAGGAAGGTGGAAAATTTAGGAAATTTAAAGGAATCGGGAAACCTTGCACTGACCCTGGAATTTCATGGATGTGAAAAATTTCTCGGAAGGAAGGTGGAAAATCTAGGGAATTTAAAGGAATCGGACGACCCTGCACCGACCCTGGAATTTCATTTGAAATGTTGTGATAGGGAGGGCTCCTAAAGTAATACGGTACTAGATGTAGCATCCTCAACCTCTAAAATATCATGTGAATGAGAATTTAGTTATTGTCTTTGAATTCTGAGATTGTTGAGATTTTATGAAAATATAGAGATTTTGGAATGTTGAGATTTCATGAAAATATAGAGGTTTTACAATGTTAAGATATCGTGAAGATATAGAGATTTCATAATGTTGAGATTTCGTGGAGAAATAGATATTTTGGAAGGTTGAGATTTCGTGAAGACATAGAGATTTTGGAATTTTGATATTTCGTGAAGGTTGTGACAAATTCATGCGGAAAGAGATGTTCATGTTGTGCAAGCAAAAAATGAGGAACCTCAGAGTTGAGAGGAACAAACACACCAAATCTATCATTTTCTTTTCTTGTTGTCTTTATCACATTTAATTATCAAAGTATATTTTCAATATTTATTTTTTTTTGTTTATTTTTAAAAATAAATTTAAATTTTAATATCATACTTTCATTGTGTTTTTTTTTGTTCATTATAATTCAGAACCAACATATGGTTTCACGACTCCTTATCAATCGCACAAAAAAGAGCAATTTGACGAATATGTTGAAATCTGAAAGAAATGTCATTAATCTGCTTCAAACAAGTGTTGCAGACTGAATAAATGTTGAAATATCAAAAGAGACAACATGTTGAACATATCTGAAACATCATATGTGGAGTACATATCATATATGCTGCTCTAACACAGTAAAAAGATGACAAAAGCTGTCAATCTATCCTCTGTGAGGTGAGCCCATGATCAAGCTTACCTACTAAGCCATTCCCCAGGAAGAGAATTCCTTTTACATGAGCTTAGAGGTGCAACCATCTCACAGGTCGTACGGGCGCAGCTCCTCCAACTCTGGATCCGGATGGAACCCATGCAGTACTTTGATTTTGTGCATTCTTCAGAATGTCACAGAAACTCTGCAATATAAAACTCCTGAAAAGCAGTGCTAAGCTAGGTCAGCTCCGTTTCCCTTTAGAATTAACAGTAAACCCATTGGTAGTGAAATTTTGACAGATGCTCTGAACTCCCCAAGGCCAATGATATCGATCTCTTTTTCAAACAGGATGTTACTTTGGCTCATGAATAACACCATGCAGAAGGGTCTTACAAAATCATGGTGGTCTATGTGCGGAGGGATACAGTCTCCTTCATCATAAACATTAATTTTGCAACTATTCAAAATGATGTCCGTTGGTAGTATATTCAATTTAACCATCCTTTTGATCATTCACTTTATAGCAGCAACCACACTGAATGGTTACCATGTCTTTCCTACACATCCATTTTTGCGGGTATGATTAAGTTTTCTTCATTAGCAGAACAACTCATCCTCTATATCTCAAGTCAAATACACAGTCAAGAATTTTTCTTTCATCATTTTTATAGAAGACTCTTGTATATAGCTCTAGGCCGTCCAAAATATTGATGAACTTTCCCTGGATTTCTTCTTAGAATTCAAATTCTTGCTTCTTAATTCTATTCATCCTTTTCAATTTTTCCATAGGAATCTTTTGAGATTGTTGGGGTGGCTCCCTCATCTCCATATCTATAGGATACCATGTCTAACCTGACTTTGTAGATATTATAATATATAATTTAGTATCTGGGCATGCTGCCTCCTGGCACTGTGTATTAGCGGTTGTGAACTCCTCAAAGGAACTGTAGTGATCAAAGTGAAGGACATTGTATGTTGGGCACTCTACGAATGCTCTTCCCGTCGTTGTTTGTATTGAAATCTTGATGTTGTACATTGAGCAACCTCTTTAAAGTGCATCTGGAACGGTTGGTAGAGTCTGTTCTGCAATAAACTCTGTCTCATCCTCCGTATTAAGCGGATTAGTAGAGGTCTCTCTCATACGTGGATCATAAATTTTCCCCTTACGAATTGGGGTGAGTGCATTTTCTGCCTCTTTCATACATCTCTTCTCCTCACATAAGAAAGCTTTGTGCTTGCGGTGATTAGCGTCACAACGTTGAGTTCTTCTTAGTGGCACATATGGCATTCTGTCTTCATCAGCACTGATTAAATTTCCTGTCGGTGTAGTTATCATGGACGGCAAACGACTAGTCCCTTCCATCAAATTTTGTTGTGTTATCACTTTCTTCCTCTTCAGTGAGGAGTCTTCTTTGGTATTGATTCTTAGCAGCGATGGTAATTCTCTTTTTTTCTCTTAGCACTATGTCCATCAAGTGACCCTCATAGTTCACGTTGACCTGACTGAAGTCTAAGTCAAAGTCTACGATGCCTCCCTGAGCTGCCCTTTCTTTGTTCAGTGCAAGATTTAGGTCATCTCTAAAGGCAAAAATCAGCTTTCGTACTGATATTTTTCTGTAGAAGAGAAAAACATCAGTGCGCTGAAATTCAACACAAACAAGAACAAAAAAATGAAGTATTTCTTAAATAAAATTAATTTTTAATTTGTATAGATGCCATTTTTTACTTATTTAATTTATTTTAATTTAATGAAATTTCAAAATTAGAAACAGAAAAGGACAAATAAAGTGAGCAAATTTTAAAAGTTTCATTATATCGAGGTTAATTTTGTTACAAAATTTTGGACCCAGTCATATATGTTTGGTCATATAAATAACCCTGGAACAATCAAAATTTCAAAAAAGTTGATTTCAAGTAACGTCACGTATGGTAATATTTCTTCAAATAGCATTCATTAACCGGTAGCAAACGGTCTTTCTCATCGGAAATTCACCAGCTGGTAAGATCCTCTTGAAAAGACCTTCTCTATGACAAATGGTCCCTCCCAAGTTGGTTTGAATTTTCCACCCATCTTGTGGTGTGAAATAATAGGCCTTCTAATAATAAGAATGTGGTCACCAACTTTGAACGCCCTTGAATGCACCAATTTTTCATTAGCCTGCACCATCCTTGTTTGGTAGAGCTCAAAATGTTGTTGTGCTTCCAATCATTTTCCCTCTAGACTTTCTAATTCTTCAAGCCAAAGTTTTGCACTTTCTATGATTGTTATTTGGTTGGTGACAGTGACTCTAAGAGATGGTGTCTAAACTTCTAGCAATAGTACAACCTCAGACCCGTGCGTAAGGTGTACATTGAGTGGGAGTTCTGAATGTTGTGCGGTCGGCCCATAAAGCTTCTAATAATTTATTATGCCAATCTCTTTTGTTTTCATCCAATGTTTTTCTTAAGATTTGCATGAGCAATTTGTTGAAGGCCTCGGCCAGTCCATTTGCTTTGGGATAGTAAATCATAGAGTATCTCCAATCTTTATCATTTAGTTTGAAGAAATTGTTAATCTTTGTGCTTTTGAAGGCTGTCCCGTTGTCGGTAATCACTCTGCATGACATGATGTATTGTAACCTCGTAACAGCACTGCATCTGCCCACTTAGAGAGATAATCAATAGTGACAAGAATAAATCTATGTTCCTTAGAGGATGGGGGGTCTATCAGACCTATTATGTTCGTGCCCCAACACTTGAATAGTCATAAGGCAACTGTTGGGGGTAGCACATTTGAAGGTTGGTGTAAGACCACCCCATGCTCTTGACAAATGTGACATCTTCTAGCCATATCCATGCAATCGAATATCATTGTTGGATAGTAATATCTGAGTCTTTGAATCTTCATTTTCATTTTCAATCATGATTGGGGAGCTTCACACAATCTAACATGTACTTATTTGATGATATTCTGTGCTTCAAATTTTTTTTCTGATTAGACATCTGAGCCACATCTGATCGAATAATCTTCTATAGATGACATCACCCACTAGAGCATATTACATAGCTCTTCTTGAGATGTGGTATGCTTCGGACATATCCTCTGGTATTTTTCCAGTTTCCACATATTCTATCAATGACTTACATCAATCTTCATTGATGTCAGAAACTTCAATCATAGTTTCTTCTTCTTTTTTTGAGTTTGAGCAAATTCTCGAGCTCGATCATAGATAGAACCTGATGTCCTTGTACTGTAATGTCGATGGAATCCTCCAGTGGACACGCCATTTCCTTAGCAAGTTTCGCTAAAGCGTTAGCATGGGCGTTATCCCCCTGAAGAATTTGGTATAGAGTCACATTGGGAATCTGCTCTAATTACTTCATTGTGTATTTGTGGTATTCTGTTAGCCTTGGTTTCAAAATTTTATATTGTCTCGTAACTTATCTGATGATGAGTTGTGAGTCGCCCTTGATGACGATGTCCGTTATATCTATTGAGATTGCTAATTCCAATCCAGTGATCAATGCTTCATATTCTGCTTCATTGTTTATGCACTGCTCTGTTAGGTGATAGAAGAATCTCAACATACCCTTATCTGGCGTGATAAAAATCAGACCAATTCCTACTTTTCCTGGTATAACCATCTATGATTCTTTGTCTTCTATGGCTGATGAAGCTCCATCAAAATACATTTCCTAATGCCTATCATTAGATGGTTCTTTTTACAATATTTTTTCATCTGGTAGCTCATCATTGAGTGAGGAGACAGTTGGAAATGGATGTGTTGCGAGAAAATCTGCTAAAATCTGTCTCTTGATAGCGCAGAGGGGAAAAAAAGTTAAATTAAATGGAAAAAACATCATTGATCATCATGCTAAACGTCTGGTAAGTGTTGGTCGGGTCATCAAATATCGCAATAGATTGACTTAAGAAATATGGGTAATTTTATGAGAGAGCATGTAATACCTAAGCTTTTCAGTGGCAAAAATTAAAGCTAGACAATGCTTCTCAATAGGTGGATACTTTACCTCCGTCTGTATTAGATGGCAACTCAAGTAGTAAAGCTCATTTTCCTTACCCTCATCATTGACCTGAGCTAACAGGGCTCTGAGAGAGTCGTCTAAGGCCACAGTTTAATGTATCAACAATTTCTTTGGGATAGGGGCTGCCAAAACAGAAGCTGTCATTAACTATTGCTTAACATCCTCAAAGGTTCGTTGGCATTTCTTTTCCCAAAAAAATTTAGTGTCCTTTTTAATTAATGCCGAGAAGAGCTGACACTTACATGAGAGATTATAAATAAAACATCTCAGATATGACAAATTTTCTTGGAAGGAATGTAGTTGTTTCAAGGTTTTGAGAGGAGGCATTTCCAAGATAGCTTTAATCATATTTGGGTCGATCTCAATTCCCTGATGATGAACAACAAATCCTAGAAATTTTCTAGAGGTGACACCAAAGACACACTTTAAGGGATTCATCTTTAGATTATATTATCGTAATCATTCAAATACGATCCTCAAATTGTAGAAATGATCTATTTTCCAGTTTGCTTTTAAAGACCAAATCATCCACATAACATTCTACTTAGTTGTGAATGAGGTCGTCAAAGATCTTCGTCATAGCTCATAGATATGTTGCTCCGACGTTCATTTGCCCGAATGACATCACTATGTAGCAAAATATCTCAATTGGTGTTTTGAATGTTGTAAGTGTTGCATCATCTACAACCATCTTGATTTAGTTATATCCTGATAATCCATCCATGAAAGAGAAAATCTCATGTGTCGATGTGATGTTCACCATTAATTCTGGTATTGGTAATGGAAACTCATCCTTTGGACATGCTTTATTTAAATTTGTCAAGTCGACACAAACATGGATTTTTCCAATATGTTTCTTAACTGGTACAATGTTGTTTAACCATGTGGAGTGTTGCTATTCACTTAAAAAGTTTGCATCTATTAATTTCCTTACCTCGGCAATGACTTGACTTACTAGGAGATTACTTTACTGGGGTTATACCTTTGTCCACCCCAAGTTTGTGAACTACAAATTTTGCTGACAGCCCTGACATTTCATCATAACTCCATGCAAAGCAATCTTTAAATTTTGATAATAACTTTATAAGTGTTGTGTATTCTTCCTCGTTGAGTAGAGAACTTATGAAGGTAGGTCAGGGCTGCTCCTCAGTCCCAAGGTTGATTTCTTTCAATTCAAAAAATGTTGACTTGATTTCTTCTTCAAATTTTTTTGGGGCATCACCTTTTAACTGATCTTGAGAGTCATCATTTACGCTAAGGTAATCCTCTTCCAATCTTTTAGTAACTAACATGCAAAATTTCGAGTCATCGACTGGTCTTACAATCCAAATCTTAGACCTTCTTTTGAGTTAGGAGTTCCACTTTTAACATTCCACAATTTCTCAAAAAGTTGTAGCTTATCTTTTAGAAATTACTTTAGCACTTATCCTTGATGAATTAATTTTTGTACACAGAGAGAAAAGTAACCAAAAGGTAATTTTATTAATTCATTAGAATTCTCTTCTAAATTTATATGATTTTTTAAACTTGAAGAAGGGGAAGCACGGTAAAACTTGATTTCATTTGAACAAATGCTACAGACTTCCTTAACTTCTAAACTCTCAACCTTTTGAGGGTGAATTGGAGTAATGGTCAGGACATTCACATAGTGGTTGATTCGATCATACATCAAATCATATTCATCTTTCTCCACATCTTTCAAGGAAATTTAATGTTGTGGTTTCTTCTATTTTATCATCATCATTTCTTCCTTAGACCTTTCTTCATTAAAACTTTCTTCTATGTCAATGTTGATAGTCGACCTAGTCCATTCAACAATCATGTTGATCTTTCCTCGTTCACATCCCCAGCATCGATCTCGGGTGTATAGGCTAAAATCTCTACTAGCTCGTTGTGAAGGAATGGTAGCAGATCACTGAAGTAGAGTTAAATGGCCTCTTCTTCATGATTCTTTAGAATCATGTACTTCTTTTGTCATAATTTCATGGGAAAAGACATTATTCTTTGGAGGTGGGTAGTATGCGGCATCTTCATGAATGCCCACTTTATGAACTGAAAATGTTTGTAAATCTCCTTTGATCAATGTTCTTGTCCTTCTTTGAATTATTTGATGCATTAGTGTAAGGATGATGAAACCATATTATACTCGTGAATCCATGGTCATCTAAGTAAAGCATTAAAAGAGGTCTTTGCATCGATAATGAAGAATTTTACGGCTGTTACTAGTTCTCCAACTTTCATTAATAGTGTAATTAATCCAAGGGCTCTTTCTCTTTTCTGGTTAAATTCTCTTAACATCATTTTATCAGTTGTAAGCTCTTTAGCCTTAATATCGAAATATGCTAATGTCGTATACTCATTAGGATAAGTGATGCTCCCGGATCTACGAAAACTCTAGCCAATACAAATCTGCTGATATTAACAAAGATGTAGAGCAGTCAGTTGTAGTCAGTGGTACTGATCAACAAGTCTTCATCTGTGAAGGTTATCTCAGAATATTCCTTTAACAAAGAAACTTCATCTGAGGATGTGCTGGCCAACTAAGCTAAGCAAATCTCTAGGTCAAGCAAGGTTGAAACCAGAGATTCTATCATTTCTTTTGATAGGATCAGAGCATCGTAAATGCTTAGTTTGGCTGGCAACCTCCAAAGATGTGCTAGCATGTTATAATCCACTTTATATAATCCTCCAATCTTCACTTGGCTATGTGGTTCTTCCATTGGCAGAGGTGGAGGTAGCTCTACTTGAGTGACTATTTGTTTTCTTTTATCCACTTGAGCTATTCTTGAGGGTACCACGTTCTCGCTCCTTAAATTTATTTATGCAATTTCTTCTCCTTCTTCAAGTGTTGTAGGCATAATTTTTTGTGTCTATTTTTCTTTATTGGAGAGATCAAAATTGATAGCAAGTGGTGCACTGTGGCACTCGAGAACTGATTCCTTACTTGTGGTGCTATTATAACAAGTTTTGTCGATATCTTTGTCATTCTCATTAATGGGTTCATCAGACTTAAGTACGATTTGAGGATCAGTTTGGGAATCAAGATCAAAGTTAGATTGAGCAAAGTCAGTTTCATTATTAGTAGAAATAGTTACAACGTAGCTGAAAGCATAAGTATATTCATATTACCCCGGTGGGGAAAAAAGATAATCATTCATGGTCAGGGGTTTGAGGATTTTCTTCCCCAAATCTGAGACAAACAATTTAGTAGATGAAGCCCAAATCCTACCTCCCGAGCTATCTCCATCTTTTCTTTCTCTGGTTACAGTGATTTTCTTGGCGAAATCTCCATCATGGGCTGAGCTGTAGACTCTGAACGGTTGCCTGCGCTGAAGCGGTCTGAATCTGATCCAATATTTTATTAGATGACTTTCTGCAAATTATACTCCATCCATCCTTTTTTGAATTCAGATCTATCGGCGTAATTGGCTCAGCCAAAATCATATTCACATAACCTTTTTCAGGTTCTTTCAAATATTCCTTTGGGATTCTTATATTTCCTTCTTTGAATTTCCTTTCAAGCCAAACCTTGAAAATGAAATAGTCATCTATCGTTTGTATCAACATCCGGTGGTAGGGGTAGAACTTGGAATGCTCCTTCTTGTCAGCTTCTTCTGGCTTCTTTGGTTACGACAATATGAATTTTGACATTTTCATTAAATTTCTGAACAACTTTAGCACAGCCTCATCTTTGAAAGAATATGTCCTCTTCATTTGTTCTGAAAGATTCAAACCCCTTCTACCCTCTGCACGGTGCAATCCTCCTTGGTGTGACTATTTGCTAAACTGGCCATACTGATGTGCTTATTTCTGCTGAGCACGCTTTGATGATAGCTAAAAACTCTGATGAGAATATTCTACTTATATCTTTATCAGCTTCTTTCTTTTATTGACTGCTGCTACTGTTCCCTATTTGTTCTCGAATATTCTGGTTGTGCTGGATATATCTGACTTCTCTTGTGAACCCATGTGTTGAACTTCCTCTTGTAAACTGCTGACTTTTCTTAGTAGCTTCTCAAAGTACTGGACGGTGAGTCCCTTAAGCATAAAAGCTACTGGCCCATAGAAGCTTTTGAGTAGAATCTCAATTGCATGATGTTTCTGTAGGTATACATTTCATGCTAAGGTTTCTCCACCTCAAAATGTGCTCTAACAAGGTCTCATTAGAATTTTATCTTTTTAGTACGAGATCTCCAATGGAAATATTATGTTTTGATCCAGCAAATCTGTTCAAAAAAAATGGTTCTAATTCGAGAAATGTCTTGACTGGTCCATTTGGTAGCTCCACATACCAATCAAGTGTGATTTCTGATAGGTTGCTGATGAGCTGGCAGAAGAGTAAGGCTTCATTACCTCTAGTTTTACCACAACTGGCTAAATAATGTGCTATATGCTACTTACAATTTCCAGTCCCATCAAATGTTTTAAAGTTTGGTATCACAAAATACCTAAGGTAAGGTATGAAATAAAACTCCTTCGGCTAAGGTGTACGCCTTGAAATCAATGCACCACCCTTTAATTGAGCTAAGGCTTCCTGAACTTCTTGTTCAACCAACTGTTTAATATCTTTCTCTGGTATTGTACTTTGTAAGGAATCCTTCTTTTTCTGCTCATCTCCATTAGCAGAGGCAACTTCTCTCCTTTCATCAGTGATGTGAACTCTTTCTGGCTGGTTGACTCCTGGAGAAGCTAACTGTTGTGATTGGGACTATCCAGGAACTGTAACCATGGCGGCCATAATGGTGGCCAACTTCGCCATTCTCTTTTCCATTTGACTGATTTTTTCATCTCTTAATAGAATAGCTCTGCTCAAATCTTCTACAGTGTTCCCTTCAATGAGAGGTTGGGCATCACGCACAGATGCGACAGCTCTAGTCTTGTTGACATGAATATCCATGAAATCCTCATCAAGATAATCATTAAAATCGAAATGCTCATCTTCATCAATGGTTACTCCATGCTCATTAGCTAACTTAGAAATTTTAGCCATGAGATTCTCAACTTTCTCTTCAATTATCACTTCCTGGACCATTTTGAGATCAAGAGGATTTTCCTGAACATCCTCCCCTTATCAATCCAACTCGGTAGTCATAGCTGCGACGATATCCAATATTTTGAGCCTTTGCTTCATTCCACGTTTTTTCCTTGTGGGCTCATTAAACTGTATTGGTACAACGACTTTGGATACCCATACCTTCTTCTTTGATGGTGATGTCTTGAGACGTGATGTCTCAATAGAGGCATCGGTATGTCGAAGAGAGGCATGCTCCCCATGGTGCAGACTAAATACAGTATCGAGTGACTTCTATGGTTTCTCCTTCTTTGAGGTACTTTTACGAGCAAAAGCTGCCAGTATCCTCGGGCTTAGACGTTACTTAGTCGGTCGATGTCCTGCAGACCTTAGAGCATCAGTGGTAGCAAAATCTATGGTAGTGACAATGATAGTATCAACTCGACTCCCCAAACAAGACCTGACTGGGATATGGGCTGGCAAATTATCAGTTAACTTTTGAGACTGTCGGGTAGATCTAACATCCCTTAAAATCTCTTCTTCATCCAACGGGACACCGCACATCCCACTCGCTTTAGCGGTTTAGTCACTGAACATCCGTCTTCAGCTGCCAACCTCAGGAACACTATACAAACTTTGGTGATAGGAGCAGGCTATTCCTTCTCTTCTTCGACCGTGAAGTAATGGTAAGGTAACAGCAATTTTTTGAATACTTTCATATCTGTTAGTGTCCATTAGCAAGTGGAACCTACTCCCTCATAAGAGCAGAGAGATCTCCAGTAATCTAAGTTCCTCCACATGAGGAAACTCATCAATGGGTATCTTTTTGAAAGTTTGTGCCTTAGCAGCCTTCCAAATTTTTTGACTTCAGCTTCTCCTTTGACACCGAGTTAATGCTGCAGACTTTGAACTCGATACAATTTCAAACACCGATGGCGGGATGGTGAATCCTCCTGTTGTATATTCAATAATCATAACCTCCTTTCCTTTGGCAGAAAATGGGACAACAGACATAACTGGTGTTAGGGCAGCAGTAGTTTTCACCTTCTTGCAAGAAAAGAAATCTTGGGTACAGTTCAAGTTAAATTCAATGGAAGGCTCCTTAACTTCCACAACAGCAACTTTCATTACGAGGAATGGGGATTTTCTGAGAACAACTCTAATTTTATTTAATCAAATTCCAAACTTGAATGTGGGAGTGACACTGCTAGCATTGCAGTTAGTTGGCAAGTTGCAGAAGAAAGTGAGCATGGAGAACTCCATTGCAACAACTTCAAAAAGAAAGCTTTGGGGTTTGCTATTTGGCCAACACCTTGTAATTGTAGTGTGGACACTAAAAATTAACAAAGGTCGATCTGTAATCTAAGCAAGTCTTTCTTTTAATTTTTCATTTGTGAATTTTTTTAAAATTTAGTAAAAATAGTTTGGAAGTAGAAGAATTTAATTAATAAAGGAAGGTTAAAAAAAGCACAACACAACACAATTTGATTTAAATTGCAAAGTAGCATTCCAAACTCGAAGGGGAAAGTAAAGTATAGAACACAGTGCGGGACCGACTTTACAATGCATAATGTCTTGTCATGCAAAACTAATCAACCAATACACCTATTGGGGGTCACCCCACATGAAGATAAAAATCATAATGAACTCCCAAACCTCTCTGTCTAAAGGTGATTGAACAAATGATCCTAAAGTTGGACAGAGTTGAGCGTACTTACCTAAGAAAGAAATGGGTGAAGCATGTCGACGGAAAAAGGGTAATTTGCTCCATAATGGACATGGACACAATACCGATCTATGAGGACAATATTCCCTGATTGAAATAGAGAGAGAAACTAATCCCAAGTGGAGTCGTCAGAATTTTTTGGTCACCAAATTGGGAGTTGTCGGTTTCCGGAATGGATATCCCGACACACGTTTAATTTAATTTAAATATATATATAATTTAGAAAAAAAGTAGTTTTTTAAATTTTAGAAATATAAGATCAGACAGATCTCATATCCTCAGTAGTTTAAATAAGCGAGTCTAATACCTTAAGCAATGCATCTATCATGAAGGATAAGTACACTATTTATTTGTATCGATTATATAAACTAAAGAATTTATGACATCTGTTAAGTCTGCAAAAAATCATTTTTTATGTTGACGGACAAGTTCCCTTATTTAATTTGAAAAATTAAATAGATTTTATATTAAGTTGGTTTCTTGAACGTTTCCTATAAGGGCAAGCTGTTATAGTTAATTACATCTTATATAACCAAAGTCACCTAAGAAAACTCTCGATGAAAATCAAGAGATGTTGTCTTCAAGAATTTTAAAGGATAGTTCTTTTCAAAAGATCAGACAAAGAGGTGTAAAATGGGAATGAATCAAATTTGGAACATTTATTTTGAATCCAAAGGAAGAAAAACTGGGGGATGTAATGGATCCTTAGGAGAACCTCAGTGACTTTCCAAGCTATCCCAGGGTTCAACTTCAATTTTGATAAAAGTTAAATGTTTCATCCTGCAAAGTTTATTAATTAGTACTTGCATTTATGTGAGATAGTTGCACGAATAGCCTAAAAGATATAAGGATTTAGGTCATGACGAACGACAACCTCGGAACCCTAGGGCTGTTGGGGCTATTTTTGGCTAAAGGAGTTGTTTGTAAAAAGCTGTCGGTTACCAGAATCAAAATCCCGTCACCCGCTTCAGAAGGATGTTTTAATTTACATATATATATATATATATATATATACGTAATTTAGAAAAAAACATGAAATCAAACTGACCCCATATTTTTCATAGTTTAAATGAAAGAACATTGTACGTCAAATCCTGAATCTATCTCGAAGGATAAACACAAGACTTGAGGATGAGGCTCCATCAAATAAACTAAGGAATATATGACATCCGTTTGGTTTTCGAAACCATTGTATTTGTCGAAAAGTTCCCTTATTTAATATAAGTAATTAAATAGGGTTTATATTAAGCTGGGTTCAGACATGCTTCTTATAAAGGCAAGCCCCTATAACTAATTACATCATAAATGACCAAGTCACCGAAGAAGACTCTCGGTACAAATCAGGAAATATTTTCTTCAAGGAGTTTTAAAAGGTAGGACTTTTCAATGAAGTCAGACGAAGAGGTGTGAAAGGGGATTGGCTCAAATTGGAAACATTTTGTTGTAGAGTCCAAAGGAGGAAGAACTAGGGGACGTCATGGATCTAGAGGAGAATCCTGGTGACTTCCCAAGCTATTCTAATGTTTAGTTTCAATTTTGAGGAGAAATATTTAGGTGTTTCATCCTTCAATTTTATTAGTTAGGGCTTACATTGGTGTGAAACGATCACACAAATAGCTTGGAAGATATGAGGATTTAGGTTGTGACAAAAGACAACCTTGGAATTCTAAAACGAGTCAGGGCTTATATTTTATAGCAAAGATATACAAAAGCCTAAGGATAAGGTGAGGATTTATGTTGCATAAGCAAGCAACCTCAAAGTCTTATGACTTTGTTGTTTATATCTAAGGAAGGAATATTGGTTTAGCTGGGGTATTTTGGTAATTTGGCCAATTTTTTGTGATTTTGGATAGTTTGGGTGTTTTCAAGGTGTTTGAAATAATTTTTGAACCCATTTAGGAATTTTGGCCAAATTTGGGGTCCCAAGGGTATCTACGTAATTTTGGGGAGTTTACGGGAAAAAGGCTAGATTGGGTATATTAGTAGAGTTGGAGTGCCAACCACCATCAATAGCCCATGGACCAATGGAAACCCCATTTTGGGTTCTCTATGTAGTGGTCTTAGCTAAACCCTAGCCTAGGGCTAGTGGGTTTAGGGTACCACCTACATGAGTCTCCCAAATGTATCATGAGACCAAAGCCTAGAAGTTTATGTTTAGGATTGTGAGTGATTGTGAGTGCAAATATGTACCTTAAACCCTATACCAACACCGAGGATCAACCCTAAGGTCCAGTAGTCCTAAGGGGACTCTTCTTGAGCTCCCCTATAATGACCCCACCTACTAAGTGCTAGAGGTTAAGACCAACATGTGGAACTTCAAGTTCAGTGAAGAGGAGTGTAGAATTTCTAATGTTGAGGGTTCCTTGTCTAGTTTTCTAAGAATAGTCAATAAGAAAGTCCTATGGCCAGACCTTAGGTAAATTTAGAGGAAAAACTAAACCTCAACCAAAGGTGAGGTCAACAAATGGACCCCCAGTAGGTGTGGTGTGCTTGACAAGCACACCACGCGTATTGGTGTTGACCGAAAAGATCAACAAAACCAATATAAACTCCTAAGTCAATAGACCTGGAAGTATGTGTAGGGTTGTGTGGGAGGACCGAATCAAGATGGAAAGCACAGAGGCTCGCATCCAACTCAAAAGATTAAAAACAGTGTAGAAGATGACAACCATTAAGGATATTACGCCATAAAGAAAGGACTATGCTAGTTTCAGTTACCATTGGGGAGTTATATTCGAATTGACATGTGACTGGAAGAACATATATATCACATTAGGAAGAAAAGCACTGGAACTCACATCCAACCCAAGAGGTGATGAAAAAAATAACTGCTACGTTGAGGAGGAAAGATCTGGGACTCACATCCAACTCAAGAGGTAACGGAGAAATATATTGATCACGTTAGGAAGGCAAGCAGTGGGACTCACATCCAACCTATGCAGTGACGAGGAAAATATCTGCTACATTGAGGATGAAAGCGCTAGGACTCACATCCAACTTAAGTGGTAGCGAGAAATATATCAATCACATTAGGAAGGAAAGCACTGGAACTCACATCCAACCTAAGAGGTGACAAGGAAAACATCTGCTACATTGAGGAGGAAAGTGCTGAGACTCACATCCAACTCAATTGGTAGCGGGAAATATGTCAATCACATTAGGAAGGAAAGCATTGAGACTCACAACCAACCTAAGAGGTGATGAGAAAAACATCTACTACATTGAGGAGGAAAGCACTGGGACTCACATCTAACTCAAGTGGTAGCGGGAAATATATTGATCATGTTAGGAAGGAAAGTACTGGGACTCACATCCAACCCAAGAGGTATGAGGAAAATATCTGCTACTCTGAGAAGGAAAGCGCTGAGACTCACATTCAATTGAAGTGGTAGTGAGAAATATATTGATCACATTTAGAAGGAAAGCACTGGGACTCACATCCAACCTAAGAGGTGACGAGGAAACTATCTGCTACATTGAGTAGGAAAGCTCTGGGACTCACATCCAACCCAAGGGGTAGTGCAAAAATATATCGATCACGTTAGGAAGGAAAGCACTGGGACTCACATCCAACCCAAGAGGTGACGAAGAAATTATCTGCCACATTGAGGAGGAAAGCTTTGGGACTCACATCCAACCCAAGGGGTAGCGATAAAATGTATCGATCGTGTTAGGAAGGAAAGCACTGGGACTCACATCAAACCTAAGAGGTGACGAGGAAAACATCTACTACATTAAGGAGAAAAGTTCTGAGACTCACATCCAACTCAAGTGCTAGCAGGAAAATATATCGATCACATTAGGAAGGAAAGCAGTGGAACTCACATCCAACCTAAGAGGAGACGAAGAAAATATGCGCTACATGCTGAAAATATGCAGATTCAAACATGTAAATTCGTGGTGAATATGTTCATAGAATATGAAAACATGTGAAGAAATCAAAATTTAGGTACTGATTCGGAAATGAGAATTGAAATTTAGGTATCAATCTAAAAAAGAGAGTCAGAAGTTAGGGACCGACCTCTAATATAGCGAATAAGAAATATAGGACTGATTTGAATATGTGATAATTGAAATATAGGGTAATTCTTAGAAGAGAGTGTCAGAATTTAGGTATCGACCTTGAATATAGTGAATCAAAAATATAGGTACTTACTCGAATATGTGAGAATTGATATATAGGGACAATTCTCAGAAGAGAGTGTCAGATTTTAGGTATCAACCTCGAATATAGTGAATCAGAAACATGGGATTGATTCAAATATGTGAGAATTGAAATATAGGGACAATTCTCAGAAGAAAGTGTCAAAATTTAGGTACCAATCACGAATATAGTGAATCAAAATTTAGGCACTGACTCGAAGATGTGAGAATTGAAATATAGGGACAATTCTCAAAAGAGAGTTTGTTGTGTTGAATTTGTAGAAATGTATTATGTGAAAATGTTGATTTTTTTCAAGAAGGTTTGTAGAGTTTTGTGGGGATTTGTGCAAAATGCAAAATTTTGCGAGGACGTGAAGAGAGTTAATGCAGATAGAGATGGTTGTGTTGCGCACACAAAGAGTAAGAAACTCCGAAATCGAGAGAATCCACTCAGCAGATTCATTTTCTTTTCTTATTGTTTTTATCACATTTAATTGTTTTTTTCAAAATATGTCTTTAAAATTTTAATTTTAGTCGATTGATTTTCAAAAGAAATTTGTTTTGTTGTTTGTTCATTTTTTTTATTTTTATTTGAGTTTTATTTTATTGTTAAAGGTTCGTTGTTTCGTTCTTCGTTCATTGAAATTATGAACCAACCCATGGTTCATGGCTTCTATCCATCGCATAAAAATGGTGACCAAAAGGCACATTTCTGAGAGAAATTATCATTAATCTGCTCCAATCAAGATGTCACAGATCAAACATAGGCTAACGCTTCAAAAAGGTACAATATATAGTCCATATCAAAGTACATCCAAAACATCTCATGCCATGTATACATCGTAGGCTGAGTATGTTTGATATATATCATGTTGCTATAAAAAAAAGTGAACCCTCTGAACATTTGTATCAGGTATGATGAGCTCCTGATCAAGCCGACCTTCTAAGTCATGCTCCAGGACAAGAGTTACCTTCATATGTACTTAGAGGTACAACCCTCTCATAGCTCATACAGTAGCAGTTCTTCTAGTTCTGAGTCTGGCTGAAATATGTATGGTGCTTTGTTGTTGTCCATCCTACGGAAGGTTACGGACACCCTACGGTGTCGTACCTCTGGGATGCAGTGCTTGGCGACATCTGCCCCATTTCCTTTTAGGACCAAAACTGAACCAACTGACAGTGGAATCTCTACAGCTCCTCTGAACTCGCTAGGGCCGACAATATCAATTTCTTATCCAAATAATATATTGCTTTTGCTCATGAATGAGACCGTGCAAAAGGGCCTCACAAAATCATGGTGGTCTATATGGGGAGGAATACAATCACCCTCATCGTAGATGTTGATGATGCAACTATTTGGGATGCAGGTAGCTGGCATTATGTTCCATTTGACCATCCTCTTGATCATCCACTTTATTATTGGAGGTAGTGGATCTACCTGGTCATGTCTGAGGCTCCCCGGTAGATTTTCTTGTTTGTCATTTATAAAATTATAATAGTAGCCGCACTGAATGGTGATTCTTCCTTTTTCTCTTATCCATTTCTTCAGCTCAGAGTATGTTCTTTCTATGAGAAGGCCTGCTTGGTCTCTATCCCTCAAGTTAAAGATGTAGTCAAGAATGCTTCTTTTATCACTTTCGAAGAAGACCTTGGTATACAGCTCCAGGCCTTCCAGTATGTTGATGAATCTTCCTTGGACTTCCTCATAGAACTCAAATTCTCTTTTATTGACCTTGCTTATTTTAAAGTACTCCATCGTGATAGGAGTCGGCAACTATCGCAGACATTCCTTTATCTGGACATCGGTAAGAACCCAAACTGGCGCTGGCTCATTTGAAACATGTGATTCAGAATCTAAAGGGATGTACGCCCTGGACTCCATGGTATATACTCGTCTGTACCCAGTGGGACATATGGCTCATCCATTAGAAAATCTGCGGTCTAAGATTCGTCGGTGGTGGAGGTATACTCCTCCAATGTACTATAGTGTTGTAGATGTAAGACAATGCAGTCTGGGCATTCTACAAATGCTCCTTTGGCTTATGTCCTTGCATGTATCTCGGCATTGCATGTCAGGCAACCTGTGCATAAGGCATCTGAAGCTAAAGGTGTCTTTGGCTCTGCGATGAACCCCAGTACTTCATCTATGGCGGGTAGGCTGGAAGAAGTCTCTTTCATGTTTGGATCATAGATATTCCCCTCAAGAATAGGGGTGAGTAAGTTGTTTGCTTCCTTCTAACGTCTGTGTTCTTTTCGTAGAAAAGCCCTCTATTTTCTGTGGCTGGCATTTCTTCACTGAGTCCTGCGAAGCGAAGCGTCTGGCAGTCATTCATTGTTGGTGGCTACTAGGCCTCCGGCTGGTGTAGCTATCATGGATGGTAGACGGCAAGGCCCTTCCCTTGGGTCCCACTCTATCATCAAATTCTTTTTTTAAGTGATGTATTGCCTTTGGCGGCCACCCTCAGTAGTGAAGGCAATCCCTCCTTTTCTCGGCAGCTGACTACATTCATCAAAGGACCTTTATAGTCCATATCGACTTGGTTAAAGTCCATGTTGAAGTCTATAGTTCCACCATGAGGCGCCATTTCCTCATTCAGTGCGAGGCTCCAGCCATGCTTGAAAGTGAAGATCAGCCTCTGTCCCCATATTTTTCTGCAGACAACAGGAAAAATGTTAGTGGGCCGAAACTTGGCATGAATGAGTACAAAACAAAGTATTTATTAAATTAAATTTTAGTTTATTTTGGTGAAGAGAATTGTTTATTTTATTTATTATTTTTGTTTAATTTAGTGTAATATTAAGTTCAAAAGTAGAAAGGAGAAAATTTGAAGTTTAAATTTTTTCTCAAAATTTTCATTATATTGAGGTTAATTACAAAATTTGGACCCGATCATAGACATTTGGCCACATAGATAACCCCAACAATCAAAGTTTCAAAGTTTCAAAGCAAACAAAGGCAAGCAACATTAGGTTGCATAATAGGTTTTCAAGTATCGTCCATTTATTGGTAACATGGGTCTTTCGCCCTGGAAGTCCACTAACTGGTAAGTTTCTCTTATGTAGAACTTTTCAACTATAAATGGTCCCTCCCAAGTTGGCTCAAAATTTCCACCTATTTTGAGGCATGCAAGAATAGGGCTTTTGAGCACAAGTACGAGGTCACCAACTTTGAATGTCCTTGGGCGGACCAATTTGTCATGGGCTTGTACCATCTTTTCTTGGTAAAGCTCCAAGTGTTGTTGTGCTTCTAGTCGTTTTCCCTCAAGTCTTTCTAGTTCTTCAAGTCTGAGTTTTGTACTTTCTCCTATTGTGAATTGGTTGGCAACAACAACTCTAAGAGACGGTGTTTGGATTTCTAGCGGTAGCACAGCCTCATACCCGTACACGAGCATATAGGGTGTACACTGAGTGGGAGTCCCAAAAGTTGTCTAGTTGGCCTACAAGGCTTCTAATAGTTTGTTGTGCCAATCCCTTTTGTTTTCATAGTGTCTTCTTCAAAATTTGTACCAGTGTTTTGTTGAAGGCTTCAACCAGACCATTTGCTCTAGGATAGTAAATCGTAGAGTATCTCCAATCAATCTTGTCTCTTTTAACGAAATTATTGATTTTGGTGTTTTTGAAAGCTTTTTCATTGTCAGAAATTATTCTTTGCAGTACTCCAAAATGGTAGACAATTTGGCTTTTGAAGAATTGAAGGACATGCTGTGTCATGACCTCACGCAATAGAACTGCCTTTGCCCATTTAGAGAAGTAATCTGTAGCGGTAAGTTCATCGGGCTCGAGGTTGATGGTACTGCCTCTGTCCATAGTTGGATCTTCCGGTGTCTCCTCTTTGTCAGAAAGACTTAGGTTGATGGTAAGCGGTGTACCATGGTGCTCGAGAATTGGCTCCTCACTCCCGGTGCTGACGTAACCATTGTCATTGATATCTTCTTTGGACTTGACAACAAGTTCATCGGGCTCAAGTACGATTTGAGGATCATTTTGGGGATCAAGATCAAAGTTTGATTGGTCGTAATCAGTTATGTTATCATTAAAAATAGTTACAACTTAGTCAAAATCATAATCATTATATTCATAAGACCCCGTAGGGACAAAAAGATAATCATACAAAGTCTAGGGTTCGAGGATTTTCTTCCTCGAATCCGAGACAACTAATATGGTAGAGGCGGCCCCTATCCTACCCGTCGTGCTATCAATCTTCGTAGTGACGCTTTTCTTATTCTTCATCATCCTTGACGATGACAGATCTCTTAGTGAAACCGTCATCTCGGGCTTGGTATGTTGCAGACTCTGAATGGAGGCTTGTTTTGATGCAGACTGGGTCTTATTTAGTATTTTCTTGGATGATCTGCTCCAGATCTCATTCCATCCTTCTTCTTCGGCATATGTAGAAGATTATTTTGAGTGAGGACCCTTTTGAGTTCATCCCAATTTGTACTCCATCCATATGTTCCAGTATACGGATTGATTGGGGAGATTGGCTTGGCTGAAGCAATATTTATGGAACTTTTTTCAGGTTCTCTTAAATATTCTTTCTAGATTGTTATGTTCCCTTCATTAAGGTTCTTCTCAAGCCAGTCCTTAAAGACAAAGCATCCCTCTATAGTGTGTCCGAGCAACTGGTGGTATTGGCAATAATTTGGTTCATTTTCCTACCCACCTTTTCGGGCTTCTTCGGGTCTGATAGTCTAAATTTCGGCTTCTTCATCAGAATTCTGAATATTTTAGGTATAGCTTCATCTTTGAAAGAATACACCATTTTACGTCGTTCTGACAGGGACATTTTCCTATCCCCTGTTTGAGGTGATCCTTCTTGAGGCGGTCGCTGGTTGGATTGACTACTCTGGTTTTGAGCATACTGTGAAGAAGAGAAGAAAGGATCTTCTGCATATGTCTTCATCGGCTGCTTTTTTTTTTGTCGATGCTCACAACTACTCCTGATTTCTTTTCCAACACTACTGTCACCTTAGCTTTTTTGTGTGGCTCCATGTGCTTGATTTCCTCTTGAAGACTGCTCGCTTTATTGAGTAGCTTCTTGAAAGATTTTATGGTGAGTCCCTTGAACATGAAAGCTACTGGTCCATGAATGCTCTTTAGTAGAATTTCAACCGCATGATGTTCCTGTAGCTGAGGTTCACATCTCATATTATGGTTCTCCACTTCAAAATATAGTCCACCAAAGTTTTGCTAGGCTTTTATTTTTCCATCATGAGCTCTCCAATAGACACATGATGTTGCGCCCCAGCGATTAATTTTACAAACAGCTGTTTCAACTCAAAAAATGTTTTAACTGACAAGTTGGGCAAGTCAGCGTACCAGTCGAAAGCAACTCCTGACAAGCTGCTGATGAACTGTCGGATGAGTAGAGCTTCACTACTGCTCGTGTTGCCACAGCTGGCTCGAAAATGTGCTATATGTTGTCTGGGACTCTAGTCTTATCAAATATTTTGAAGTTTGGGGCCACAAAACCCTTAAGGAATGGCACAGAATTGAATTCCTCTCGATAAGGTCTACCCTTAAAAATCAATGCACCACCCTTAGATTGGGTTAAGGTGTCCCGCACTTGTTCAACCATTAGCTTGAATTCCTTTTCTGGTACATCACCTAATGGAGAAGCCTTTCTATGTTGTTCATTTCTATTTGCTGAAGCAACCTCTCTTCTTTCATCAGTGATGTGTATGAACTCCGATTGATTGATCTTTGGAGAATCCAATTGCGATGCTTGTGATTTCCCTTAAATAGTGGCCATGGTTGTCATGGCTGCGGCCATTTCTTCTACTCTTTTCTTTAGTAGGCTAACTTGTTCATCCCTTAAGAGGATAGCCCTACGCAGCTCATCTACGGAGTTCTCTTCGGCGAGAGGTTGAGCCTTGTGCGTGAATGTAAGAGCTCTGGTTTTAATTACAGGGACATACATGAAATCTTCCTCCAAGTAATCATTATAATCAAAATTTTCATCGTTACTATCGATGAAGAATCCATGCTCTCGAGCTAACTCAAAAATCTCGATCTTGAGCTTCTCAAATTTTTCATCAATTATCGATTCCTTGATCTCTTTATGATTTGGAGGACTCTGATGAACCTCCTCTTCTTGTTCCTTCATCTTGCTGGCTATTCTTGTGATGATATCAGATATTTCAAACCCTGACTCATTACTTGTTCTTGTCCCGCGGGCTTGCTGGACTGTGTCGGTGCAGCGACCTTGGGTACCCATACCTTTTTCTTTTTTGATGATGATGTCTCAAGACAGAGTGTCTTAGTAGAAACATTTGTATGTCAAGGAAAAATATGCTCCCGGTGGTGTAGACCGGCTACAGTGTCAGGTAATCGTCTTGTCTTTGCCTTTGGGATTGTAAGAATATCTCCATAATAGGTGATGGGAAAGATTTTTGGACCCAGTCTTGAATTAACCGGTCAACATCCTGCAGTCCTGGTGGAGGAATAATTGGTAGTAATCGCGGTATTAACTCTGATCCTTAAACAGAACCAAACGGGCATGCGAGTAGGTGGCACTCCAGTTGTCTTGTGAGACTATCTGGCGGACTTGACGTCCTTCAAAATTTCCTCCTTCACGCGAGGGGAAATTGTATGTCCCACTCGTTTAAGTAACTCGCTAACTGAACAACCTTCTTTGGCAGCTAGACTTTTGAAAACTGCACTAACTCGGGTGATAGGAGTGAACTTCTTTCTCTCCTCACCATGTCCCTGAAGTGGTGGTAATGCAGCGGCGATTTTCCAGATACTCTCGTATCCATCTGTAAGCGCTATTTTGGGGGTTGGTTTGTGAGGAGTTGCCCGTAAGAAGCTGTCGGTCGCCGGAATCAAAATTTTGTCGCCCGCTTTGGAACGACGTTGAAGTATGAAATCAAACTGACCCCATATTTTTCATAGTTTAAAATGAAAGAGCACTGTACCTCAAACCATGTATCTATCCCGAAAGATAAACACAAGACTTGAGGATGAGACTTGATCAAATAAAATAAGGTAAGTATGACGTTCGTTTGGTCTGCAAAACCTTTGTATTTGCCAAGAAGTTCCCCTATTTAATATAAAGAATTAAATAGGGTTTATATTAAGCTGGGTTTGGACATGCTCTGTAATGGCAAGCCTCTATAGTTAATTACATCTTAAATGACCAAAGTCACCTAAGAATACTCTCGATAAAAATCAGGGTTCAATGAGATCAGACGTAGAGGTGTGAAAGGGGTATAGTTGAAATTTGGAACATTTTATTGTAGAATCCAAAGGTGGAAGAACTAGGGGTTGTCGGGGATCCAGAGGCGAACCTCGGTGACTTTCCAAGCTATCCTAATGTTTGGCTTCAGTTTTAAGGAGAAAAAAATGTAAGTGTTTCATCCTGCCAATTTTATTAGTTACGGCTTACATTCGTGTGAAACGATCACACAAATAGCCTGGAAGATGTGTGGATTTAGGTTGCGACAAACGATAACCTCGGAATCCTAAGACGAGTTAGGGCTTATATTGTATAACAGAGTTATGCAAAAGCCTAAAGATGATGTGAGGTTTTACGTTGCATGAGCAAGCAACCTTGAATTCCTATGGCTTTGTTGCTTAGGTAGGAAGATTGGTTTAGCTGGGGAAGATAGGTTTTGCTGTTGAAGATGGCCGTGTTGCCCACCATGCTAGCTCCAAGCTCCCTCCGCGAGGAGTTTGAGTTTTCTAGTGTGTCAAGTTATAATGTTAAATCAGGTGGCCCTATGGTTGAAGTTGCCGCAACGAGTTTGAGTTATCTAGTGTGTCAAGTTATAATGTCAAATCAGGTGGCCCTATGGTTGAAGTTGTTTAAATTTTATGAGGGCATATTATTAAAGTTGATTAGAGCGACACCAGTTTGGATCCTACAGTTCCCTCATTCCGACACCACTATTTTCTATTGGATTCACTTAGTCAAAATGAACTTACTAAACTCAACTTAATGAGTCGTACATTCATTTAGACCATGGGAAGCCTTGTTAGCAACCACGGGTTACCTCCTCTAAGGGATTCTCGATCATCCGATAGAGACGTCTTAATTTAGTTGCAATTGTAGTTTTGTGTGATGTTTGTGATTAAATTTTGAGTTATCTTATATTTTGAATATTGTGGCGGTGAAATTTTTTCTTGGTTGATTTTAATTTTGGTTTTGGTTTTGGTTTTGGTTTTGGCTAACATGCAAGTTTATGTTGTTTTCATACATGTAGGTAAATGCAAGTATGAAAAGAAATAACGTAAGAATAAAGCATGTAAGGAAAAAGGCACAAAAAGACGGTACTATAAACAGTAAAAGCATACCTGGCGAGTCTTCTCGTTCCACCACCTGAAACTTCAAATGCATTTGAGGGAATTTATGAAGAGAAGGGAAAATAAAGTTTTGGTGGTTTTCTTAACTCTATGTTGTATTTTGGTGTGTCCTTAAAAGCTTAATTAAGGATGATTTCAGGAAATTATATAAGTTTAATAGACCTCTGAGGTATCCAACAAGTTAGGAGAAGGAAGCAGGTCCATGCCTCCCTCTCACCAACATGTGAAAAGCCTCGACTCCATTTAAACTTATAATATTTCTTAATGGTTCATCCTGTGAATACTTCTAATGCTCAGTGAAGATTGATGTCTTAATTATCCCTAAGAAAGGGGTAATTATCATTTATCATTTAATTTGAAAATTATGTGAGTGAATTCCCTCAAAGAGCAAGTTGGTGTAACCTAAACACTTAGCCAATTTTTTTTAATTAGGCTTAGTGGTGTTTCAAGGATGTTTGATTATTTTATGTTTATTTCTCTAATCCTCATTTAAATGAAACTTGATTTAGCCTAAGTCACCACTAAGCCCTTAAGGCCTAGGTGAGCGTCTTAATTAGTTTTGTAAAGGTTAAGCTTTAAGTGATCATGATTCATGATTTGGATTTTATTTGAAAATCAAGATAGGGGTATTAAATTGATTAATTAATAACTTTAAAATTCATACCCCGAAGTCCAGGATCATTTAATTTTAATAAACATCCAAATTTTTAATGATTTAGAAATTTATTAAGGATTTTATTTGAAATTCAAGATAGGGGTATTAAATTGATTAATTATTGACTTCAAAAGTCATAATCCCTAAGTCAGGATCATTTAATTTTAATAAACTTCCAAATTTTTAATGATTTAGAAATTTTCTAAATCCAGGATCATTTAATTTTAATAAACTTCCAAATCTTAATAATTTAGAAATTTATTACTAAGTTCAGGATCATTTAATTTTAATAAACTTCTAAATTTTAATAATTTAGAAATTTATTAACACTTGGATTTTATTTGAAAATCAAAATAGGGGTATTAAATTGATTAATTATTGGCTTCAAAAGTCATACCCCAGTCCAGGATCGTTTAATTTTAATAAACTTCCAAATTTTAATAATTTAGAAATTTATTAACTTATCGAGGATCATTTAATTTTTATAAACTTCCAAATTTTAATAATTTAGAAATTTATTAATCTTAATGAGGATCATTTAATTTTGATAAACTTTCAAATTTTAATAATTTAGAAATTTATTAATCTTAATTTGGACTCATTTTAATTTTAATAAGCTTCCAAATTTTAATAATTAAAATGTATTAACTTATCTAGATCATTTAATTTCAATAAACTTCCAAATTTTAATAATTTAGAAATTTATTAACTTATCTTTTTTCAAGATAGGGGTATTAAATTGATTAATTATTGGCTTCAAAAGTCATACCCCACTTGGATTTTATTTGAAAATCAAAATAGGGGTATTAAATTGATTAATTATTGGCTTCAAAAGTCATACCCCAAGTCCAGGATCAAGATAGGGGTATTAAATTGATTAGTTATTGACTTCAAAAGTCATACCCCTAAGTCCAGGATCATCAATAAAGGGGTATTAAATTGATTAATTATTGACTTCAAAATTCATACCCCTAAGTCCAGGATCATTTGATTTTAATAAACTTCCAAATTTTAATAATTTAGAAATTTATTAACTTAATTAAGAAAGTGAAATTTATTTAATAAACTTTCAAATTTTAATAATTTAGAGATTTATTAACTTAATCAGGAAAGTGAGATTGGTTTCTACCAATTAACCCCTTGTGTTCCAAATATCAAATAGATTGATTAAGATCAGAGGTTGCCCATTTCCCTCTTTGACTTAAGCCTAAATGTTAATTAAGGCTAATCTTCAAAAATTACACATTTGCCCCTAAGGCTCTAACACTTCATAATTTGTCAAATTCAAATCAAAGACTGTTGAAATTTTTATCCTACCTCATCCATAGGTCAATTAAGATACTAGAGGAGAAAATATGATTTTTTCATAATTTAATTTATTTTTTATAATTATTTTCATGCAAAAATAGGATTTTTTAAAGAAAATTCCTAACTTGACCAAGGTAAATTGTAATCCTTTGAAATTTTTAATGGAGGTATACCTAGACCATAGAAGGCTTTGGACTAAATTTCATGATTTTTTGAATTCTCTGTGATTTATCAGAATTTTTTTAAGTTTTGGGTTATTTAATAAAAATAAATTATTTTAAATGATGAAAATTAAGTTTTGTGTCTTTGAAAAATCTCCCTAAGGTTAAAGAGCCCATAGGGGTAAATTTCATATTTTTGTTTTATTTTTCTTTGATTTATTGGAAATATTTTAGTGAAAACTCATTTTTAGACTTTAAAAATTATTTTTAAGCTTTGAAATTCAATATCTTTATTTAGGAACTTAGGAAAAATATTCTAATTATTCCTAAGTGATTAGGAAACAATTTAGAAAATTTCCATGAATTTTATTATTTTTGTGTTTTTTATGAATTTTTAATTATTTTAAATATTTAAAATAGGTTAAAAATCAAGTTTTTATTCTGTTATTTTATTTTTATAAAATATCCCTAATCATAGAGAACTCAAGACACTAAGCTTCATAATTTTCTGAGTTTAATTTTGATTTTTAAAAATCATTTAAGTGTCAAAAATGACATGTATCTTTAAAAATCAACTTAAGTTATCAAATGAACTCAAAATTTTTTGAACTTCTTAAAGTGAGTTCTCTGGATCATAGACCATAGTGGAGATCAAAAATCAAGTCATTTAAATGTTTATATTCTCCAAAATTAATTAGTTTAGTGATTCAGTGTTTGTAAAATTTAAGTGCATTTTAAATGACTTGACCAATAGAATTATTTCCAAAAGCTTCTCTAGTCATAGTGGACCTTCCAAAAATTTTTTAGAATTTTCTAATAAATATGCTAATTTTCATGATTATTTTAAGGATATAATGTGCAAGAACTTGAAAAATATGGATCTTTGTATAGAAACCTGCTCTGATTTTGAAAAAATCAGAGGATGTTTCCCTTGACAGAGGCTACAACATGCCAAAATTTCAAGCTAAGGTGATGTATCAATATGCATGGAGAATCAACTGATCCCAAACAGTGTTTAATTAATTAAAAATATTTTATGCAACAATTGGACTTGAAGTTTATTCCACATTATTCCCCTCTATTCACTAAGCAAGAGGGTATTTTTATTTTTTTTTGTGATTTTTCTATACAAAGTTATGGATTTTCTAAGTTAGGGGTATTTAAATAAATAGAAAAAGCCCTATTTTTCTATTTAAAACCGTGCGTGCCACCTCAACCTACGACGGCTTCGAAGGAGTATGTGGTGTGCTCTGGTTGGACGCCGTCATCCACGTCGCTGACCCGACCTGCTATTTATGTCCCGAAGCGTCGTCGAGCTCGATCTTCCTCGTCCATTTGATAAATGGTTGATCAAACGACTCCCCATCATCATCCCTGATAGAATGATCCCGTGACCATCCACACTAAAACCTTAAGATCTCAGCCTAAACTCAACCATATCACCTCGTGTTTGATCCTATGGACTCGTCTAAGTGAGACGAACACATTCATATGGCAATCAAGCAATGAATTTAACTTTAAGTAAATAGAGATAAAAATAAGCTCAGGTTGAGGTGAGGTTTTATACCTTTGCTCTGAGAAATGAAGCTTTGATCAGAGGGTCTTAACACGTTTGTTATGATCCAAAGAGGCTAGGGATTGAGTCCCTGGTCTTGGTGTAAGGCCTAGGTATGAATTCAATCACGATCGAATTTGGGTATTGGTCTAGAGCTATGGTAGAGGCTCTGTGGATGGGGGATTTGATGAGACTTTAGCTTCTTTCGCTATTGTGAAGGTGTGGGTGGAGTTAATTTGGGTTTGGTGGACTGCGGAAATGTATTGGGTTCTGTCCTGGTTTCCGGCAAGGTTCCAAGCTTAAAATTGAGCTCCGACAATGGGAATTAGTGAGGGAAAGTGGTTCAAATGCTCTGAGGGGATCTTAGGGAAGCTCTGTGTGAAGTTTGAAGAGGATTCACCAAGGAAATTTCAGTACTTAGTTTAACGGCCATGGAGGTGGCCTTTTATAAAAATGGGGTTATGGTGGCTATCATGGCCAATTAGGAGGTGTAATGTGGTGCTTAGGTGGAGGGTAGAGGAGCTCCATAGTTTTATTTAGATGAGCTGACCTCTAGGTTTGATTTGGGTGATGCTCCATTAAGGTGGCTCTCATTTTTAAGCTTTTCTGGCCACTAGGCCGGCCGGCCGGCCAGAGGGAGGTGGCTAGGAGCTCAGGGAACCCAAGGGAATATGTCATAGCAATTTAGTGCAATAATACCTAATTTTGGTAAAGATATCTTAAGCACATGCATTTTGGGAAATAGTATCCCTTGATTTAGGGGGACCTTTGGTCCATGGCTTAATTTAGGTGGTTTCATGGTGTTTGTACTGGTCACTAAGTCCAACTAATGGTTGTGATGGAGTGTTTGATGACTATAGGGTGGTTAGGTCACATTTAGTGCTTGAGTCCAAGTGGGTGCAAATGAACAAAACTTGGGTTTGGGCTAGGTTAAACATGTCAATTGGCCAAATTAATTATTAAATTTGGTGTAGATGATCATAAGGAACAACTTTGGTGAAGTATGGAAGTGGTTTTTAGCTCAATTGAAAGGTCAATTTGAGGGAATTTTGATTTTTTGTCAATTTGGTCATGTTGGGCTAGGCTTGGGTCTAGCTTGGGTTAAGTTCAAATTGTTTATTTTAAATGGTCAATAGGGACCTCATGAAGAGTTTTCATCATTAATTTGATGCCAATTTGGAGGTTAAGGATATCAATTGGGTGAAATTTGGGGACATAGCCAATTTGGGGCTAAGTTTGAGAATTTTTGATTTTGGCCAAAATCAAATGGATTTGAGACTTCAAAAAGGCCAATTGATGGTTGATTTTGATGTATAGGAATGTTATAAAGATTTTTCAACATTAATTTCAATTGACTACGCTATGGGTTCATTTTGGTGAGATTAGGTCATGTGGTCAAAATTGGGCTTTTGACCCAAATCAAAATTGGGCTCAAATCATGGGCCATTTGGGCTTGGATTTGGTTTAGTTTGGTCATATCAAAAGTGAATTTGAGTTTAGTATTGGAATTTGGGCCAATTTAGATCAAATTGATGGAAATTTGGGTTGAGTTTGGGGTAATTTGGGTCTTCAAAGGCAAATTTGGGGATTTTGGTTAAAAAAGGCAACATTGGCAAAATTGGGTCATGTTGTAGTTAAGAGAAATGCAATTGGGAGCATTTGGGATTTATTGGGATTTTCTGGGAGTTTATAGAATTTTTAGAATTTTTGGCTATGCAGGGGTATCTTGGTAATTTGGGGGTGTTTCAGGGGTAAAAGGCCAAGATGGGTATTTTGGTAGAGTTGAGGTACCAACCATCACCAAGAAGCCATGGAACAATGAAAATCCCAGTTTGGGTCCTCTACATAGTGGTCTTAGCTAAACCATAACCCTAGGGCTGGTAGGTTTAGGGGACCATCTACATGAGTATCCCAAAAAGATCTAAAACATAACCCTAGGGCTAGTAGGTTTAGGGGACCATCTACATGAGTATCCCAAAAGATCAACTAGGCTTAGAAGTTCTAGGTTTAGGGTAGTGAGTGATTGTGAGTGTAGATGAGTGTAGTGAGTGAATTAGACCTAGCCCTCTAGGCTAGAAATTGGTTCCAGGGTTGTGAGTGTATGATGTGTGCATATATGCGTAGTGAGTGCCTCAGCTCCAGACCAACACCCAGGGTCAATCTTAAGGTCCAGAAGTCCTAAGGGTGATTCATCTTGTGCTTCCCCCATAGTGACCCCATCTACTAAGTATTTAGAGGTTGAGACCAACATGTCGATCTTCAAGTTGAGTAGAGAAGAGTTTGGAATTTTTAGTGGTGATGGTGCCTTTTCTAGTTTAATCCTATGGCTAGACCTTAGGCTACTAAAGAGGAAAAAAAACTAAACCTCAACCAGAAGTGAGGTCAACACCATCGGTATCCGTCAGAGGATGGAATCTACTCCCTCGTAGGAGTGGATAAATTTCTGATAATCCTTCTTCATCTTGATGAGGCTCCTCCTCAACCCGGTATCTTTTCATGAGACTGGGCTTTGATGGCCCTCCAAACCCTTCTGTTACAGTTCCTTTTTTGGGTTCGGGTCAGTGGTACAGTCTTTGAGCTTGATCCAATTTAAAACACGGGTGCTAGGATAGTTTATCCCTCAGTTGGATCGTCAATAATCGTTACTTCTTTCCCCTTAGCAGCAGCGGGGATAACAGATTTGGCGGGTGTCATGAAAGTAGTAGTTTTGGCCTTCTTGCAGATAGGGAAGTCTTGAAAGCAGTTCAGGTTGAATTCTGCATACGGTTCCTGTATTTCTAGAGCGGCAATATTCATCACTACCAATGAGGATTTCACGAGGATGACCTCGAGATCTTCAAATCTGGCTCCAGATTTGATGGTAGGAGCAAGGTTACGGGCTTCATGGCTCGTTGGCAGGTTGCAGGAAGAGGTCAGCCTTGGGTAGGCCATTGCAGCAAGCTTTAAAAATAGAAAGTTTCGGGGTTGGCTATATGGCCAAAACCTCTTAACTTTTTAGTGCAAGTACTGAAAGTAGAGGTTGATCTGTAGACCGGGCGGGTCTTAATTTATGGATATTTTAAAATTTTGTTTAATAAAAATCAAGAGGTGGAAAATTTAATTAATATAAGAAAATTTTAAAGTGCGCACAGCACAACACGATTTTTGTTTAATTTGCAGAATAGCAAAACAAATTTGGAACGGAGATGTGAAGTATTTTAGGACCCAGTGCGGGACCCATTTAGTGGCAGACAATGCCCGGGTGGAACTAGTTGACCGACACACTTATTGGGGGTCCTACCCCACACAAAAATTTAAAGAGCCCTTAATGGCATCCTGAACCCCTCTGTTCAAAGATGGTTGAATCAATAGTCCTGAAGTCCAAGGAGTTAGCCGTACTTTCCCAAGATAGAAATGGGTAAAGTATGCCATGGAAGAAGGGTATTTTAGTCCAAGAGGGACATGGACATATTACCGATGTGTGGAGATAATATTTCTTGATTTGTATGGTAGAAGGGTAATTTGGTCCAAGGGGGACATGGACACATTACCGATGTGTGAAGATAATATTTCTTGATTTGTATGGAGAGAAAAGCATGTCCCCAGCGGAGTCGCCAGAAGCTGTCGGCGCTATTTTTGGTTCAAGGAGTTGCACGTAAGAAGCTGTCGGTCACCGAAATCGAAATCCCGTCGCCCGCTTCAGAAGGACATTTTAATTTACATATATATTTAGTTTAGAAAAATATAAAATCAAACTGACCCCATATTTTTTATAGTTTAAATGAAAGAGTGTTGTACCTCAAATCCTGTATCTATCCTGAAGTATAAACACAAGACTTGAGGATGAGGCTCGATCAAATAAACTAAGGAATATATGACATCCGTTTGGTCTGCAAAACCTTTATATTTGCCGACAGGTTGCCTGATTTAATATGAAAAATTAAATAGGGTTTATATTAAGCTGGGTTTGGACATGCTTTCTATAAGGACAAGCCCTTATAGTTAATTACATCTTAAATGACCAAACTCATATAAGAAGACTCTCGAATAAAATCAGGAAATATTATCTTCAAAAAGTTTCAAAGGGTAGGAAATTTCAATGAGATTGGACGTAGAGGTGTGAAAGGGGATTGGCTCAAATTCAGAACATTTTGTTGTAGAGTCCAAAGGGGGAAGAACTAGGGGATGTCATGGATCCAGAGGAGAACCCTGGTGACTTCTCAAGCTATCCTAATGTTTGGTTTCATTTTTTAGGAGAAATATTTAGGTGTTTCATTATGTCAATATTATTAGGTAGGGCTTACATTCATGTGAAGCGATCACTAAAATAGCCTGGAAGATATGAGGATTTTGGTCGTGACAAACGACAACCTCGGAATCCTAAGATGAGTCAGGGCTTATATTGTATAGCAGGGCTATACAAAGGCCTAAAGATAAAGTGAGGAATTATGTTGCATAAGCAAGTAACCTCGAAGTCCTATGGCTTTGTTGTTTATATCTAAGGAAGGAAGATTAGTTTAGCTGGAGTATTTTGGTAATTTGGTCAATTTTTAGTGATTTTGGGTAGTTTGGGTGTTTTCAAGGTGTTTGAAATGATTTTTGAACCAATTTGGGAATTTTGCCAAATTTTAGGGTCCCAAGGGTATCTAGGTAATTTGGGGAAGTTTAGGGGGGAAAGGCTAGGTTGGGTATCGTGGTAGAGTTGGAGTGTCAACCACCATCAATAAGCCATGGACCAATGGAAACCCCATTTTTGGTCTTCTATGTAGTGGTCTTAGCTAAACCCTGGCCTAGGGCTAGTGGGTTTAGGGGACCACCTATATGAGTCTCCCAAAAGTATCAATGGACCAAAGCCTAAAAGTTTAAGTTTAGGATTGTGATTGATTGTGAGTGCAAATATGTACCTTAAACCCTATACCAACACCCAGAGCCAACCCTAAGGTCCAACAGTCCTAAGGGGACTCTCTTTGAGCTCCCCCATAATCAGCCCACCTACTAAGTGCTAGAGGTTAGGAACAATATGTGGAACTTCAAGTTGAGTAAAGAGGAGTGTAGAATTTCTAATGGTGAGGGTCCCTTTGTAGTGGTAGAATTTCTAATGGTGAGGGTTCCTTGTCTAGTTTTCTAAGAATAGTCAATAGGAAAGTCGGGATTTCTAATGGTGAGGGTGCCTTTTCTAGTTTTCTAAGAATAGTCAATAGGAAAGTCCTATGCCTTAGGCTACTAAAAAGGAAGAACTAAACCTCAACCAAAAGTGAGGTCAACAAATGGACCCCCATTAGGCTACTAAAGAGGAAAAAATAAACCTCAACCAAAAGTGAGGTCAACAAATGGACCCCCAATAGATGGTGCCTTTTCTAGTTTTCTAAGAATAGTCAATAGGAAAGTCCTATGGCTAGACCTTAGGCTTCATGTCTAGTTTTCTAAGAATAGTCAATAGGAAAATCCTATGGCTAGACCTTAGGCTACTAACTTTTTCTAGTTTTCTAAGAATAGTCAATAGGAAAATCCTATGGCTAGACCTTAGGCTACTAAAGTCTATTTTTCTAAGAATAGTCAATAGGAAAGTCCTATGGCTAGACCTTAGGCTACTAAAGAAAAAACTAAACCTCAACCAAAAGTGAGGTCAACAAGGGAGAGTTAGGGTCTAAATTACATTGCAGAGCCATACAAAGGTCTAAAGAAAACTTGAGGATTTATGTCACACTAGGAAAGATACCTCAAAATCCTATGGCTTGTTGTTTAATTTCTAAGAAAATATGTGTCGTTGTAGATGTTCGTGTTGTTACAAATCGTAGTTGTAGAAGGTTGTCCACAAAGCTTGCTTCAGGCACCTTGGTGAAGTAGCAGTCCTAAAGTCTAAGGTTTAAAGGTTAAATGACAAGTTAAATTCAATTTTTATGGGGGGAAGTTAAAGTTGATTATGAAGACACCTGTTAGGATCCCACGATTCCCTCGTTCCTGCACCACTATTTTCCTTGCATTTAGTTGGTCCAAAAGAATTTACTAAAATTAGCTCAATGAGTTTCATACTTTTGTTTAGACCGTGGGAAATCTCGTTAACAACCGTAGGTCACCTCCTCTATTGGATTCTCGATCATCCAATAGAGACGTTTTAATTTTGTTGCAATTTTTATTTTTATTATTTTTTTTTGGATTAAATTTTTAGTTGTCTTATATTTTGATTATTGTGGGGATGATTTTTATCTTATTTCTTAATTTTGGTTTTGGTTTCAATTCTGTGGCTACCCTAAAAGTTTCATTTTTGATATGCAGGGTGACCTTGTTTTTTAACATGCAAGTTTATATGTAGGAAACTAGAGGTATAGAAGGATAAATAAAAGTAAATTGCAATACAATAACTTAAAAGCATACCTATCGATTCTTCCTGTTCCTCCACCTAAAAGATCAGTACTTGCAATGCGTATATATAATTTTGCAAGAATTAAAACATGTATGTAAAAAAGGCAGAGAGTACAGATTTAAGGTATGTCTACCAAACCCTATGTCATACCCTGGTGGGTCCAATTTTTCATCCGTGGGGACGATTCCATCAAGAAAATCATAATATGTCCAAGTGTCCTCTGAGATTCCCAAATGATCAAGAAAAGGTCCTGGATAATTCCCGAGACATTTCACATTCCCTCGAATTGTCTCGAGTTCAATTTGGTGTTATTATGTTGCTATGTGATCCACCAGAATCATACCCTTATGCTCAATGAACCTTGATGTTCTGATTATTTATTTAAGTGGGGTAATTATCATTTGATGTTTTACTTACGAATTATAAGGGTAAAGGCCCTTAGGGGCAATTTGGCTTAATTAAGCAACTTAGTCGGTTTGATTTTCAAAGATGAGCTTGTATTGCTTTTTAAAAAAGGTTTCAAATTGTTTATAAGTCATTTTCTAAACCACATTAGACAAAATTTTGATTAAGCCTGATTCACCCTAAGCCCTTAAAACTTAATGGGTACATTTGTAATTTTTAAAAAAAATTAAATATTTGTACATTTAATCCTTATCAAGACCTATAAATCATTTTAAAACCATTAATTGGGGGTTTAAAATAGTGGTTTATGCTCTTCCAAGTCAAACCCCCAACCTCAAAAACCCCTTATTTAACTACGCTTATGAAGTTCATCAATTAAAGAATTTACAAATTTATCCTTAATGAGATAAAAGTGAGATCAGTTACTACCATTTATCTCTTTTCCATTTCAATCATCTAGACATGTCAATTAAGATCATATATTACCCATTTACCCTTTGGTTAGGCCTAAATAATAATTAAGACTTAAATTCAAAAATTATCATTTTGCTCTTAGAGCTTTAACACTTTATAATTCATTAAATTAAACTTGAATGACTTTAAAATTTTTATGCTACCCCACTCATGGGTTAGTTAAAATATCAGCGGAAAAAATGTGATTTTTCTAAATTTATTTAATTTTATAATTATTTTAATTCAAAAATAAGGATTTTTAACGAAAATTCAATAACTCAACCAAACCAAAACGTCTATCCATAAGAAAAATACTAGATTTTTACCAAGGCTAGAGGACCACTTGGACCAATTTTCATGAATTTTAGATGTTTAATTTAACTACTAGAATTATTTGTTTGTTTTGAGTATTAATTAAAAAAAAATTTATTTAAATGAAAAATTAACTTTTATATTTTTCTTAAATCTCTTTGAGTTCAAGAAACCTAAAGAAACAAATTTCATATTTTTTTTTGTTTATATTTTATTTATTATAATTATTTTAGAAGAAAATAAAAGAAAATTTATTTTAAGCACTAAAAAATTAATATCTTGACTTAGAAAATTAAGAGAATTGTATTAATATGTCCCAACAGATCAAGAAGCCAAATGTGACATTTTAGTGCGTTTTAACTATTTTGCAATTTTATGTTTCTTAATGTATTTTAAGTATTTAAATATTTAAAAATCGCTTAAAACTGAAATTTTTATTTTAATTCTATGTTTATTTTTCTTAGGCTCTTCAGGACATAAGGAGCTCCCAAAACCAATTTTGAGATTTTTTGAGTTGTATTTTAGTTAATATAATTATTTTAGTGCCAAAAATGCAATTTTACTTAATTAATCCATTTTAGTGGTCAAACTAATTCCAATTGACTTGAAATTTTTATGGGGAGCTCCTCTAACATTATATTTGAGTGTAAAATTTCTTTTCATTCCATTTACATTTATAATTGTTCAAATTTAATTTTCTTTCTTTTTTAAGGGTTGGTTCTTAATGAGTTAAACCAAGTTTTTATTTTTCCTTCGGTCCTCTCACCACAAGAAACCTACCAAAACAAGTTTTGAATTTTTATAATTAATATTTTAGTTATTATAAATATTTTACCAAAACATATTATAAATATTTTAAAAAAACATACATGACATACTTGAAAAATAGAGATCTTTTCCTATTGATCTCCCTTGACCTTAGAAAAATCAGGGAAGATCCCTCATTATAGAGAGAGCCAAAGCCCCAAAATTCAAGTCATGGTGAAATTTCCAAACAAATGGTGAGTAAAAATAAGATATACACTATTTAATTAATTAAAAATTACACACACATCAAATGAACATGAAAGCATTTCCACATTATTTTTCACTGTTCACTAAGCATGGGAGTACTTTTATTATATTTTTAAGATTTTTCTACACCATAAAATTTATTTTTAAAGTTTGGTTGATTTAATTAATTCAAAAAATATCCTCATTTCCTACTTATCCAACTCATCCTCGTATGTGTCAAAAGGACGCGTGTCACCGCGGCATTGGGCACAACCATTTGAGTGAGCCCACCATTCACATACCAAAGTACCGTCTGAATGCATCACGACCCTCCATTCGATACACACATGATCAGCCTGTCCCCCATCTTCTTCCCCAACTAGTGTAACCCGAGAGTCATCCACTTTCTAACCCTATTTTCTCTCTTGATACTCAACCAAATCTCATGGGGTTTATTTCTATAGACGCATTTATAATAAGAGAAAACATCTATATGATTAATCAAGTCCTAAATCGAGTCTATAAGCATGGAGAATTAAAATAGGCTCAGATTGAGGGGAGAATTCAATACATTTGCCCAAGAGGTGTAGCCTCAATTGGGTGCTTCCAGAAGTTTGAGTTGAGTCCATGGAGCTCCTAGATGGAGCCTTGGGCTGTGGTGAATTGCCTATGTATGAAATCAAATGATGCTGATTTTGGGTGTTGATCAAAGTCAATGCTACGGTGGTCTGGTGATGGGGCGTTTGTGGGGGATCTTCTTTTTTCACTCAGCGGATGGTGTGGGTGAAATTAATTTGGATTTGGTGGAGTTTTAACGGTTGATCTGTTTTGAACTAGAATTAGGATGAAGAAAATTGGCCTGGTCAGTGGGGAAGAAGGATGGAAGATGGTTGGGTTTAACTCAAGAGGTCTTAAAGAAGCTCTAGGAACAATTTGGCAGAGTCTCCCCAAGGAATTTGAACCTCTCCTTTTTTGGCCATGAGGGGGTGAGTTTAAATAGGGAGCTTGGAGGCTGCAATTGGGCTAGCCAGTGCGTGGCTCTGGTTGCTTAGGTGGAGGGAAAAAAGTGGAAAAAATTTAATTGGAGTGAACCAGCTTTGTTGGGAGTAATTTTGAGTTTAACTCATTGCTCCTTCTCGGCCATGGTGTTTTCTGACAACAAAGGTGGCTGCCCGGCCAGGGCTGGGTCAACATTTGGTGAGGTGGATTAGGGCTTGGTTTGGTGAAGTCATATGGGTTTGGCCATGTGTAAGGGTTTGGATTAAAGAGGAATGGGGGTGAACCTATTTTTGGGTTAATTTGGGTCAAAGCATGGATTTGGGTTGGGCTCACCCACCAAGCCCGGTTTGGGCTAAAGAGGAGAACATTTGGCTCATCTTAATTATTGAGGACAAGTCACCATCCATGTACAATTAGGCTTAAGCATGGTTTAGGGGAAATATGAGAAGGGTTAGCCACTTTTAAGGAAATCATTAAAGGGTCTCTTCCTTTTTCCACTTTTGGCATGATAAGGTGGCTAAGGCTTACATGGCTCACCTATGGCTTGGGAATGGCTTCATGGCTTGTCATTGGCTTGGTCAACTTTCTAGAAAGGGTATTTTTGGTTTATGGGATACTTTCGTTGAGTTTGTCATGAGGCTTGATTTGGTGTGATGAAATGATGAGTTTCGAAGGGTATGGTTTCATTAAATTAAATGGATGATGGTATGAAATTTTATGCCATGTGGGCTTTGGGTTTGGGCTTTTGGAATTAAATGTGCTGGTTTTGGTAATTTAAAATTAGGGGAGAATTTAGGCTAAATTTTGGGCCAATTATACGTTTAAATTGGTGTAGATAGATATCATGAGAAATTTGGAATTGAAATTCGAGATGGTAGAAATCAATTTGTTTGTCATTGGGGCTAATTTGGGTAAATTGGGCCTTTAAGGGCAATTTGGGACATTTTGTCAAAATTGGTCAATTTAGTAAACTTGGGTTCATGATAGTGGTTTAAATTGATTTTGGGGACATTAGGGATGATTTTTAATTTTTTGGGAATTTTTGGAATTTTAGGGTCATGAGGGGGTCATTTTTGGCTATTTTGGGGTATTTTGGGAATTTGGTAGTTTTGGTCAATTTGGGTAGTGGGGAAAGGCCTGAAATGACTTTTGGAGGAATTTGGGCATTTTGGGTAATTTTGGATTTTTTGCAAGAATTAGGGTGTTGGGAGTATTTTGGTAATTTTGATGAAAGTTTTGGCTAAAGTGGGTAAGTAAGCTATGAACCCATTTCCAAGTCATGAGAACCATTTTTTAAGTTCAATATGTTGGTCCTAACACTCTTAGCCAAGGAGTTTGGGTCCACCCATATGAGCTCTCTAAAAGGAGTTAGGAGACCAAATTAAGTGCAAGTGGTCTTAGGGTTTGGGATGTGTCAAAAAAAAAATGTAGTGTGTGCAAGCTTGCCTAACCAAGACCAGACCACCCATGGTTAGTCCTAGGGCTTGACCATCCTTTGAGGACTCTCCTTGAGCTTCCTCCTATTGACCCAACCTACTAAGTACTAGAGGTTAGGAACAATATGTGGAACTTTAAGTTGAGGAAAGTAGAGTTTAAAATTTATAATGATGAGGGTTACTTTTCAGGTCCTCTAATAATAGTCAACAGAAAAGTCTTATGGCCAGACCCTAGGCTACTAAGGAGGAAACTAGACCTCAAACAAAAGTGAGGTCAACAAATATATTATTCCAGCTTCTAACCATTTTAAAATCTCTTTCTTAGCAAATTTTCTCATCATCGTGTTTAATCTCCTTTGAGGATTAGCTTTTGGGTCATGATGATCTTCCAATAAATTCTGTGCATACAAATTGAAGGACTGATTCCTTTAATATCAGCAAATGTTCATTGAAAAGTTTACTTATATCTTTTTAAAGTTTTCCAACAACTTTTATTCATGTGCTTCATCTAACTTTGAGGATACAATAACAGGTAATGTAGATAAATCTTCTAAAAAGGCATATTTTAAATGTGTAGGAAGTATTTTTCATTTCTAGTTCAGGAGGTTTCTCAATCGATGAAATCAAATTTTTGTTATTATTCGAAGGATCTAACTATTCAAATTGTTCAGAAACATAATCCAATTCTGCATTACTCACTTTCATTGATTTATCTTGAAATATATCCTCATCCTCATACTCTAAATATTCTTATTCGGTTTTCTTTTAAAGTGTATTCGTGAAATTTTCATTGCTTAAAAAGTTGTTAATTTTTATTCTAAAGCATTCATCCTCTCTCCCTTTTGTTGGATATCTCATTGACTTAACAATATTAAATGTGACCTCTTGATTGCTAACTCTCAATGTTAACTGTCCTTTCTGCAAATCTATCAAAGCTCTTCCAGTGGCAAGAAATGGTCTTCCTAAAATAATAGGAATTTTTTTATCTTCCTTCATGTCTAACACAATAAAATCCATAGAAAAGATAAATTTATCAACCTTTACCAAAAAATCTTCTATAAATTCTTTAGGATAGGGAAATGATCAGCTAACTGAAGAGTTGTAGTAATAGGTGAAATTTCTCCTAAACGCAACCTTTTGAAAATCTATAGAGGCATAAGATTAATACTGGCTCCCAAATCTCATAAAGCTTTTCTAAAAATCTTTTGCCAATAACAGAAGGAAAAATAAAGCTACCATGATGTTTAAGTTTTTTAGGAAGCATTTTTTGAATTATAACGCTACACTCTTTACTAAGTGCAACAGTCTCATTACTTGTAAACTTCCTTTTTTATAAAGTATATCCTTAATGAACTTCACATAGCTTGACATTTGTTCCAGGGCTTCAACAAATGTAATGTTTATTGTCAATTTCCTCAATATTTCCAAAAATATTGTAAATTGGTTATCTTTGTTTTTTTATAAAGTATATCCTTTAATATTGAAATTTCCAAAAAAATTTCCAAAAGTCTTTCTACAGTAATTTTCATTGGTTTTATAGGATATTGTGACTCAAAATAAAAATCTTCATTAGAATTTTCATTACCCACCCCTTCTTTTTCACCTTCAACTTCTTTTTGAACTTTTGCTTCCATTTATTTCCCACTTCTCAGTTGAATACCCTTAATTTGCTCTTTATTTAATTCTTTATGATTAACTTCAACATTCTTAAGCAACTTTCCTGGAGGTTTATTGCAAAGTGCAGTAGCAGTGCATCCCAATTGATTTTTCATGTTTTTAATTGCAGCTCTTTGACTTTGTAATTGACTTCCCTTTTGCAATATTAACTCAACCATTGACATTTTCTTCCCCTTACTCTGCAAATTGCTATTGAAACCTAGAGGGTAATAAGGTTTGTAGTTAAAATTCCCTTGATTGTTGGAGTTTCCCAATGGGTTTTCAACAATATTCCCCCATTACGGATTTATAGCATTAGTGTTATTATTACTCCAACTGAAATTCAGGTGGTTTTTCTAACCAGGATTATAATAATCAAAATAAAGATTATTAGATGAGTTGTTTATGACATTTAAATTCTCATAGAAAGTTTGAGATTCTATCATTTGTCGCAGTGAATTTTCCTCAAGTACAGGAGCTGTCTAAGAATACTCCATTCCATATTGATCTATCTTCTTTGATATTATAAAAATTTGAGCAGCCACCATAGATACTGCATCAAAATCATGAATACTAGCCACTCTTTTTGGCTTTACCCTTCCAGAAGGTCATTGAAAACAATTAGTAGCCATCTCATTGATTAACGAATACACTTCATCAAATGCTCTTGACATTAATTATCCACCAACAATAACATCAATTATTGTTCTAAGAGATCTAACCAATCCATTGTAAAAAATTTGAATTATTAACCAATCTGGTATTGCATGGTGTGGACACTTCCTAAGGAGGTCTTTAAAACTTTCACAAGCTTCATAAAATGATTCTCCTTCAAATTGAAAAAAAGATGTAATATCATTTCTAAGCTTAACAGTTTTCGATGGTGGGAAATATTTAGATAAATACTTTTGTGATAAATCTCCCCAAGTTCTGATAGATCGAGGTGTTAATGAGTTTAACCACATCTTAGCTTTATCCCTTAGTGAAAAAGGAAGAAGTCTAAGTCTGACAGCATCATTCGACACCTACATCATATTTAAATGTAACACACAACTCTAGAAAACTAGCAAGATGTAAGTTAGGATTTTCAGTCGGTGTTCCCCCAAACTAATTATTTTGTATCATTTGGATAATAGCAGGTTTATGCTCAAATGAACTGGTAGCTACAATAGGGTTTTGTATACTCAAATGAATTTCATCTGCTGTAGGATTTGCATAATCTCTTAATGGTCACTGATGATGTTCATTTTTATTTCCAAAATTATTCAATTTACAAGCCATTTTGTTCAAATTATATATTTCTTTTTATTATTTTTGAATTGTTGTAGTTGTTCTCTCTAACTCCAAATCGTAAGGTATTAAGCCTACCAATCTTAAACTACGCATGCATGAATAGAATAAGCAATAAAAATAAATTTACACACTAAAATATAAAAATATTTAATTAAACAACAAATAGCTTTTTAGTTAAAAAAATGGTTCCCAATTATAAGTGAATTTACCATTACACCCTGACAACGGTGCCAAAAACTTGATGTAAGGGGCCGACTAGCACTAATAGTATATATGTAGTTTAATTCCAATAAAAATAAATTCATTAAAAATAATTTTATTTTTTAAAATATCTAAGCTACCAAACCCATAATAATAATGCAAGTATATGTGTCGCTCAAGTAATAAAGTGCTCTAATGGAGTCCTAAGTATTGATCTCACAAGGAGTTGAAAATTCTTATGGTCATAACATCAAACACAATATTAAAACTATCAAACTTAACTAGGCAAGACAAATCTAGAGTAAATTTAAAGTGTGCTAAAGGAAATGTAGTTGAAAGAACTAAGTTAACTAAAATAATTGCTAAACTTAAAAAGTAAACTTATAAAGACTAAACAAACTTTTGAAATGAAGAGTTCAAATTTAAGAAAGAACCCTTCCCCTTTACAATGAGTTTATAGAATGTGAAGATATTAAAATTATTTTAAAATGCATATATAAAATTGTACTGTGCCAAATAAGAGCAATCTTATTCTTTACCCTTTGAGAGTGCATAAAGAACTTTAACTAATTCAGAGTTTGGTCCCTAAATCTTTCATTAAGTTAAGAGGATACTAGATCTCACTCCAGAGCTCTCACTTCTCCCTCTCCTGAGGGCTAACAATCTCACTTTAGTTTCTAACAACTAGACCAATTTGTGGATTTCAATTTGTTACCTTAACTTCTCCAATTCTGCACCCAACAAAGTATACCTCCTATTTATTTGCACGCAACCCTGTGGATTACATTCTCACCCACAAAATTGAATGTGACACTCACCTTGTTGTAGAAAGTGCAGCCCTTTCAGATCATATTTTTCTCAATAAATTTTAACCTTCCAATTGGACAAATAATAAAATAAATGAACATGAGAGCTTGAATCATCAAAATTTATTGACATTTAAAACCTTACAAAACAAAACTAATTCTTCACAAAACCATATCTCATTGTAGGGAGAAAGATAAAGAAGACTAATCATAATTCAAGAGAATGATTCGAAAAAACACGGATTTCAAATATAAAAATAATTTTACAAAACAACGAAAGAAAAGAACACAACTAATCTCACACTCCTTTCCAACCAAATCCTTAGAAATTCTTTTTAAGCACTTTCTCTCCTTAAAATCGCACTTAATTCTCTCATAGAAGTGTGATGAAGAAGAAATCTCTCACCTTCCATCTCCTCTTACAACCTTAGAAGAAAATCCTCCCTTCTCTCTCATGCCAAAAGCTTTGTCTCTATCTCACGCCCCCTCTCTTCTCTAGACTTCTCTCCTTTTTAATTAGGGCCCCAAAGGAATTCAGAATTCTCTCCAATTTTTCTTTAAAAAGTCAAAAACTTTTTTGCACCAAAAGATAAGTCCTTTCATCCAAGAGACATATCTCTTCATTAAAGAATCTTCCACAGTGTTTAGATGTATTGAAACACTCCCTAAGATGTTTGAAATTTGTGAAGGCTTCAAAATGTGCTAAAAAATAGTCATGAACCAACATACTCCATTATAATTAATCTCTATCGCTTCGGGTGTCAGTTTGGCGCCTCTGGTCCCACTCTAATGAAGTCCACACTGTTCTCTGGATTCTTATGTTTTTGGCACCAATCTGGTGCTGTCTCTGGATTCTGACACTTTTGGTGCCAATCTGGTGCTTCTGGCGCTCGTACTAGAGAAAACTGTGCTTTTGGCACCGTTGGAAAGAATCTTCGTTTTGGCTCCAAATTTCCTTCTTTCTCCTACTTTTTGCTCCAAATGTCTAAAATTGATATATTGTAACAAAAACATGAAAATACTATTCTTTAAAGTGCAATATCACCAAAGTAATCATAAAATGTATACATAAAAAAGTATATTATTTTGGTGTATCATCTTTCTACAGTAATTTTCATTGGTTTAATAGGATATTCTGAATCATGATGAAAATCTTCGCTAGAATTTTCAATTTACTCCCCTTCTTTCTCAACTTCAATCTCTTTTTAAACATTTGTTTCTAATACTTTTCCACTTATCAGGTTAATAGCCTTAATTTGCTCTTTATTTTGATCTTTAGGATTAACTTCAACATTAATAGGAAAGATCTCGGAGGTCTATTGCTAAGTGTAGAAGCAATATATCCCAATTAATTTTTAATGTTTTTAATTGTAGCTCCTGACTTTGTAATTGATTTCCTATTTTCAATAATAATTCTTCGATTGACAATTTCTTCTTCTTAATTTGTGAATTGCTATTAAAACCTAAATGTTAATGAGGTTTATAGTTAAAATTTCCCTTGTTGTTGGAATTCCCTAATGAGTTCATAGGATTCTTCCCCCATTGCGGATTTATAGCATTAGAGTTATTAATATTCCAACTTAAATTAGGGTGATTTTTCCAACTAGGATTATAATAATTTGAATAAGGATTATTAGTTCAGTTATTTATTGGATTTGAAGTTTCATATAATAATTGAGAATCTATCATTCGTCTAAATGAATTTTCCTCAAGCACGGGAGGTGTCTGAGAATAATTCATCCCATATTGATCTATCTTCATTGATATTGTAGCAATTTGAGAAGTCAAAATAGATATTACATCAGAATCATGAATTGTAGGAAGTGTCCACACCATTTCAGAGGGACATTGAAAATCAATTATAGAATATGCTTCATTGAATGGTTTTGACAACAATGATCCACCACCAACTGTGTCAATTATAGACCTCAGAGATCCAAACAATCTATTATAAAAGTTTGAATTATTAACCAATCTCGTAATGCATTGTTTGGAAACTTCCTAATAAAATCTTTAAATCATTCCCAAACCTCACAAATTGATTCTCCTTCAAACTGGCAAAAATATGTGATATCATTTCTAAGCTTAGCAGTTTTTTATGGTGATAAATAATTAGATAAATATTTTTTTGATAATTCTCCACAAGTTTTGATAAATCCAGATGCTAAAGAATTTAACCACATCTTAGCTTTATCCCTTAATGAAAAAGCAAAAAGTCTGAGTTTAACGACATCAATCGACACTCTATCATATTTAAATGTAGCACACAATTCTAGAAAACTAGTAAGATGTAAGTCAGGATCTTCAGTCGGTGTTCCCCCAAACTGGTTTTTCTGTACCAATTGGGTAATAATACGTTTAAGCTCAAATAAATTAGTAGCTACAGCAGGTTTTGTATACTCAAGTGAATTTCATCTGTAGTAGGATTAGCATAATCTCTTAAAGGTCTCTGATGATGTTCATTTTCAATTTCTGGATTATTTAAGTTTGTAGCCATCTTGTTTAAATTTTCCAAATCTTTTTGTTGTTTTCAAATTTTTCTAGTAGTTCTTTCTAACTCCTAATCATAAGGTACTAAACCTTCAGATCTTAAACTATGCATACACAAAAACAATAAGCAATTATAATAAACAAACACTATATATATATATATATAATATTTATTAAAATACAATTTTCTCCTTATATAAGTTTTTCAATTTAAACAAAGTTTTCTTAATTATTAAATAATTTACCATTATTTCCCTCATAATGACGCCAAAAACTTGATGTTGATTTTATGTATGCATTGTAAATATCTTTTAATACTACAGCAGACACACGACAACATAAGTAGTAAATATGTAGATCAATCACAATAAAAATCACTTCAGTATAAATAATTTTATATTTTAAAATTTTTAAGATGCCAATCCTAGTAATTGCGTGAGTATACATATCCCTAAATAATAAAGGGCTGTGATTGAGTCATAAGTATCAATCGCACAGGGAGGCAAAAATTCTTAAGGTTATAATGTAAAACATAATATTCAAACTATAAAAACATAAGCAAGAAAAACAAAGATAAAGTAAATTTAATGTATGTTAAATGAAATGTAGCTAAAAGAAACTAAATTAACTAAATTAAATTCTAAACTTCAAAGTTAAACTTATTAAGACTAAAAAAAAATTTGTAACAAAGAGTTCAAATTTAAGAAAGCATCTTTCCCATTTACATCAAGTTTATGGTTAGTGAAGTAATTAAAATCATTTGAAATTATACAAAATTGTATTTTGCCAAATAAGAGCAATTATATTCTTTACCATCTATCAAGTGCATAAACAACATTGGCTAATCCAGAGTTTGGTTCTTAAATCCATGGTTAGGCGGAGAGGATACAGGCTCCCACTCGATGGCTCCCACTTCCCCCATCCCTGAGGGTTAGCAATCTCGCTTTAGTTTCTAAGCACCTAGACCAAATTGGGTATTTTAATCTGTCACCCTAAGATCTTCAATTCTACACCCATCAAAACATATTCCCCTATTTATTTGCATTTAACTCCATGGATTACATTTTCATCCATGAAATTGAATGTGACTCTCAACTTATTGTTGAAAGCATAGCCCTGTCAGATCTTTTATTTTTCAACAAATTTTAATATTTCAATTGGCCAGATCAAAAAGTAAATTAACACCAGAGTTTAAATTATCACAATTTATTGATTTTTAAAACCTTTCAAAGTAATATTAATTCTTCACAAAATCATATCTCATTATAGGGAGAAGTACAAAGAAGACTACTCAAAATTCATGAGGAGGATATGACAAAGCATGAACTTTATATAAGAAAATGATTTTACAAAAAAATAAAAGGAAAGAACACAACTTAACCCACATGCCTCCTCATGAAATAACCTTGAAGTTCCCTTGAAGCACTTTCTTTCTTTACAACCACACTCAATTCTCTCTTAGAAATTTAACGAAGAAGAAATCTTTCACCTTCGCTTTCCTCTTACAATCTCTAAAAGAAAATCCTCTCCATCACCTAAATCTCTACTCTCCTCTAAAGTCCCCACATGCCATACACTCCAAGTCTTCCTAGACTTCCTCAAAGTAACATCATCCCCTCTTCTCTAACGAAATTCAAAAAGTTCCCTCTTTTTTCCAAGAGGGATACCTCTTCACAATAAAAACAAACCCCTTCATCTAAGAGATGTATCTCTTCATTCAAAATCCTTCCTCAAGTGTCTTGTTGCAATGAACCACTACATGGGGCATTCAAATTACATGGAGCCTTTTAAAACATCTCAAAAATAGGCAATAACCGCCAATAATTTGTTTAGATAGGTCTTTGGCGTCGCTAACACCTATTTAATGGAGTTCAGTGCTCCTCTTTGGATTCTGGTGCTTCTGGCGCCTCTAGTACCACTTCATTGTAAAATGGTGCCTCTGCCGCTAGTTTTGGTGTCTCTTGTGCCAGTTCTGGAGCCTCTGACACTGGTATGTTGAAAAACTGTATTTTAACTCCAAATTTCTTCCTTTGCTCCTTTTTGCTACAAATGCATAAAGTCAATATACCTGCAACAAAACATAAAATTACTATTCTTTAAAGTGCAATATCACAAAATTTAAGAATAAAATATATAAATAAAATTGCACATTTTTAGGTGTATCAGATACAATTCTAAAATTTCACTTTGTATCCTATGTTTAGCACACATTAGCATTATAGTCATCGCCTTAGCCACCTAGAAATTACAATTACACAAGCCCGATGATCCATATGTGGGAAAAACATATATCCCCTGTTGCTCACAAGGATTTGAATAACTTAAGGATGACAAAAATCCTTGAGCATTGGGTAAATTAATGTAGGATAAGTAGTGCAGGGCATTTCTATTGTTCTAGATGAATTATGAGGTCCTAAGACATAACTTGGTGGGTCTCTAATGGTTTTAAGGATAATTTTCTTAAATAATGAATAATAAGTTCAGTTATCCTTCAAAATATCCAAAAGATGTTAAAAGTTTTCATGATATTGCCCTAAACAACTCATAAAACCCCTTGAACCTGTTTCGAGTTCATTTGAACTTAATATTGTTGACCTCACTTTTGGTTGAGGTATAGTTTCCTCTTTAGTAGCCTATGATCTAGCCATAGGATTTTCTTGTTGACTATTTCTAGAGGACTAGAAAAGGAACCCTCACCATTAGAAATTCTAAAGCTTTTTTTGCTCAACATGAAGTTCCACATGTTGGTCCTAACCTCTGGCACTTAGTAGGTGGGGTCAATATGGGGGAGCTCAAGTTGCATCTCCATAGGACTGCTTGGCCTTAGGGTTGATCCTAGTTGTTGGTCTAGAGCTAATACACTCACTTACACTCACTTTCACTCACATCCCACTCACAAACCTAGATCCAAACTTGTTGGCTTCAACCCCTTAACCTTTTGAGAGACTCATATAGATGGTCCCCTAGACCCACTAGCCCTAGGCTAGAGAATAGCTTAGACCAGTGTATGAAGGACCCAAAGTAGATGATTTCATTGGTCCATGGCTCAAATAGGGTGGTTGACACCTCACCATTACCAAAAATCCCCCAAATCCCAAATTTGACCAAAATTACCGAAATAACTCAATTTTTTTTCAAAAATCATCTCAAGCCATTTGAAACTAACCAAATTGCCTGAAACTCCCCAAATCTACCCCATTTACCAAAAATACCCCTAAATTGGCCAAAATTACAAAAATACCCATGATGGACCAAACTTTTCCAAAACATTCAAAATCATTTCAAATGTCTCCAAAACCAATTTAAAGCCTTCAATCAAACCTAATTTGATCAATTTGACCAACTTTTACCAAAAGCCCCAAATTGCACTTAAAGGCCCAATTTCTCCAAATTCACCCTAAATGTCCATGAATTTCATCCTTACCCAACTTCAATTCTAAACTCAAATTCATCATGAATATGATAATTTCAAACCAACTTCAAGCTTAATTGACCCATGCTTTGAGCTCAACTTTGATAGAAACCAAAAGCACCCAATTTTGACCATATGACCCAATCTCACCCAATTGAACCCCATAGCCCACTCAATAACCTCAATTTACATCCTAAGCTATTCCTAAAAATCCTAATAATCCAATTGAGCTCTAAATTGGCATTTATGAAGCTTAAATTTTTCTTAATTCTAACCCAAACCTAAAATCCCCAAATTTGCCCCAATTTAGTCGTGTGCCCAAATCTCACCAAATTGAATGTCCGCACCCCAACTTTGGCACCCAATTAATGTTGAAAACAATTCATGACATTCTTCAAGACCATATTGAACACTCAATTTGGGCTTATCCCAACTGTAGCCCAACCTAAACCCAAGTCTAACCCAACTTCCCCAATATAACTAAATGCCAAAATTCCTTCAAATTGACCCACCAAATCAATTCAAAACAACTCCATATCTTATTTAAACCTCTCATAGCAATCACCCAAAGAAAATTGATCAATTAATTGGGCTCAATTTCATGGGTAGACTAAACAAAACCCAACTTTAAGACAATTTGACCCAAATTGAACCCCTTCACTAAAATTGACTTAGCCATACAAAAGTGACCAAATTAATGTCACCACAGCCACCATTTTGACTCTATTGACGAGCCTAAACCCACCTAAACCACCTAGGTGAGCTATGGACCAATGGTCCCTTGATTTTAGGGATCATTTCCATATTTAGCCTTATTTTGAAAATACTTTGCCATCATCACTTGCCATTGGGAGTAAATCATAATTAACCCTTCCCTGACCTCCCTGAATCAAAAAGTGACTTGGCTCACTCCAATTGGATCAAGAGACCACCACAACTACCCGAAATAGTCATCCCGAAGGAGCCCAAATGGCCAAAACCCAAAAGTTGAAATCCCTGACTTGGCTCACTCCAATTGGATGCTTGTGTTTTTCTTCGCTCCACCTCAGCAAGCCTTAGCACCCACTACCAAGCCCCGAGCTCCACCAAGCAGCCATGGATTTAAATTGACCCCTCCAAGGCCAAAGAGAAGGTTAGCAAAATCCTTGAGGAAACTCATCCCATTTGCTTCAAGGCAGTCTCCAAGAACTCCTCAACTCAATCCCACCACTTTGCCCCTCTGGTTCCCACCATAAGAGCTCAATTTTGAGTTCAAAAATTCAGTTTAAACTAGGACATATTTACACACCTCCTCAGTCCACCAAACTCCAATTAATTATGGCCACACCATCACCAGATCAAGAAGTATTGATCCCCTACAAAGTCCCCTTCTCAAACAGCCTCTAACATAGCTCTAGACCAACACCTCAAATCAAGCTTCATCGACATCATATCTAGAAAATTCACTTGGACCAATGAAATCATCTGGAGGTTTGTTGGACCCAACCAAAGCTTCCCCAACCATCTAATTGAAGCCCCCCCTCTCAGACAAATGTATTAAACCCCAAACCTAATCCGAGCCTATTTTGATTCTCCATATGCATTTACTAAAATTCATATCATATAAGACATATAGATAAACTCATCTTGAGTAGATGAAGGTATAAGGTCAAAACCCATGTGATTTGGTTGGGTTTATACAAAAATCTTAAGGTTTTAGTGTGAACGGCTCTCAGGTCAGGTCATTTGGGGACGATGATGGAGAGCTGTCCGATCGCTCATGTATTGGACGGACAGAGGAGATCAAGCCGGACGAACCTTTGGCGCAAAAAGGTGGGCCGCGTGGTAATTGAGGTGGATGGCAGCGTCAAATGGCTGAGCGCCACGTGTGAGTTCAGAGCCATCGTAGAACGAGTTGGCTTCGCGCGTTTAAATTGAAAAATATGGATTTTTTTGAGTTAATTAAATGTTTGAACTTCAAAAATCCATATCTTTCTCTATAAAAACAATAAAAATAAAAGAAAAATATCTTCTTACTTAGTGAACAGAGGAAAATAATGTGGACTAAAAATAAAAATTATTTTATTACTCAATTTTTAATGAATTAAATACTCTCTCAAGCATTTTAATTTATTATGATCAAACATTTCTCACCATTGCTTGAAATTTTGAGGGTTTGTTCCTCATGACATAGGCTATGCCCTTTGATTTTTCTAAAATCAGAGGACATCTCTATTCTTCTAACCCTAATTTTCAAGCTAGGATAACTATTTTAGCTTATTTTAATTATTTAAAGTAAAAGATAACTTGTTAAATTAATGGAATAATTTTATTAGTTATCCTATTGTTAGAGAAGCTTAGGAAAAAAACATGATGGCTTGAATAATTTTGTAAATTTCTATATTTGCTTAGTTGTATATATCTTGTTGTAATATATGTAAATTAAATACTAATAAAAAAATTAACAAAATAAATTCCACACTATGTATAAAAATCATTTGTACCCATTGTAATAATTTTAAAATTATTTAATTAAGTTTGAGCGTTAAAGTTGATTTCCTAAGAAACCTTGTATTTTTGTATAAAAATAATTATAATAAATTAAATACACTTGGAAAAATTATGAAAAGTACTTTTCTAATTTTCTTGTGATCACGGGCACTTAGGAAAAATAAAAGTTGTTTTTGAGAAAATACTTGATTTTCTAGCCTTATTTTGAATTTAAAATAATTTAAAAAAAATTAAAAAATCCCAAAAAAACAAAAATATTTTAAAATGTGCCTAATAGTCTCCTGATCACTTGGGATTCATTAAAAAAAATTTCCTAACTTTTCCAAGTTAAAAAAAAATTTAAAACCCTAAAAATACTTTTTTTCCTTTTTTTTTACTCATTAGAATAATTATAATAAATAAATTAAAAATCATAAAAATACAAAATTTGATTCTCCCAGTTTTATGAACTCAGAGAAGTTTAATAAGAATATAAAAATAATTTTTGTAATTAAAACATTATTTTTCATTTAATTAAATCATTGAAATTTGTTAATAATTAAACAATAATAATAAAAATTTAATTAAAAAAATCATGAAATTTTTTCTAAGTGTTTCTCTAACCTAAGGGGCCTCTAGTAATTTTCTCATGAATAAAAACTTTATTTTGGATAGTTAAGTAAAATCAACTTTGAAAATACTACCTTTTAAATTTAAATAGTTATTTAAATTAAATTAGATTTTAAAAATCCACATTTTCTCCTCTGATGTTTTAATTGACTCATGGATAGGACACTCTAAACTCTCAAAGTCATTTGAATTTTTATTAATGAGTTATGAGGTGAAGAGCCCCAAATGCAAAGCGGTAACTTTAGATTTTAGTGCCTTAATCAAAATTTAGGGTTAACAAAGAGAAAATGGGTAGTTTTGATCTTAATGAACATGTTTGGATGATTGAAATACAATGGGATTACAAGGTAGAAACTCAATTGCTACCTTTTCTCAAATATTAACAAAATCCTAACTTCCCTTATAATCATGACTTGAAAGTCAATTAGAAACAAATGATTCTTAAGTGTTGGGCTTAAGCTAGAAAGATGATTATTTACTTATCATAGGCCTAAAATTGCTGATGATGTGATCTTTCAATAACAACATATGTCACTTAAACTCAATTGATTGGATTTAGAAGATAATACGATTGGTGGTTAACATCTTTAAATACTACAAGACTGACTTTAATTATGGGCACCACATTATTTTATGACTCAAACCTGCCTTAGAGGAACCCACCCACATAACACTTACATGAAATATCAATTAATTAATGGAGTTTCTTAGCCTTGGGATAAATAGAACATCAAATTTCATTGAGTAATGTGATAACCTTAGTTTAACCTTGGATGATTAATAGAATGATATGATAAGTTTTAAATGAACTCAAAATGTTTCAAGAAATCTTCAAAATGTTTCAGGATCATGCTCTGAGCAGTTTGAAATATCTTGAATATTTTGAAGAGGAAATTGAGCTTACTATATTTTGTTCTAAAATCATCCACTAAGATATTCCGAGACTCAATAAAGTCATAACTTGAGGTTTCATAGCTACACCTTCATCTACTCCTGCAATTAAATTCCTTGCAAAATTATATATACGTTGTCAAAGCTAACCTTTTAGGTGGAAGGAGCGGGAAGAATCAACAGGTATGCTTTTAATTTATTGCATCACGGTTTACTTCTATTTATTTACACCTCTAGTTTCCTGCTTGTAAACTTGCATGTTAAACAACGATACCACCTTGCGTGTGAAAAATAAAACTGTTAGGATAGCCGAAAAAACAAAACTAAAATTTAAAAATTAGACAAGATAAAATTCACCGCCACAACAGTCAAAATATAAGACAACTTAAAATTTAATCACAAAAAAATCAAAAATTCCAACTAAATTAAGACGTTTATATGGGTTAATCGGAAATCCCATGGAGGAGGTAGCCTACGGTTGCTAAATAGATTTCCCACAGTCTAAATGAAAGTACGAAACTCATTAAGTTGCACTTAGTAAATTAATTTAGACTAAGTGAATCTGAATGAAAATTGTGGTGACGAAACAGGGGAATTGTAGGAGCCTAACCCATGTCACTCTAATCAACTTTAACACTCCCCATAACATTTAGATAATCATAACTTCAGGAGACAATTGATTTGAGATCATGACCTGACTCATTAGAAAACTTAAACTAGCCACAACGAGGAACTTGGATCTAGCATTGTGGGCAAAACGACCATCTTCAACAACAAAATATGTCTACATTAGCTAAACAATTCCTTAGAATTAAACAACAACCTATAGGATTTTGAGGTTATCTGCCTAGTGCGATATAAATCCTCAACTTTTCTTTAGGCCTTTGTTTAGCTCTACTATACAATATATGTCCTAACTCCTTTTACGATTTTGAGGTTGCCATTCGTCATGACCTAAATCCTCACATCTTTCAGGCTATTTATGTGATCGTTTCACACAAATGTAGGCCCTAATTAAATAATATTTCTCTTCTTAATTGAAGACAAACCATAAGATAGCTTGGGAAGTCACTGAGGTTCTCCTCAAGATCCATGACATCCCGTAATTCTTCTTCCTTTGGATTCCAAAATAAATGCTCCAAATCCCAGCCATTTCCATTTCACACCTCTTCGTCTGATCTCTTTGAAAATTCCTATTCTTTAAAATTCCCGAAGGCAGTATCCAATTATTTTTATTGAGATTTTTCTTATGTGACTTCGATTATTTAAGATGTAATTAACTATAAGGGCTTACCTTTATAGGAAACTTTTTCTAACCCAGCTTAAGAGATATCCTATTTAATTTTTCATATTAAATAGGGGAACTTGTCGGCTTACAAATAAAAATGATTTCGCAGACCAAACGAATGTCATATATTTCTTAGTTTGTTTTATCGAGCCTCACCCTCAAGTTTTGTGCTTATCTTTTGGGATAGATACATAGCTTGAGGTGTAGCGGTCTTTCATCTAAACTTTGAAAGATATGTTATTAGTTTGATTTCTTTTTTTTTTTAAATATATANATATATATAAATGTAAATTAAAATGCCTTTCTGAAGCGGGCAACGGGATTCCATTTTCGGCGACTGAAAGCTTTCAGTGGGTAACTCCTTAACTGATTAGTGCTGACCAAATAAGTTGTTCAATTGATCATCCGAAGTTAAATTTATATTCAAAGGTAGTTAATTTGTTCCGTGCTCAATGAACCTTGATGTTTTAGTTATCACATGAGAGGGGTACTTAGACATTCACTTGATATCCAATTTATAAGTTAGAGTGGGTGGCGATAAGGGCAAACATAAATCATCAAGGATCTTGTGCTCATGATTAAAGTTGGGCTTATAGTGTTTTAAAGGTATTTATGATTGATTATGTTCTCGTTTTCAAATCTCATTAAGCAAATTTAAATCAATCCTAGCTCACTACTAAGCCCTTAAGTCAAGTTTTCAAGGTAAATTTGCAATAATCAAAATGTCAAATTAGAGGTACTTAATTCCTATCAAAAGATCATGCTTATCATCAAATCACCAATAAAGGGGCTTCAAATGTGTAAGTTAATTTCTTCCTAGCTCAAACCCGCTACCTTAAGATCATCATTTAGGCTAACTTCAAATTCACAATAATTTAAGAAAATTACAATTTTACCCTTGTTATAGAAAAGTGACAAGATGGTTTCTACCTCTAAACCCTTTTTTCTGAAACATCGAAGAGGATTCATTATGATCAAGATTAGCCTTTTACATTTTGACTTAACCTGAAATTCAATTAGGGCATTAAAATCCCATAAATACCATTTTGCCCTTAGAGCTTTCCACTTCATAAATCATTAAATTTAACTCAAATGACTTTTAAATTTTCTTGGTACCCCACTTAGAGGTAAAATTATGATATTCTGATTTTTATTTGAATTTTATAATTATTTTTACTCAAAATTAAGGATTTTTAACGTTAATTCATTTAATTAATCAAAGTAAAGTTTTTGTCCTTAGGAAAATATTTTGAGCTTCACCTAGATCAGAGGTCCACTTGAACCAAATTTCATGATTTTTTGAGTTACATTTTAATTATTTTAATTAATTATTAATTTTAATAATTAATTAAATAAAAATTTAATTTAATTTCAAAAATTACTTTTTATATTTTTCTTTAGTCCCTCTGAGTTTAGAGAACTCAAAGAAAGAAACAGTTTCTTTTTATGATATTTTTTATTTATTGTAATTTTTTTAATGATAAATTAAGAAAAATACATATTTGGCATTTAGAAATACATAACACTATTAATAAAATTAGGAAAAATGTTTTACGTGCTCCTAAGTGATCAAGAATTAATCTGTGACATTTTTGTGCATTTAAATATATTTATGATTTTTAATTATTAAAAATTAGCTCAATTATGAAATATTTTTTTAAGGCAAATTTTATTTTTCTTGAGTACCCTCAATCACAAAGATCACTCCAACCTACTTTTTATAATTTTTTTAATTATATCTTATTTGTTAAAATTATTTTAGTGCAAAAAATCTCATATACTATGAAAAATAAGTTTTAATATGAAATACATTTAAAATGGATTTCATATTTTTACATGACTTAAATTATTTCAAATGAGCTTTGTTATCTTGAGTGTGAATTATATTTTTTTTATTTAAATAATTAAATTTTATTTATTTTAAGGTTTATTAATTTTAATGACTTAATTACATAGTATAATACACTTAATTTTTTAAGATCGTTTAATATTTTTTCCTACGGTCCTCTGACAACAATGACCTATCAAAAAAAGTCCTGTGTTTTTCTAATCTTTATTTTAATTTATATAATTATTTTGATGAAAAAGGATGACTTAACTTTGAAAATTTGGGCTTTTAGGGTTAGGGGTGTTCTCTAACTTTGGAAAAATCAGAGAACACTTTTAATCACATGAAAAAAAAACTCTCTAAATTTCAATTGATGGTGATTAATACTTAATTAATTAAACTTAAAACAAGATCTGGAGCAATTAATTAATTGAAAACAAAATACATGACAAATAATTTTTTATTTTTAGTTCATAACTTTCTCCTTTGTTTACAGAGCAACAAGGTATTTTTACTTTATTTATTTAAATTTTCTACACCAAATTATGTTTTTTTAAAGTATCAGTATTTAATTAAATCAGAAAAGCTCTAATTGTCTACTTATCCACGAGACAGACAACTCGTCCTTGTCGTCTCTTTATGCACATGAAGTAACTCCTGATTTGTGATGTGATACACCAAAAATATATGTATTTTTAGACCCATATTTTATACTCATTTTTAGTGATATTGCGGTTTAATAGAAGATATTTTTATGTTTTCTTGCAGGTTGTTGATTTTTAGGATTTGAAGCAAAAAGAATGGAATTTGGAGATAAAATGACGTTTTTGAAAAAATACTAATCGCCGATGGCGCCAGAAGCAGCGCCAACGGCGCAGACTTATAGAACGGCTGATGGATTTTACTCAGCACCAACGGCGCCATTTAACAGAGAGCAGGGAAATTAAATACGGGACACTGAAGCCGACGACACCAATGTAGGTTCAGAGCCTGTTTCTAAAAGATCTGATTAATTTGGTCGCTTTTTGAAGGGTTTTTAGATGCACTTATTAGAGAACCGACTCTAGGCTCTATTTTGGGCTGAAATTGATCAGAAAAGGCGCTTCTCTCCATTCCGACTTGCTCATTTTCTGCCACACCTCACCTCCATACACTTTTTCCATCTTCATTCCCCCACCATTCAGGAGTCTATTAGTGATTTATATTTAAGAGTTTAGAGTTTTATGGTGAGATTAAGTGTGACTTCTTCTCTAAGAGTGTTGGAGAAGGAGAAAAGTGAGAGATTTCTTTTTCTTACATTTCTTAGGAGAGGCTACAAGGGATTTGCTTTGAGAAAGAGTTTCAGATAAGTGTTGTTTGTTTATTAGTATTGTATGAAATTTATTTTATATATGAATTTATTTTTTTTTGTATCTTTCTCATGAAGTCTGAGTAGTTTTATTTATATTTCTCCCTACTCTAAGATATGATAAAATGAAAAGATATTATGAGTGTGCCAATATTAAAATATAAAATAATATGTGATGATTTTTCTGACCAATTGAATTGTTAAAATGTATTGTGAAACATATGATCCGAGAAATGGAGTACGAGTTCTACAACAGAGTGAGGATCACATTTGATTCCATGAAGCATTATTTCATTCATGAAATTAAGTGCAAATAAATAAGGAAATATACATTGATTGGGTGTAGAATTGGAGATTTTAGGGTGAAAGACTAAAATCCCCAATTCGGTATTAGTGTTTAAAAACTAAAGCGAGAGTTAGCCTTCAGAAGAAGGGTAGTGGGAGCTATGAAGTGGGAGCCAGTATCTTCTTAGCCTAGCCATGTATTTAAGGATTAGCCAATGATTTTCTATAACTCTGTATCATGGTAGAGAATTAAAACTGCTCCTATTTGGTAAAATATATATTAAAATCATTTATTTCATCTCATTTTACAAAAATCTCTTTATAGTGAGAAAGATGTTTTTTCACAAAAGAAATCTTCATCACATAAAGATATTTTAATAGTTGAATAGTTAATGTTTAAACTTTGCATTTCAATTTTGTTAGTAATTAAATAATTTAGTTTTGATTGTAACTTACACATTCAAAATTAGTGACATTATATTTTTTTAATATCTAATAATGTCCTAGTTAATTTAACATTTTAAATTTAAACTTCCCAGTGGGATCGATATTCGGGGCTTCAATAGAATGTCCTTTATTTCTTGATAACGATGCGTATGCTTGCATAGAATCCCAACATTAGTTACTTAAATTTCTTAATAATAAATATTGCATCAAGCTTTTGGCACCTTTACATAGAAGAGTTAAACTTATATAAATTTTACAGAATTATATTTTATTGGGATCAAGTTTTTGGCGCCGTTGCCGGGGAGGAGTTAAACTTATATAAATTTTACACAACTATATTTTACCGGGATCAAGTTTTTGGCGTCGTTGTCAGGGAAGGTAATGGTAAATTAAATAGGTTTGGTAAATTAGAAAATTAAGAGATAAAAAATACAAAATATGAAAAAAAAATTATAAAACAAAAAATCCAAGGAAAAATAACTATATATTTAAGAGTATTTTTTTTGGAAATTTTTCTTTGCTTATCATATTTATTTATGCGAAATATTGGATCTAAAGGTTTAGTATCGTGCGATTCAGAATTAGAACGAACTATTAGAAAAATTTGAACAACAAAAATAAATTTATAAACTTAAACAAAATGGTGAATAACTTAGATAATCAAATAAATGAAAATCGACAAATACCTTTAAAAGATTATGCTAATCCGACAGCAGATGAACTTTACTTGACTTTTCAAAACCTTGATGTTGTTGCAAATTCATTCGAGCTTAAACATGTTATTATTCAAATGATACAAAATAATTAGTTCGGAGGAACACCTACTAAAGATCCTAACTTACATTATGCTAGTTTTCTTGAAATTTATGCTACTTTTAAATATAATGGAGTGTCTAATGATGTTGTTAGGCTTAGAATTTTTCCTTTTTCATTAAAGGATAAGGCCAAAGCTTGGTTAAATTCATTAACACACTATCAAAACTTGGGGATAATTATCACAAAAATTATTGGTTAAATATTTTCCACCCTCGAAAACAACAAAGCTTAGAAATCATATTACATATTTTTGTCAATTTGAAGGGGAATCGATATAGAAAGCCTAGAAAAGATTTAAAGATCTTCTTAGAAAATGTTGACATTATGTTTTACTAGATTGGTTAATAACTCAAACATTTTATAATTGATTAGTGGGATCACTTAGATCTATTATAGATGCTGCTGCAAATGGATCACTAATTTCAAAACCTTTAGATGAAGCATACTCGTTAATCAAGGAAATGTCTACTAACAATTTTCAATGACCCTCTGAAAGGCTAAATTCTAAGAGAGTAGCTAGTATTCATGATTCTAATGCAATGTCTATTTTAGCATCTCAAATTGCTTCTATTTCAAAAAAGATTAATCAAATTGGAGTGAAATATTCTTAAATACCCCTAATATTAGAGGAAAATTAACTAGGGCAGATAATTGATACTCAATCATCTTATGAAACTCTAAATATAATAAATAATTAAAATAAAAATCCCAATTCTAATTATTATAATGCTAGATGGAAAAACCACCCTAATTTTTGTTGAAATAATTATAATAATTCAGTGAATCCCTCCAAAAATTTGAGCAACGAAGGAATTACTAATTTTTGACCTTATTATCCTCTGGGATTTAACTTTAACCCTAACCCACAAGTTAAGGAAAAGAAGTTGAGAATGGAAGAAGTAATGTTGAACATGGGAAATCAAATACAGAATCAAGGGGCTGCTATTAGAAATATTGAAAATCAATTAGGATATATTGCTACTGCACTCATTAATTGACCATCTAAATTTCTTCCGAGTACTATGGAAGTTAATCCAAAAGATCAAAATAAGAAGCAAATTAAGGCTATTCAATTACGAAGTGAAAGGAAGTTGAAACAAAGATCCAAAGAGAAACTGAAGTTGATTAAGAGAAGGAAGAAATGGAAAGTGACAAAAATAAAAAAGAACAAGCACAAGTTCCCTTAGAAAAACCATTACCTCCGTTTCCACAAAGACTAAAGCAGAAGAATAAAGATAAATAATTTATAAAATTTTTGGACATCCTTAAGAATATAACCATAAACATTCCTTACATTGATGCTTTGGAGCAGATGCCAAGTTGTGTGACATTTATGAAGGATATACTAAACAAGAAAAGGAAGTTTATAGATCATGAGACCATTGCACTCAGTGAAGACTGTAGTGCTATTATTTAGAAAAAGCTTCCTGAAAAATTAAAAGATCCTGGTAGTTTTACTATACCTTGTGCTATTGGTCAAAAGTTTTTTGGAAAAGCTTTATGTGATTTAAGAGTGAGTACCAAACTTATGCCACTATTGATCTTTAAACGTATAGATTTGGGAGAGATTTCCCCTACTACTGTAACTCTTCAGTTAGCTGATCGATCAATAACTTATCTAGAAGGAGTTCTAGAAGATGTATTAGTAAAAGTGGATAAAATTATTTTCCTTGTAGAGTTTATAGTATCAGATATGAAGAAAGATAAAGATATTCCTATTATTTTAGGGAGACCATTTCTTGCAGTATGGAGAGTTGTGATAGATGTGCAAAAAGGAGAATTAATAATGAGAGTTGATGATCAAAAAGTAAAATTTAATATTGCAAAGGCTATGGGATATCCTACAATAGAAACATACAAGAAATGTTTCAGGATGGAAGTAACTGATTATCTAAGTAATGAACAATTTAAGGAAGAGTTTGAAGACAAATAAAAGCAAGGAGAATTTTTTGAAAACAAGGAAAAAATGATATAAGAAGATTTAGATTAAATTCAGGACAAATTTGAAATGTTAGATTTGATGGAAAATGATAATAAAAATCTTATTCATTAAAGTATTAAACCACCTGAACTTGAACTGAAGATATTACCTACCCATTTAAAATATGCATTTTTAGGAGAGTCATCTACACTGTCTGTTATTGTATCTTCTGAATTAATTGAAATTTAAGAATAAAAAATAATAGAAATGTTGAAAAGATATAGAAAGGCTTTTGGATGTACTTTAGCAGATATTAAAGGAATTAGCCCTTCTATTTGTATGCACAGAATTATATTAGATAAACAATACGAACTTAAAGTTGATCATCAGACGAGATTAAACCCAATAATGAAAGAAGTTATTAAAAATAAAATTTTAAAATGGTTAGATGTTGGAATTATATATCCTATTTGTAACAGTTCTTGGGTAAGTCCAATTCACAGTGTTCCGAAGATAGGAGGAGTGACTGTTAAAGAAAATGAGAAAAATGAATTAATTCCAAAAATACAAGTTACTGGTTGGCAAATTTGTATTGACTATAGAAACTTAAATATGGCCACCAGAAAAGATCACTTTCCTTTACCCTTTCTAGACCAAATGTTGGATAGATTGGCTGTAAATAAATATTATTTCTTCTTAGATGGATATATCGGGTATCATCAAATTCCAATTGCTCCAGAGGATCAAGAGAAAATAACATTTACAAGCCCATATGGAACGTTTGCTATTCTTAGAATGCCTTTTGGACTATACAATGCACTTGCAACATTTCAAAGATGTATGATTTCAGTTTTTAGCAATTTTGTTGAACATGGAATGGAAGTGTTTATGGATGATTTTTTTGTATTCGGAACCTCAATTGAATTATGTTTAAATAATTTAGAAAAAGTTTTGGAAGTATGTGAAAGAGTTAACCTAGTACTAAATTGGAAAAAATGTCAATTTATTGTAGAAGGAGGTATTGTACTTTGGCATAAAATTTCTGAAAATGGCATGGAAGTAGATCCTGTAAAAATTCAAGTTATTGAAAAATTACCACCTCATACTAATGTTAGAGGGATAAAAAGCTTTCTACGACATGCTGGTTTCTACAGGCGCAACATAAAAATCTTTTCCAAAATAACTAAGCCATTATGCCAACTTTTAGAAAAGATATGAAATTTAATTTCAACGAGGAATGCAAAAAATCGTTTAAATTATTGAAATAAAATTTATCACTGCACCTATAATAGTTCCACCTGACTGGGAAAAACCATTCAAAATAATGTGTGATGCTAGTGATTATGTTATTGGCGTTGTTTTAGGATAAAGTCACAACAAAATTTTTAAGACAATATATTATGCTAGTAAAACTGTAAATGATGCTCAAATTAACTACAGTATTACTGAAAGAGAGTTACTAACTTTTTTTTTACCTTTGATAAATAGAGACCTTACTTAGTTAGAACTAAATGTAGAGTGCATACAGCTTATTTTTTTATTAAATACTTGATGCAAAAGAAGGATGCAAAATCAAGATTAATTAGATAGATACTTCTTTTGTACGAGTTTGATTTTACTATAGTTGGTAGAAAGGGAAATGATAATCAAATAGCTGATCATTTGTCTAGACTTGAAAGAGAAATATTAACTAAAAAATGATAATCAAATAACTGATCATTTGTCTAGAATAGAAATAGAAATATTAACTAATTTTGGAAGTAAAATTTTAGGCAAATGAAATTTTAGAAAATTTTCCTGATGAACAATTAAATAGTGTTGATGAGATGAATGTACCTTGGTATGCTGATACAGTAAATTTTATTGTAAGTGATATCTTACCACCTGATATTAAAAATCTATAATTAAAAAAATTCATTTATGATTCAAAATTCCATTTTTGGGATGACCCATATTTATATAAACAATATAAAAATTTAATTTTTAGAAGATTTGTGCCTTATGAGGAAATTCAACAGGTAATTGAAAGATGCCATGATTCTGAATTTGGATGATATTTTGGAAAAAATACAACTACATATAAGATTTTGCAAGCTGGATTTTATTGGCCTACTCTTTTAAGAGATGTTAATGAATATATTAAAACATGCGATTGATGTCAAAGAGTAGAAAATATTTCTAGGAGAAATGAAATGCCTCTAAATTACACATTAGAAGTTGAAATTTTCTATGTGTAGGGTTTAGATTTTATGGGACCATTTATGCCATCATTTGGAAATTTATATATATTATTTCTTGTTGATTATATGTCCAAATGGATTGAAGCTATTACTGTACTCAGATGTGATGCTCGAAGTGTTTCTAAATTTTTAATTAAAAATATTTTTACAAAATATGGAATGCTGAGAGTAATTATTACTGATGGAGGATCTAATTTTAGGAATAAGAAAATAGAAAAATTGATTAAGAAATATGATATTATGCATAGAGTCTCTAATGCTTATCATCCTCAGACTAGCGGTCTAGCAGAAAAATCAAATCGTGAAATTAAATGAATTTTAGAAAAATCTATAAATCCTTTTAAATTGTGTTGGTCTACTAGATTAGATACTTCATTTTGGGCATACACAACTGCTTATAAGGCTCTTTTAGGAATGTCCCCATATAGACTTATTTTTGGAAAACATGCCACTTACCAGTATAATTGGAGCATAAAAAATTTTGGGCTTATAAGCAATTTAATTTTAATTTAAAAGATGCTGGTGAGAAAAGACTACTGGAACTCAATGAACCTGAGGAGATTAGAAATGAAGCATATAATAATCCAAAAAGTTATAAAGAGAAAATAAAAATATGGCATGATCGAAAGATTATTAAAAAGAAGTTTGAACCTGGATAAGAAGTTTTATTATATAATACAAGATTAAGATTATTTCCAAGAAAACTGAAATTCAGATGGTTAGGACCATTTAAAGTAATTAAATTCTATCATTATGAAATTGTCGTTATTAAAGATCTTAAGACTGGAGAAATATTTAAAGTTAACGGGCATTGATTGAAACATTATAATGAAGGGCACATACCACAATTTAAAGAAATTTTAATGTTAAGTCAACCCAACTAATCAAATGGTATGTCGGNTTTGAGTGTCATATTTTCATTTAATTTTAATAGATTAAGATCATTTTCTACGCAATACGCCCAATTCTTTATTCTCATCCTAACAAAAAAAAAATAATAATTAAAAGCAAAGTTAAGGTGGCTATAACAAAAAAAATTACTAATAAAAAATATTAACATTTATGTAATGATATAAGAGAATGGTCAAAATATTTTGAACAAATTATTTGTCATAGTGCTTGTTAAATCCTGTTCAATCCTTAAATCACACCCAAGCAATATAACACAAGGAACAAGTGAGAGCAAAGGACAGAAAGGGAAATTGTGAAATTGAACAATCTTATTGTGAAATTGGACTTTTAACAATGTCTGTGCAATGTCTTTTCCTTTTATTTATTTTTTATGAAAATCTGACTTGATAGCATTCAGAACAAAATCTTCAAAAAAATAAAAATTGAAGAGAGTTAATGTGTAGAGGGAATGTTCAAAAGTAAACTTGATTTTTTCTTATATGAAATTGGGCGTTAATTGAGTCCATAATCTAGAATGGTCTTTGAAAAACACTAGAAACTCATCATAAAAGAAACTTTTAGAGGATTCTAGAGGGATATTTTAAAAAGTATCTAGAAANACTTCAGTTTTTCATGTCAACCCACATTTTTTTTTTTCATTTTATATGGTATTAGTATTTATATCCTAAATCTTAAACCCTAAATTATTGAAGTGAGATTTCAACTTTTGAACTGAATCAAGCGTTTCTGGACGAAACATATGTCGAAGTAAATTTTAGCGATTGTCAAGAGCTATCTTCGACATGGATTGGACAATCAGGTTGGCCGTCTTAAAAAAACTAATTGAATGAATGCACGAACAACTCGCTAATCTAGGAGAAGAGAGAAACGAAAATTCGAAAAGTCACGATTGATTTGAGTTGTGACGATTTGGCCAGAACAACAAAAGAGAATTTTGAGGGCATTATCAACATTTCACAATATAATTCATAGTGATATGTAAAGGGAGACTCTTTCCATAGTAATAGATTAATCATACTTCTAAGGGTCTCAAGCCCCTCTTTTCTCTTATTCCTTCGCTCTCTTTATCTCTTTACCTCTATTTTCTTGCTTTAAAACTTGTGTGATTCACAAAAAACTCTGGGGTCGACACTCAAAGATGTGGTGAGTGTCAAATCCGATTCGCAGTCAAGACGATGAGCGACTCAAGGAGAAGATCTCTCACTTAAGGAAGCCCTCGACAACATGAACTACACTTGTGAGTTTGGGACTCGACAAATCAATGAAATCAACGAGAAAATGATGAGAAAATCAAAAGAATACTCACCACATAAATAATGTAACCACGACCAACGACTTCTCATCGCTTGCGAAGGACAGCCGCCCTAAATACTATAAGGACTCCTCTTGTCCTTGAACCAAAACAAGACATTCACTATCACGATAATGTGGATTCCACACCATTCAATCATTGTAGGCATGAGTGTATGGAAGCACCACAACTCACGCAACTAGAGAACTCCTTTGCCTAATGAATCGTTGAAGTCAAACCACCCAATCACTTCAAGAACACAACACTAGAGGGCTACTGAAGATGGTCAAGCCTGGCTGATCATATCACCTCCTTTGAGTCTATGATACTCCTATCAAGGAGCATTGACACACTCAAATGTCACATGTTTCTCATATTGCGTAAGGATTTTACCTATCAATGTTTCAATTGTTTGTCATTAGGGGTGCTCAAATCCCTTGAAAACTTTAGAAGAGAGTTCATATCTCATTTCGCTAGCACACAAAAGCTCAAAAAGAAACTCACAAACCCTCCTCAAGTTATGCTAAGGGTATGGCAAACCCTTACACACCTTCATAACTTGCTTTCAGAGTGAAAAGCCAAAAGTCGTGGATCTTAAACCCTCAGTCACACATGCCACCCTCACAAAAGGACTTGAGAAAGAACTGTTTCACTACACCTTAGGCTTACGACGGCTTAAAATTTTGGCGATGCTGATGAATCTGGCCAACAATCATATATTTATAGTAGAGTATAACTCTACGAAGAGAAGCGCTAATCGTGGAGCTCAAAACTAAGGCATAATCCCCATCCACTCATAAAGCCCACTTAGAGGACTTGAGATCAACCGAGAGGGCTGAATACCAAGTAGAGGGGAATACCAAGAAGTTCGATCTCACTACCTCCCAAAATAGATGAATCGATGCAATAAAAGAAGACTGCCACCTTCGACCCACTCCACTGAGGGTCCCGATGGTTGAGGTAGTGGAAGCCATCCAAAATAAGAACTTCTTCAAGAAGGTGTTGCCAATGAAAATAAGGAGCTATATCCGAGACCCTAAGTAATATTACGTGTACCACATGGGCCATGGACAAGACACGGATGAATATCAAAACCTTTACAACCTCATTGAAGATTTGAGCAATGATAAAAAAAATAAAAATAAATAAATAAACTCAAAGAATTCATGGCGTCCAATGCAATGACCTAACAATAGAGGAAAGAGTCGGTCAAGAATGTATTTGATGCACCTGCTTGAGTTCAATCAATTCACATTGTAGGTATCATGCCCACCAACTTTAGAGGAGACGAAAAAGCTACTTTCCAAGTCAACTCAAAAAGGCAATGATCGATATTTTACTGGATAAACTTACTCCCAGGACATACCTTATAACATCCACATATCTACTTCACTACTAAGGACTTGTCAGTCAAAGGAAATTCCAACAATGATGCCATAGTTGTTACCACCATCATCACCAAAAATTAGGTTGAGTGCATACTTATCGACACTGCGAGCCCCATAAAAATTATTTTCGAGTCAGAATTCGATAAAAGAATTTGATACCAACATTGCTGGGTGGACGACACTATTGGCTCACTTTCTCTCAGTCGACGTTGAGCCATCACCATGATGCATTGCCATCATAAGGCCACCACCATCATAGGATCATTATTTCTAAGCTACCACCATGCTAGAGCACTATTGTCAGGTTGCCTCAGTGCCAAACTATTATTGTTAGGCCACCTCCACAATTACGATATAGTATCACCTTCAAACCACCATTACCAAGCTGACACTGCTATTATGACACAATGTCAATGCCATCTACTCATCATTAGTGTGTTAGACTAACTTCTTCAGGCCATCATCATTACCTGACTAACACCACCACTATCACTAGATTATTGCTACTTGGCCATCGCTGCCTTCATGTTACACCTTTATTATCAAATTGCCACCATTATTATGACATAATTTCACTATGTTGGACCAACAAACCATCATTATCACTTAATCATCTATGTTCGCCCACAATCATCATCATCAAATCATCATTGCATGGCTGATAGCTCTGGACTTCTACTGCAAGCGTCTGGCCAATGGTTATGCTATCTTCACTTCCATCATTATTGGATAACCATCTATGCTAATATCACTATATCATCATCATCCATTGATGGCAATTGAGTGCATCCATTATTATTGGATTGATGCTTAGCTGACTAAGCAGTTATCACTATAACCACCAAACCACTAATACCCATGGAAACATTATCATTGGGCCACCACCATTACAGGACCATTGTTGTTGGGCTACCTCCATGGCGGGGCACTATTATAAGGTAACCAAAGGGCCAAATTATTATTAGTGAGCAACTACTGCGCTTGTGGTACACCATCACAGACAAACCAATGTCGCACAATTGATGTTGTTGTATCCCACTTAAATTATGAGCTTTTATTATCTAACAAAAGACAATGCCACCATTACTGACCTCATTATGTGATCATCATTTACCAACCGTCGTCACCACTAGACTATTGTCACCCAAATGACATCGATAGACCACATGCAAAAAGCCCTGAACCACTATTATCTTGAGTTGGCACTGCCATCACAAGGCCAGTGCCATCTTCTCAGGGTCATTTCCTCGTGGCCCTCACTACCGTCAACATTCCTTCACTTATGAGCCACTAAAATACGGGCATGCAGCTGACGGCGTGGTTATTGCCACCATATTCGAACCACCAACTCCGGGACACCATCACATTATGGGGAAATTTAAAGAGTTTGTTAAAAGGGAAAAAAAACTTCAATTTCAATTGCATGTTTTCAGATTTTGTATAGTAACGAAAATTCAAATTCTTGCATCTCAAAAAATAATTAAGTTATTATGAAGTTCCAATTCATCATTTTATCATTTAAAATTAGAAATTGCATTTTAAAGTTAAAAAATTTGATAATTTTATTCTTTAGTTGTAAATAATTAGACATCAAAATTAATTATATACTCTCACTTCTTCTTAAAATTAGTTATATACCCTCACTTCTTCTTATAATCCTGATACATTACTTTTTCCGAATAAATAAAAGATTCTTTTATGTTGGAAATGATTTTCATTGAATAGCTTTGTTGTGATTTCGAGTCGAGCTATCCGAGGCTTGGTTCGTGGGCTCTTGAGCTGTCTCATTAGTCGGATTCCGATCACGCCGATGCCTTTGTCAATGAGTTGATGTGGCACTTGTCCTCCACTCCTGCCATTGATCACTTAGATGACTTCTCCGATAAGCTCTCATCATAACAAATTTAATTAAACTCACGAGCCTACTGTTAATATCACGAGCCGAGTTCAAGTCTGTTATTTGTGCTTAACTAGGGCTCGAGCTCAAACTCAATTTTGTATTTTGACAAATGAGCCAAGATCAAGTTTAAGTTGACTGCGATCGATCCAGCTTGTATATAACAAAAAGTGTTCATGTTTGAAATATATTGAAATGTCCCATGCACATAAAATTTCTTAAAGTTGAAAATAGGTAAATTTGTTGAAAACTTTATTTTTACAATAATTAAAAATTACATTTTTCGAATTCAAATATCAGATAATCAAAAGTATCAAGTGTAACTTATATTGATGTCAATAAAAGTCACATTTTTAAAGCATTGCAAGACTACACAAATACAAGACATACTTCAGCTTTTTTGACCGCCTACAATTATTTTGCCATATCAAGTCCTGCAGGAGGCTAGTCAAGATTTAGCTCAGTTAATTAAAGCTATTCAAGCTGAGTTTGATTTGATCTTTTAAGATAATGTCCAAATCTAGCTCATTTAAATTCATGTTTTTTTAGCTTAGTTTAAGATCGAACTGAGATTGGTTATTGCATAACCATACCAATTAGTAAATGTTGCTCATCGAATTTGCCACATTTACTTGGCAAAAAACTATGATTAATGGGCTTATGATTAAATTAAGGTTGAATATCAACATTAGTTGTGTAGTTCATAAAAATAAGTTTGAGTTTCTCTCATAGTTATTGTTTCAATGCCACATTACATGGAAAATCCTACAATCCACTATTTGTTGTGGGTTATTTTTTCTCTTAGCACAAGTCATCATGTGTTAGATTATGTTTATAACATTTCTAAGATAATGGTAATATATTTTATTTTTAGCTTGTTGATCACATCATAACTTTTATATATGGAAGGAAAGAGTCATCATCATGTTTTAAGTTGATTTTTAATCCTCATGCAATGTGGTTAAGAAAAAAATATATAATGATTATACTCAAAAGTAGGAAATTGGATAAGATGATATCAAAGCTACACGTTTCATGTAGCTTTTACGTGTGTGAAGTCATTCTTATTTTGTTTTTTAAGTCTATTTTTGGTTAGGCTGTTTTGATTTATTTTCTATATGTCTGGATATTTTTTTGGTTAAAACAAATAAATACTATTATAATTTTGTTGCATATTTTTTTGTAGCATTTTTTTATACTCCTATCCTCTGGATCACTCAAATATTTAAGTCCTATTTTGACTTGGATTTTTTGGAAACTCTTAATGATTCCTTGAGAGAATTTGAACATTAGTATAGTTTGATTATGTTATGAATTTTTGGTCTATAATGATTTTTTGTGTTGAGGTGCAACTTTGTTGGCAAACTAAATCCTATTCGACAATATGTTCTCTTACTCTTACTTTGTACGAGATTTTTGTGTTATTGGTTTGGTGGTTTGGTCATTCATTGTTTTTTTATTATTCAGTTTTATATTTTTGTTATTCATTGTTACTTTGCTCATTGATAAAAAAATTTTAGTCTTCTACAATTTTGATATGACAGGACTTGTTTTAAGATCGTATTGGGATGATGCTTGTTTTTTTTTATCACTTGAATTTTTTGCTTCCATCACTTTGACATCACCTATAATGATTATGCTTACTCTTTCCTTCTAACGACCTAATTTATATGTAATCTTACACATTAAATTTGCAACTTACTCCTTTAAAATTTATTTCCTATATTTCCCTCTTATAATATCACTTCTAAATTTTTCTATCAAAAGTTTGGCTTTTTTTTATGGAACTTAGATTTTCTTTTTTCTAATGAAAATTCTAGGTGAGGCCCAAATCAACCTTCCAAAAAGTTACATCACAAACATAATTAGTAAACATCTAAAAAATAATTAGTGTCACATTCATAAATAAATTTCTACAATTAACTGACAGACAAACTAATTTGATCCATTAATTATTAAATTGGAGTATTGTACATCAATAAAGAATTTTACTTTATTTTAGTAAATCATCGACACTATTGCTCTAAAATTTGAAGGCTACGAAATAATTGATGTTACATAATAGGAACTCAATTTTACACGAAATCTTAAAAGACAAATATTCAAATTTCTTAGAATGTTTTTATTACTATTCTAAGGTTGACATTAGGATCTCCACATGACAAATTAAGCTAGAAGTCTAAAACCAAGAATAAAACATAAGTAAACAAATGACCAAGTGCATGCATGAGCTATGATGAAGTTCAAGTTTAATTTTTTTAAATATTAATTTTGTCTTTATTATTTGATATGTTAAACCTTCTTTGGAAATCTGTATGGCAACTATTAAAGGATGCATTTTGGAAACACTAACACCATTTATGGCATAAGATTAGCATTCCTCAAAAAGTTTTCATTTTTGTTTGTAATAAGAGTAGTAGTCTAAGGGCCTTATCTTGGTTGTGAACATGAGCAAAAATGTAATGAAATAATTATTATGGAATGAAATACTTTAAATAAGGAATTGGACCCTTTTTTTTTTCTTCTAGCTTGGTGTCTTTAAGGATGGCTTTTTTATGAGATAAGTTAGTCATCATTTCCTTTTAAATTTAGTCGTCATTTTTTCTTAAACCGTTACTAAACCATTTTAAAATCTTTAGAAACATGTTATGCCTTCTCTAAAACCAGCTAATACCTATTCTAAATCACATAACTGCTTTAAAATCACATCTATAATTCTCGGATAAACCAAATAAAACTAAGAATCGATATTATTTCTTTTTTCCTCAATACCTACTTGTCTCCATTGAATAAATCATCTATTCCAAATAAAAAGTACACATCTTAAGCCCACTTCTTACAAATATTTTAAGCTATTTACTTTGCCTAATTAAATTCATTCATTAAAGTAATATTCCAAATTAGGTTAAACTAGAAAATATTGGGCTAATATTAACATTCCTAGTATTATATAATATTGAATTCATTACCTGTCATTTATTACACTAAAGATTCATGGTTTGTTCTAAAACTTAGGGTCTGTTTGGGGCAGTTGTAGTTTATCCAGTTTCTGCTGAAAAGCAGCTTATCCTGATAATCTGCTGATGAGCAGCTAATCCGGATAAGCTGACTAACTGTTTGATTTGTGCGTTTTGAAAACAGCTGATTCTGGATAAATGACTATTTTGCCCCTGTTGTTGATAAGTTGTTGTCGGCACTATTTTTGGTGTGGGGTTTGCCCGTAAGAAGCTGTCGGTCATTGGAATTGAAATCCCGTTGCCCGCTTCGGAAGGACGTTTT